>CM039123.1:15310325-15762608 GCA_022036555.1 Microstegium vimineum | reverse complement strand
AAGGGTCTCCACCGTAGAAAGCTTATCACTTATGATTACGGGGGATTCTCTATCACCATTGAGGAATACATACTTGAGGCCAGAAGGAAGGGGTTTGAGCTCGATGGGAGGTTTAAGTGGTGGTTTAGATTCCTTCAAATCTATAGGTTCATCCAAGTTGTCTTCTTGTTGGATGAAATGTTGAGCATCATCTTCAAGATTTGGTTCGAAAGCATCTAAAAGAGAGGCTGCCATCACTTCCTCCATCGGCTGACACTCAGGATTCAATTCTACTTTTGAATTGGTAGATCGAGTTAAGGGAACCGAATGATTCACTCCTTTCCCGAGGTTGACATCAAGGCTCCCCGAATGTTTGCTTTCTTGTATAAGCTTTTCAAGGGGGTGTCCGATCAAAAGATCGAAATCCGAGATCTCAAAGATATAGAAATTCAAGAGAATCTTAATTTCGTTGATTGTGATTGGGACCATGCGTGCAATCCCATGACTCTTTATGACTTCTCCAGATGGAGTCTTTAGGAGTTTGTCACTTGGAGTCAAAGGTTCATTGCCCGTGAAGAGAGCATATGCTAGAGAATCAGACATAATGCTCACTCCGACAGTGGGATTGTAAAGAGAATCTAATGCAACACTTTTCATGAAACAACGAATGGTTGTGGAGGGAGAAATAATCCGAATTACTTCGGATGAAGTTTCAGCCTCCTTAAGCCATTCATTGCTCATGATAGATGTGAGTTGTTGGATCGTTTCCTTTAGATGATTTGGAGAATCAAGGTTTAGTGCAGAAGATCTAGAAGATCTCTTTTGCACGGGGAGATTTGAGGTGTTTCCAAAATCGGAAACAGAGAAAAGGTCATCCTCGATTTCAAAAGGGAAATCTATATTTGATCGTGAAACGGGTTAAGTTAATATAGACTTAGTCATCCTCATACACGGTTCGATATTTAAAACTGGGTTATCTCGGTGAAGTGCTACATCGTTGTTTATCTGTGCGCTTGCAGATAACTAATTTACTCGTGTGCTCTAAGGAACATCAACAAGCATTTCTGGCGCCGTTGCCGGGGAACGGTTGTTTATTCTTTGAGATTGACTTTAAGTTTAGCTTAATCTTGTATTATACTTTTATCTTTGCTTTATTTACTTTATTGTTTTGTTTTTATCTTTTAATGGAATCCACACCTCAACTTTTATATCAATTTGGAGCACCATCGGGTTTAAGTTTACAGCCAGTAGAATCATCTAAACCTATCACATCACATGGCTATGAACTAAGCCCGAAGTTAATTCACTTAGTTCAGGAAAACACTTTTTCTGGTAATTCTATCGAAAATCCCTATTCCCATTTAAATAATTTTGAAGAGATCTGTTCAAGTCTTCACATTGAAGGCATGAGTAATGAAACGTTAAGGTGGAAGCTTTTTCTATTCTCACTAACAGGAAAAGCCAAACATTGGTATAAGCGTCATGTTGGGAGTAGTCAAGGAGATTGGGAAACGTTATGTTCTAACTTTTGTCTTAATTTTTTCCCTATCGATAGAGTCGCTAAACTTCGTTTGAAAATAATAGGTTTTAAACAATTAGATAACGAATCGCTAGGTAAGGCTTGGGAGCGTTTTGATGATTTTGTGAATTCGGGACCTTGTCTTGCTTTGCTAGAACCCATGCTTTTACAACATTTCTTTTTAGGCCTTAATGAAAAAACTAGAGCATATCTTAATTTGGTCGTAGGAGGAGCTTTTATGTATATTACTGCTACACATGCTAAAACAATTCTGATGAATATCTTAAATGATCTTCCTACTGAAAAAGAAGAGTTGATAGAAGTAGAAACTCAGCTAGCTAAATCTATTCTTTGTATGAACCTTTTAAACCTTTAGCTAGTATAGAACCTGAACTATTCGAAAAAGAAAAGGAAATAGCTCCACTTCCTGATTTTATGCTTGATTTTGAGGATGAACTTTTTGATGATTATGGAAATACTGCAAACTATCAAGTAATTATGAAACCTCAAGGATATAAATCTAAAGTTTTAAATCATGTTCATCCTGATGAGGTAAAGTTCTTTAAAGAGACAACAAAAGAGTTCATCTTTGTTTTGAGTGATGAGTGGTTAGAAGAATTAGAACTTTCATTTGATTCTATTCGTTTAGATTCTCCCTCTGTCACTCTTAAATGTCAAATTGATAAAGATCCTTTTGATGCTCTTTATAATCCTGTTGTAAGTATTAATATCATGTCTGCTATGTTTGCAAAAATGTTTTTGAAAGACATGCCATTAATTCCTACAACTAAAATGCTAAAAAATCTTTCAGGCCACATTATTCCTAGTTCAGGAGTAATATGTGCCTTTCCTATTTATGTTAATGGAGTCCAAGTCCTGTTAAACTTTCACATCTTTGATGTTTGAGAGTTTGATGTGTTGATAGGCTTACCAATAGAGAGACTTATTCAAGAAGGCCAAACAAAAAAACTAGATATAAGATTAGGAAAAAGTTTCAAGCTCTTCGTTCCTATAATTCATTCTTTAAAAACTAAGGAAGAGCTGCCTCTTTTTCCAGATCCAATAGTGGAAATTAAAGCTATAAATTTTGAAGAATTAAATGAACCAGACTTAGATGATGATACCCAGTTCTTCATTGAAGAAGAGGACGAGGATCCCATCAATCCTGAACCTCTCGATGAATTGCTAGAGCCACCTAAGCCCTTATTGAACTTAAACCTTTGCCTTCTGGTCTTAAATATATTTTTCTAAATAATCATCAAGATTCTCCAGTAATAATAAGTGATAAACTATCTCAAGAAGAATCTTTACGCCTAATAACTGTTTTAGAAAAGCATCGAGCTGCTTTTGGATATTCACTCCAAGACTTTAAAGGCATTAGCCCTGTTCTTTGCACCCATCTCATCCCAACTAATCCAGAAATTGCACCATCTAGAGAGAGTATAGATATCATAAAGACTGATAGGTAGAAATACATAGCTGAGTATGGGGGTGCTCTCCCCTAAGCTGGATTTTGACGTAATTTCTTCTGATGTAACTTGCAGGTAGCAGAGGTGTTCTTGTCTTGTCAGAGTACTCTGACAGCGGATAGGATGAGCTCTGGTTGCTGTTCTTCTTTGATCCTTGAATTCTGTGAAGCTCAAATAGACAACAAAGCTTGTGGAATGATTAAGTGTTAGTATAAATCTCTAGCCTGGATCATGTCGAGCTTCCTCTAATGGATGTTATCATTTAGCAGGATCATAAACTCTCTATTATTATTATTATTATTATTATTATTATTATTATTATTATTATTATTATTATTATTATTATTATTATTTGTATATATATTTTAAGATAGTGTAAACATGATTAACTATTTAGGGAAAGTAAATAACTGAGGGAAAAAGGATAAATACCAAGTTTTACCTCTTGGCACGGCGTTCGGTGGTTTAAGTCCTCCAAACAGGACTCCTTGCGTCCTTAGTTGTCCTGGGGCTCATTGAACGACGTGGCTGGTGCCTCCGGCTATGCTTCTTCTTCTTCTATAGTTTTTTTTCTCTCCACACTTGTGTCGGTGTTGTGGCCTCCCTAGGACAAGCTCTCTTTCCTGGATACTCATTATAATTAAAGGGACATACCTTTGTTTCTTCCCATGATTCTCCGCTCTCGTGCATGTGGTAGTCGTAGAATGATCTTTCATTTCCCAACCTTGGGGTTGGTGGTGTGTTTGGCCTAGAGAGTGGAGTTGCGTATATTGACTCTTCTTCTTCGGGGTATCTCTCTTCATATCTTGACACTTCGCCTTCATAGTTTGCCCATCCATCCTTGGTATTCTACTTCTTCTGGTTGCAGTAGCGATGTCTTCTTTTTGTTCTATTCTGCTTAGATTCTTCAACAATATAGTTAGCATTAAAGTAGCGACATACCTTCTCAGAGGGGAAGTGTAGGTGCACTTCTCCTGCCCCAATGTAGATGATAGCTTTGGTGGTGCTTAGGAACGGTCTTCCAAGGATGATAGGTGGATCATAATCATCTTCTCCCATATCAACGACTAGGAAGTCTGTAGGGATGAAGTGGTCATCAATTTGGATGGGGACATCTTTTGCTATGCCTTCAACGACGTGGAATGTTTGATCTGCCATCTGGAGTTGGGTGTATGTTGGATGTAGAGGCATTGTACCATACAGAAACTCATAGGTCAACTTGGCCATAATGTTGACGCCTGATTCGTTGTTGCAGATTACTTTCTGGAAGGAGCATCTGTTGATTGTGTATTCAATGGTTGGGATACCTGGGTCGTCCTTCTTGATCAAATGAGGTGACTTGATTTGGTGATCTTGATTATTGTGGAGTGCAGTGACCATCTTTGTTGATTCTGTCTGTACTTGCTTCTTATTCTTGTTCTGCTTGTTCTCGCTCTGCTTGTTCTGTTTGTTCCTCCTATTGGTCCTCTTCCTTGGCTCATGTTGGTGTTGTTCAGGAGATTGTAGGGTCTTGTTCTTGAAGGAGAATGTCTCCTTCTTCCCTTTGATGAAGAAACTGATCTTGGCAGCGCTAGCATAGATGACAGCTCTAGCGGTGTTCAAGAGTGGCCTCCCTAGGATGGGTGACCTCTCATCTACACCGGTCTCTATCACCATGAAGTCTGCTGGGACATGTGAGGTACCAATTTGGACACGGATATCTTTTAATATTCCTCTTGGGTAGCATAGTGTCCGATCTGCAAGCTGCAAACACAAGGTTGTATCTGATAAAGGATAATTGAAGAATTTCTCATAGATTACTCTAGGCATGATATTGACGCTTGCGCCAAAGTCGCAAAGTGCTTCAGGAAAGTCCATGGTGCCAATGGAGATTGGGATGACGGGTCGTCCTGGGTCTCCTTTCTTGGTTGGTAGGAAGTCGTTACACCACTCTTCAGTGGGGTTATTCCAATAAGCACCTGCATCAAATATGTCTACAAGATTTGCAGATTCTAATCCTTCCGGTTGTGATGGAATACCGAGGTTAGTGGTAGGAACAGCAGCTATTTGGGTTAGCTGAGATTCAATCATTTTATTGAAGCTAATTTGATTCTTGATGGCAACATAAAAATTATCCATTCTATTGTTTACAGTTTCTAGTATTTTATCATTAGATGCTAATTTCTTAGACATGTTATCCATTAACTTTCCTTGATTAGCTACTAACTCTCTCAAAGGTGAAAAACTAGGATTATTATAAGAATTATTACCTTGATAATTACCTGAGTAGTTAGGCCTTTGTTGTTGTTGATTCCAACCTTGATTTTGCTGAGGACGGTTGTAATTGTTGTTGTTGATATAGTTCACATCCTCTTGCAATTCTGGACAATGATTGCCTGAGTGTCCAGTGTCTCCACACTCTTCACAGGTCATGTGAGAGTCATAAATGTGCATAACTTCTTTTTTTCTCCAGCTTTCTCATCGAGCCTCTTCATGAGCAGGTCTAGCTTTGCTGACAGCATGTCTACCTCTTTGAGCTGGTGCATACCTCTACTTTTCTTATGAGTTTGAGTTCTTTCTTCACTCCAACCTTGGTTGGATGCCATCTTCTCCATAAGAGTTGTGGCTTGTGGTATTGTAAGTGCTTGGAATGCTCCTCCGGCAGCAGCATCCATGGTCTCACGAGTGTTGTTGCTGAGCCCATGATAAAAAGGTCTGCATAAGTAGCCAATTTTCCATTCCATGATGGGGACATTCTAGGATGTAGTCATGGAAGCGCTCCCATGCTTCTGGAACGGACTCGTCATGTTGTTGCTGAAAACTTGAAATTTTCCCACGGAGAGCATTGGTCTTTCCCATGGGAAAGAACTTTACTAGAAAATTAGTGGAGCAGAGTGCCCATGTAGTATTCTTCTCCTTGGTTGCATAGAACCACTGCTTCACTCTTCCCAAGAGTGAGAATGGGAAAAGGTGAAATAGTATGGCGTCTCTAGGGATATCCTTGATAGTGAATGTGCTGCAAATCTCCAGGAAGTGTTGGAGATGAGCACTAGCGTCTTCATGTGCTTTCCCACAGAACTGGCTTGCTTGCACCATGTTGATGAGTGCAGGCTTAAGCTCAAATGACCGATCAATGTTCGCAGCAGGTCCAGTGCGGATGTTGTCCGTGGTGGGGGCTGAGAACTCACGGATTGACTTGTCTGCCATGGCTTCGAACTCTGATGTCAAGTCTCGAACGATGTTTTGATGATCTTCTTGATTGGGTGAAGCTTCAAGCTGAGATGTTAATGATGATGATTCTGTTACTTTCTTGAGCTTGGCTTTTGTCCTTCTGATTAATGCTTCGGGATTTTCAACAAAATTGTCAGGAAGATCAAACCTATTCATACATTACCCTGCATAAAAATGATAGGAAAAATAGGCAAAGATCAAGGGTAAGGCTATATGAGTAGAGAATTGATGTTTTCTCAATCACATTAGTGATGCAAGTGATAACTCATTTATTCCTTTTGATAGCTAATCAACCTTCCCCGGCAACGGCGCCAAAATGCTTGTTGACACTTCTAATGTCATTACCAAAAGTAGATTAATTACTATTCCTAATAACGGCGCCAAAAATAGTTAACCACCTCTCATACCATTTAAGCCAAGTTGTCATCCCCAGCATGGCAGAGAGATGCGATATTGAAATATATGCATTTGCTCTTCTAATAAATAATAAATATAAATGTGTATCTGCAAGCGCACAGATTATACTGAAATAGCATTTTAACCAGGAGTATTCCACGTATCGTTATTTATATTTTTACCACTAGGAAGGGATACTAAGGAATAAATGAGGAATGAGTAAGGAGTATCACTGCATGTGTAATGGAGAGTTGTCATCTATCTCTCTCAATATAGGATAAGTGTCACATAAGATATAGATAATGAATGAATAGTGACAAAAGATAAATACTAATCAGCATATATATTAGCCACATAAGATAATGATAAGCACCTCAACAGATATTCTAGTAACTCATTAGCATGGAATTAGGACGAACTACAAAGATATTTCCTAAGTCATTCTTAACTATACAGTCTAGCATATTATGATTAGTGCAATTATACTTGGCAATCATGGCGAGATAAGAGATATTCATGTGTAGTAAGTATTACTAAGGAAGATGAGAAACATAGCAATCATTTCCCCGTAATAGTACTGCTCTGCCTGCCCTATAAACGGGAGGAGGACTACAAAGGACTCAATAGGACTGTCACTCCCGCGATCTACCTCTCGATCCGGAATATAGGGTACAATCACAGATAAATACGGTCTAGGCACCACGCCTACACAATACCTATCATTTACCCATAGTACTGATGGATAAACGCTATACGATCCTAAACATGGATATGATTCAGATCTAACTAAGCCAAGTATATAATCATCATAAACTAAGAACAATATAACTAAGAACATAATCGAATAGAGTAAAGTCATAAACAATATAATGATGTAGAGCAAACTCATATTCATAATATTGAAGAACAAATGATAAATAATAAATGAAGAACTACAGAGAGAATTACCAAGGATCCTCTTGACAGATCTAGAAACCAATCGAAGATTGACTCCTCCTAGTTCTAATCCTATGTAGCTATGCTAAACTAGAGATCTAGTTGATGTGGTGGCTCTAGGGCTTGATCAGGGACCTCTCCTCTTGAGATGAATAATGAATTAGGGTTTCAGGGGGGCTCTCTCCCTCAGGGTCAGGGGGCCTTCCTTATATAGCCTCCTCAAATGAACGTCGGTCGTCGGATCAAACCGACCTTAATGGAGGGCTTAGATGCAACCTCAAAGGCAGTGGGGAGAGGGTCCACAAGGCAGAGCCTCATTGGGCTCTGACCTAGGGCGGCTGCCCCAGGGGGTAGGGCGGCCGCCCTGCCCCTGGGCCCGCTCAGCCTCTCGTTTCTTCCTGCGCCTTCTTGACCCTTCTATATTGTTCTTTTTCCTGCAGATGATAATTATCTTTATGTAATGCTTACATGTGGGACTTTCCTCCATATTTCCTGATATCCCCCTGCAGAAATAAACATTCACCAAAACTCGTGGAATTCTATCAGTATAAATCCTATTTCTAGGTATTGGTTTCAATTAGATCCTTATCCGTGTTTACTTGACGGTTGAATTTGGTACTTAAGGACCGTCAACACAGAAACGCGTCAAATAAGCAGATCAATAATATTCTACAGAAGATAATAAATGAAATGGGGAAAGTATGGAAAGATCAGTTACCCGAAGCACTATGGGCCTACCGAACTGCATACAAGACACCCTTAGGCATGTCACCGTACCACTTGGTGTACGGGAAGACTTGCCATTTACCGGTAGAATTAGAGAACAAGGCTCACTGGGCTATCAAACGTTGGAATATGAATTTTGAAGCTACTGGAGAGAAAACAAAAATACAACTATCAGAGTTAGAAGAATGGAGAGAAAAAGCTTATCACAATTCAAAGATCTATAAAAAGGGAACCAAATGATGGCATGATAAGAGGATCAAGAAGAAGGAGTTTGCACCCGGAGATAAGGTATTACTTTTTAATTCTAGGTCAAATTATTCGGATTCAGAAAGCTACAAAGAAAGTGGGAAGGACCATTCATGGTGGTAAATACATCATCACATGGAGCGGTGACTCTACAATCACACGAAGGTACGTTATTCAAGGTAAATGGTCACCGTCTCAAACTTTTTTTTAGAACCTTCTAGACCACCTGAGGTAGTAGATGAGATTTACTTTAGTATTTTACCTTAAATGCAACTACCATTCTTCGTATCGAACTAAAATTGGAAAATTTACCTAAAAAAATCTTTGCGGACCGTAGAGCCACACCATGGAAGGGCAACCCTGGGGGCTGCCAGGTGGGGCCGATCAGCCCTATAGGGTGCCGCCCGGCACCCCATCTCTCCCTCTCAGATAATTCCGAATCCCATAGATCTTCGCTTTCCTTTCTCTACCCGATCGCGACGGTTTAAACGGAAGTTCTCTTTAGTTCGTACGAATGCCTACCTAAATAGATTTTGAACCTACCGCTGAATCCCACTATAAATATGTACCCATACCTCCTTCATTCTCATCCCATCAAAGCCTCTTCATCTCTCCAGTTAAACTATCTAGCTCATAGCTCCCATGGCCGGTAAGGAGATGAACGTCAGCGGTGCCAACCGAGGTAAGAAGGAGGACTCCTAGCTCTCGTCCTTGCTCAGCCCAAGCCTCTCGCCACTGTTCCACCGAAGCACCTAGCCGAAGTACGTTCACGCTAGCACCATGAGCAAGCTTACCATGTGTTGATGGTCCTTAGCGTCAACTTTTTAAGCAATTCTAAATTAAATAAATGGATCAATCAAATATAATATCTAGAAATATATGGCTTTAATTAACAATTTCCATAAGTTTTGGTGTTTCATTATTTTCCAGGAAATATTCCAGAAAAGAGAATAAAGGAAAGCAAATCAGAGAAGATATCGAATAAATCACGCGGAGAAACACCTGCCATTCTACTCAAGGAGGATCCCGTAAACACCGGAGCAAAGCGGGGCCCCAGAGGATGATCTGTGGGGCTGGCCGCCCAGGTGTGGGGCCGGCTGGCCACCCCCTGGGCCCGCTGCCCGCCGTCTTCTAGAAGCTTCCTCCACCGCCTATGAGGAGTCATCTCAGCCCCATGTGAAGTCGGTTTGATCCAACAGTTGTCGTGCATCCCACCGGACTATAAAATAGGAGGGCACACCCTCCTGGAAGCATCCCTAATCATTCTCAGATCATTTAGATCCATTCAATTTAAGTCATAGGAGATCTAGTCATCCAGAGCCATAAACCCTAGTTCCTCTAGAGCACTTCCTAGTTCATAACATAGCCTAGTTAGATTCGAGAGTAGAGGAAGTCAAGATTCGATCTTGGACTCCCGACGTTGTCAAGAGATTGGAGTCTAGTACAGTTGTTATTCACTTATTCTCTTTCAATATTTATCTGTAGTTGTATAATATTTATAGGCAACACTATTCTTCATTAATATGTTCTTGTTTACTTTGCTCATTGTCTATGTTAATATATCTAGTATAGTTAATTTGCTATTGAGTTCATGCATATGTTCGTATAGCGCTCGTCTATTCGGTCGTATGACGAGTGGTAGGCTGTATGTAGGCATGGTGCTTAGATACTTTGCTTATCTGCGGATACCCCCAGTTATGTCGGGTCGTGAGGTAGATCGTGGACGTGACAGATCCATTGAGTCCTTTATAGGCCTCCCCCCGTATAGTGGTTTGGTAGGGAGGAATTGTCAGGTTGAGGATATCTTGTTATATCTGAGGTTTCCGAACTCAACTCATCCTATTCATGACCCCATTATGTTTGAGAATATTGGTAGTATTACTTAACAATGATTACTAGATGTACTTGCACTAACTAGCATATCTTTGACGGTAGCTAGAATACTTAGGAGTTATTTATTTATTATTTGTATTAGACGACGCTTGTGTAGTGACTAGAATGCTCTAGATAACTTTATCCTTATTATTATTATGATGATGACTGATCAATTTACCCTTATTATTATTATTATTATTATTATTATATTTATCATGTGACTTACCCCTGTTTAAGAGTAGAGATCATTGATAGTTAACTCGCTTCATTCATTTCATATGCTTGTTATCAATACTATAGATTATCAGTATTAACTAGACCTTCCCAATGGTAGAATATAAATGACAACCTCATAATATTCTAGGTAAAATGTTACAATGGTATATTTAATCTGTCCGCTTGCAGAATCATTATCCTTTGATATTTCATCTATCATTATTTATTTCTGCCTAGTCATACATAAAATATAGAATATTACATAAGTACCATAAAATATTTCTGGCTCTATAATTAGCACTACAAGATTCGCACAAAATTTCAACGCGCCAAAACTGTGGTAAAAGACCCAAAAACGTTGCAATAACCGTAATGGCAATAGTAAAAAAACATTACGAGGCGTTGCAGGATCAATTGTGGCAAGAGCCTGGCGCAACGTTTTTCTGTGTAGTGTTGCAAATGCAGACGTTGAATCGCAACACTTGGGGCATTGCAACCTATGTTTTTGCTACATTTTTAGGTGTGGTAACAACAACTAATACAACGCTTGAGGCATTGCTAGAACAAGCAATGTTAACGTGACCTTGGTGTGACAAATGGTGCAGTCGCAACGATGATGAGGGTTGCAACACAATGTATTGCCACACCCGAGATTTGGTTGCTATACGTGACTTTGCTATTACTACGTAGAACTGATGTGGAAAGTCAGTTTGTATCACAACACCAAGAAATGGTGGCGACATACTGATTTGCCACGCCCAAGATAGTGTTGCTATACGTGACTTTGCTATTGCTACGTAGAACTGGTGTGGCAAGTCAGGTTGTATCACAACACCAAGAAATGGTGACAACATGTTGATTTGCCACGCCGAAGATAGTGTTGTTATACGTGACTTTGCTATTGCTACGTAGAACTGGTGTGGCAAGTTAGGTTGTATGACAACACCAAGAAATGGTTGCAACATGTTGATTTGTCACGCCCAAGATAGTGTTGCTATATGTGACTTCTCTATTGCTACACAAAAACGATGTGGCAATTCAGTGTATGTCGCAACACTAAAAATTGGTGGCTACATGGGCAGATGCTATTACTACGAGGAATGTGCGTTGCTATAGTATGTTTTGCCACACTAAATTTGGTTGCAAATATTCAATTTTACAACGCCATTTGTTTGCTACCCTTAGGTAATATTACATCGCCATTTAATAATTCAGAAATTAATAATTAAAATGAGCAAATCATGAAAATAGAGCCACTTAATGAGAATAGGCAACCATGCATTAAATACACAACCCATTGTAATATAGTATGTGGTACCACAAAGAAAAATGGTCTCATGAAAGACTTTGGAAGATAACAAATAAAGTTTAAATTTACTACTCTGTTTCATGACATCTCAAACTTGATCTCAGCTCTCTACTAGAATTGTGGCCTTCCTAGACGTGGTAGCACACAACTTCTTGTCGATTTAGAAATGCTCCAGCTCATCATGTCATGACCCCAATCACTCCATCAACTCGCATCTTTTTTCATAAAAATTTACAGTCATCATAAATGTAGTGCTTTTGTTTGAACATGAACCATAATTTGTTTATTTATGACAATTATAGCATTGAATCTTACATTCAGTTCCTTTTGATTCTCGCTGCTCGCTTCTTGCTATTCACAGTATCCAACAATTGTTTTGAGCTCATAAATTGGGTAGTGTCGTTCCCGTCTTTGTTCAGTGCTTGATTTTTGTTATTACTCCTGGTGTTGCGCACACTGGCTGCTGCTCCCGTCTTATCAACAGGTAGTTCATTTTGGTTAACTACCAAGTTACTCTACAAAACCAAAAAAATACATGCTAAATAATTAAGATACGACTCATATCATGCACTAGTTCATGAACAATGTAACATTTTTGAATAAAAAATTACCTGCTCTACTGTTGCTTCAATCTCAGTTGTTATTTGGTTGTCCTGAGGAAGTAAGGGTGTCTCGTTCGCTCTTGTTTGATCAGCTGCTATTGCATTTGTACTTTGGTTAACCTGCAATAAAATCTCATTAGTATTGTTGTTTAGCTTTCACAAAATACCTTTAATGATCTTGAGCAAGCTTATATGAGGGTCATGAAAGAGAAATGATTACATGAAAAAACTATGATAACAGCAGAAACGTATTGACTGCATAAATATGCAAGTTAAAACCGAGCCTTACTATTACCTGTGTTGATGCTCCATGCCCTCGTGCTTCTAGCAGTTCTAGAAACTCTTTCATAAGCTCTTCTTTGTCAGCCTCCCTAGCTTTCTGTAGTGCTTCTTCCATCTCACACTTTTGCTCTTCCATCACACACTTGTGTTCTTCCTTCTTGGCTTCCATTTGAGCAACTTGGCTTTGTAGTTATTCTTGGACCTTCACTAGTTGAGCCTTCAGCTCTTCTTTTTCTTTGTGTGATGTTGTTTTAGAACGGGCATGTTCCTCATTTTGTTCTAGCATTAGCTGCCTTCTACTTGGATACCTTGCCATATACCCATTGCCGTGAACCTTGGATGATCTGCATCTAGTAGTTTCCTTCTGGAAAATATGGTTTCTCTCTGTTGAAGGAACAAAGTGCTCTGTTGAGTCTACTTCTTTGTTTCTAATTTGGGCGCAAGCAATTTCCTGACACATATAAGACATTCGAAAGTGCTTAACTAAACTTGGAATTTAAGAGGACGACTATGATACACTTATTAGTAAGGTTTCTGGAAAGTAGATTATACTTACATAGACAGCCTTAGATGTAGCATTTGACCATTTCTCTCCCTTACTATGTGTTTTCGCCCATAGATCCAAATCATTTGGCTCTTCACCAGTATCTGGGTCTCTCTAATTTTGCCCAAAAAGAAACAAATGAATATTTCAACAAGTACTAAATTAAAACAATGGATGCATGCATGTGCTTCTCTATAGTCATTACCATTTCATAGATAATCTGAGAGAAAGGCTTTGATCTCATCATATGCTGTGTTTGTTGCATCGCACGGTTTTCAAAATTCATGTTGTTGAATTTCTATATACTAGTTTGTATTAAAAAACAATCCTCAAAACAACACAATTCTTTCTACAATTGCTATTGCAAACTAAGAAGTGAAATGCATCAAACCTGGAAGCCTAAAGTGCCAAAATACAATATGAGATAGTGTCATTCAACAATATGGAGGTCTTCTGGCTTATGCCTCATTCTCAAATCGTAACAGTCGTATGCCCTATATGTGGCACTAAATGTTGCCTGCTGTTGACGGTAATTTCACCATGTTTTTATACCATCAAAACCGTCAACAAAACATTTTTTCCAGGAGCTAGCAAGCAAAGACATAATGATTTTTATCAAATAAATAGTTCCACATGTCCATGGAGTATTTCTTGCAGGACTATAGGAAATGGAGAGAAATGAGCTAGTGGGACCCACCATAGGGGGGTCGGCCGACCACCCTATGGGGCCCACCAGTCTCCCTAAGCACTCCACATGATAGGAGGGCCCACCTATCATAGTAAGGGGGTCACTAACCCCTTGTGCAAGTAGGCCGACCTATAAATGGCACCCACCAAGATCTCTAGCCACTCCATGACATGTGGGCCATGTTTCTAGAAGGTTGGCAGTGGTCCACATGTCATAGGGGGGTCGGTCGACCCCCCAAGGTGACTTGGCGGCCACTCCTCTCTCCCACGCTGGTCATGATCCAGGAGAAGCACTCCCAAGTGATCCTCTACCCTTGGATCAACTTGTGCTTTCTCTAAACAGTTCATATTCACTTCACATGGATCGATGGGCCCACAAGAGTACAAACCGACGTCCAGAAGAGGTCCAACTTGTGCACACTCACTCTAAGATAGGTGGGCCATCTTCTAGAAGGACTGGGGTGGTCCCACCACCCATAGGGGGGGTCAGCCGACCCCCCCCCCCTAAGGCCTAGGGGGAGCCCACCTCCCTTGCATGGAGGCATGCAAAGAAGCACATGCTCAAATCCTCTCCACTCTTGATCTGAAGGCGGTTGGGATCTAAGGGCTCTCATCACCCATCACGCAGATTGATGACGTGGCAGTGGAGTAGGCCCTACTCCACCTCTCCACTATAAATACCCCCTCACTCCCTCTCATTCAAGACACACCAAGGAGGAGCTACTCACTCTACAAGGCGAAGCCCTATTCTACTAGTAGGATAAGAAAATAGGGAGAGAGTGAGGAGAGTCTGTAGGAGAGCAGGGCCTGTCTGGTGTCTTCTCCAAGCTGTACCTCGGCGGATGCGGCCTTCTCATTTGTAATTCTGCATTTGAGATTCTTTTATGGTAATTGATCTTTAGTTCTAGTAAAGTATTTACTTTCGTTGTTCATTGGTTCACCGCCCTTAAACCGGTACTCTAGTCAATTTCACCGGGATACGGATTAGAGTAGTAAGATATAATGTAGACGTGGTGTCTAGGCTATACGCTTACCTGTGTCTGCGGCTTGTCCAACGGTTTGTTTGTGGTACCTAGTAGAGGTGACAGACCTATCCAGGCTTTGATCCCACCACGTTCGGCCAAGTTCTTAAAACGTAGGCCTTCTTGTGCTAGGCGGTTTAGCACCCTTCTCATCCCTTTCTGTTGCTAAATGGCCTAGTGGCCCGAAGTGAACAACCTTTGTATCTTACCTTGCCTTGCTAGTTTCATAACCATAGAGATCCTCTCTACCCAATCTATCATAAACCCCTTGTGTCATCATAGGACAAACTTAGTTCTTTGTTAAGTACACTTCACGTTCCCTGTGGATTCGATACCCTAGGAATACTCTTGGGTGAAAACTACCTTGATAGCCGTGCGCTTGCGGTTTACCCTTTTGCGCCACCTTTGGTGTCAACAAGTTTTCTGGCGCCGTTGTCGGGGAACGGTAGTTGTTCTTAACATAGAATCGGGTCGCCCATTTATCTTTTATTTTTATCATTCATATCATGGATCAAACACCCCTCTTTCAATATGGTGCTCCAAAGGGTGCTAGTTTGGAGCCACCAAAATCATCTAAAGCTATTTTAGCTGTTCGCTATGAGCTTCGCCCTGCTTTCATAGCGATGGTTCAGGCACAACCTTTTTTTGGGGAAGAAGATGAAAACCCCTACACCCATTTACGTGAGTTCGAGCAATTGTGCTCATGTCTTCATATTCAAGGCATGACACAAGATTCCTTGAAATGGAAGCTATTTCCATTCTCTTTGATGGGAGTAGCCAAACATTGGTATGCTCAAACGTAGGGAGTGTACATGGAGAATGGGAGACCCTTCTAGCCAAATTCTGCTTAGCCTTCTTCCCTGTCTCTAGAGTCGCTCATCTTCGAACGGAGGTCCTAACTTTTAAGCAAAAAGATAAGGAGCCTCTAGGTGCATCATGGGCCCGTTTTACAGATCTTGTCTCTTTAGGCCCCGATCTTGCTATACCGAACTTGTGCTCTTACAACATTTCTATCTAGGTCTTAGCAAGGATTCTACACAATTCCTTGATATAGCCTCTAGAGGAGCTTTCCTTCATTTATCTGCTAGTGAAGCAAGGGGCGTGTTTGGGACCGCTTATAATCGGAATCGAGATGAAATTAATCGAGAATCTCACCCAAACATCCTTGATTATTTTTTATTGTCTGAAAATCAAGCGACGAAAACAATCGAGATTGCACTACGCTTGGCGTTTTCTGTACCGTGGCCAGAGACCCGCGTTTTGGCCACTGTAGGGATTTTCCCCGATTGACCCTCCCCTTCCGCGCTCCTCTCGGCACCGCAGGCGAGAGGCGGGCGTATTGGCGGGCCTCCCTATGTCGAAGGTTGGGGGCGGGCATGCCTCCGTGACCGGGCGGAACTGCGGCCTCTGTGGGCCTCCCGGCGACGTCCTCCCTCCTCCTCCGGTACCGCAGGCCAGGAGCGGGTGAGGTTGGGCGGGCTGGCCTCCCGACGGTGGCCAGGAGCGGGCGTGGTGAGGCGGGCCTCCCGGCGTCGTAGATCGGGGCCTCCACCACCGCACGATAGGAGCAGGCGTGGTGGCTGGCCTCTCGGCGTCGAAGGTAGGGCGAGCGTGGTGGGGGCGTGGGGTTGGGCTCCGGCATCGGCGTGGTGGCTGAGCTTCGGCGTCGGAGGTAGGGGCAGAGGGCGTGGTGGGGCTGTGCTTCGGCGTCGTAGATCGGGAGGGGGCGGCGGGGGTGCGGCACCCTCCGGTGCGTAGAACACGGAAGGATGCCCGATGTGAATCAGGAAGAGGAAGGGTATACAAGTATTTTTATCCTTAGAGATGTCATAATAATCAGGATTGCCAAACATCTTTGATTTTTTATGCTTAGATTTTTTTGAACCGCAACTTATATAAATTTTTTATCAAATTATAATCGATTCTTGTATAAGCGGTTCCAAACAGGGCCAAGGTCTATTCTTGACAAAATCCTTGAAAACACCCCTTACACTGGCATCCATGATGAACTCCCTAAGGAAGAAGAGGAAGCACCCCCCAAACAAGAAGAAGAAGTCTTGATAGCTGAATCACCACCAATCCAATCCCAAAATTTAGCTATCAATCCTGAGCCACAAATACCCCAAAGTCCAAATCCTCCAAAGGAAGAAGAAATTCAACCTTTGGTTCTGGATTTATTCACCAATACATCTTTGATTAGATCCACCAATTACCGTCTTCCGGTTTGATACAATCCAACACATACGGATATATCGTTCCTTAATGAGATGCAAAGATGCAAATGTATAAATACAAGGAATTGATAACACAAAGTTGTATCACAAACAAACATTCAAGGGAACAAGAGATCATACAAGATATAGGTATTTTTATTTAATTAGGCAACATTATTTAAGTATAAAGGTTAGACATGCTAAGCACTTCGAACATGACACACCAAAAGACTTAAGTCAAGCTTCATCAAACATCATAGCAGCAGTCTTAAACAGAGACATGGTCACTTTGCCATTTTTATATACAACCATCAAACCTAAAATCATGAAATTTTAACCAGACATCAAGCATAAACTTTTAAACATCCCATAAAAATTTCAGAATTATATGATGAACAGAACAGTGGATATGAAAAAGACAAAAACATCTTAACAGAATTGACCTACTTGCACAAAATGATTTTTATAGAAAAATTAATGAACTAAACCATGACATATTATGGATCTACTGCATAGAGCACTTCATGTGGATTCCAAAAAGTCCAAAAACACATTCATACGATTTTTCTATGAATTATTACGAATTTTCAAAGATCAGCAAAATAAGAGAAAAATAATTATGAGATTTATTTTTTGCATCAGGAATCCCAACTTTTCATAAAATCAATTAAGCCCCTATATGTAAATTCATGATTCATGAAATATTTGCAAAAAAACCACAAAGAGCTTCCCTTACCAAACCATACCCTTTCTTCAACCTTACCGGGAGATTTTTCATGGTGATCAAGGATTAGAGCATTGTTCTTATGATCGATTAGCGGAAGGAATCAAGGATGAGCTTTAGGGCAGCAGTAATAACAAGAAAGGAGGAGGCAATGAGGGAGGAGACAGGGAGAGAGGAGAGCAGCGCTCGGCGCTGGCCCGAGCGGCCGCGGCAGGCCTCGGCCTCCTGCCGAGAGGCACCGAGGGGAGAGGGAACAGAGAGAAGGAGGGCAGAGGGAGAATGAGAGATCGAGAGAGGTAGGAGACCGGGAGGTGCCGAGCTCCCAATTTCCCTCGGCCGAGAGACAGCACAGAGGGCACGCGTCCGGCCTCCCGAGCACCGGCGAAGGGAAGGCGACACGCATGATGTCGTGCTGGCTATGGCTGGTCTCATCATTTTACATTGCCCAAATTTTTTGAAATAATTACAAGAATGCCACTGACTTAAATTGCTTCCAAATTCAAAATCGTTTGTCGATTTGATTAACCAATTGCACCATGTTGTGGAGCAATTTGAAAAGAACAACTTTTATTTAACCACTTATTTCAAACTCCGAATGGATTGAGAACTATTAACTCCCAAATATTGATATTCAAATCTGAAATCTGGAATCCAATTAACTTCCAAAAACATTAACTTTTGTTGTTTTTGAATTTGATTTTGAGAATCCAACTGAGCTCCAAAAATTAAGAAACTTGATTTATTATCTTCTTCATGAATAGTACTTCAACTCTTATTAAGAAATCAAATTGAGTTTCCATATAAACTTGGACACACCAATGTAGCAAAGAATGCAACTCATCGTTGTTTTCCGGGACTTAGAATTTTTCAGAAAATCCAATTCAACATTGAACTTGATGCAACTTTTTGAGACCCTTAGAGATTGAATCAAGGCTTGGTCCAAACATAAAGTCTCCTCCAAATATTATGATCTTCAACTTTGCCAAAAGGGTCGATCTCATATTTTGTTTAGAAATCGATTTTTTAGCATGACCAAAGAAATCCACCGAGAATGTCTTAAATAGAATTTTGATCCGACTCAAGTATTTTCTTGACACTAGATCAACATGAACCTTTCCTGAGTTTTGTTTTTGAGATGAAATAGAGTTGTTTGAGCATCATCGTAGGGTTTAGTTGAACTCATATGTATCCATCCATTGATTAAAGCAATTCTATAAAGAATGAAACTTATTGTTCCATGAAATCCTTAAATCTCAAACTTCGCGAAACTTCTCCGGTGATCAAGATAGACATAAAAGGATGTAAAGAATCTTGAAAGGCGCCTTCATCGTCCTTTTTCCAAAAAGTTCTTAATTAAAAGCCTCTAATCAACACTTAACTTAATCCATCTGAGCTTAACCACTGTTTATCTTAAGATAACACCTGGGGTGTTACATAAAGGGGTAAACACCCTTCATCCACTACTTAACAACGCTTTGGACATTTCCCAAATCGCCCCCTAGATACATGACCGAATTACCTAGTCCTGAGACACTATAATCCAAGTCGGAGATATTTTCCTTGAATCTTGATCGGACAGCCCCGCTTCCTGCCTAGACTTGCCGTCACTTCGATACAACCTCCAGGATTCTGCCACGTGCCATCCCAGATTCCTCGGAAGCTCCGCCCGGGTTTTGAGGCCCAAACCCGCGAAACCCGCCACCGGTAGCTTTCAGCTCAACTACCGAACCTTGAGTTTTGAGGCCCAAACTCGGAAACCGTCCGCCGATGGCTTTGAGGCCCAAACATCAAACCGCTCGACACGTGCCACCTCGTCCTCGCCCGGCCCGGCTCCGAGTCCCCTGAGCCACCTGCTCGACTCGTTCGCCGGCCGTCTTGACTTGGTCAACACGGTCTACCTCCAAGTCTTCTCGTGTTTGCTGGTGCCAATTACTAGGCACCACAGCTAGTCCGCCGGCGCCCCGGTCCATCGGTCTGAGCCCCGCTTCCACCCTTCACCGCTCTCAGTCCATCAGCACGACAAGCCTCTACTCGACCTTCACCACGTCATTGACCACTGTCTCCGGGCCTAGCACCTGCACACCACAAGCCAATAAACATGCATACATTTGCTTTCACGAAGATTAGTGAAACCGCTCAAACTGAAACACCCAAATGTTGATCAATCACTCATCACAACTAAACAACATGGGCACATATCAACCATGTGTTCGCATGGCCAAGTTCTTTCCTACAGGCAAGACCAATGCTATGCGTGGGAAAATTTCAAGCTTTCAACAACATGATGAATTGTTTGCCAAAGCATGGGAACGTTTTCAAGATTATATCGCAAGCTGTCCTCATCATGGAATGGAGGATTGGCTATTGTTACAGAATTTCTATCACAGACTAGTCACTAGTTTCTGTGAATCTATGGATGCCGCAGTTGGAGGAGCTTTCCTGTCACTTTAGCTCTCTGATGCAACATCACTGTGTGAGAAGATGGCCTCTAATCAAAGCTAGAATGAGGAACGTAATCAACCTCGGAAGAGAGGAGGAGATATACATCAACTCAAGGAAGTTGACATGGTCACTGCCAAGTTAGACCTTATTATGAAGAAGCTTGAAAGCCAAAACATCGAGAAGAGAGATGTCATGCATATCAATGACTCTCGCATGACTTGTGAAGAGTGTGGCCATTGTCCTGAATTGCAAGAGGATGTAAACTTCATCAATAACAACAACAACTATCGTCCTCAGCAAGGCCAAGGATGGAATCAGCAACCTCGACAAGGTAATTACCAAGGTAACAACAATTAAAATTTTCCGCCTTTAAGAGAATTAGTTGCTGGTCAGTCCAAGTTATGTTTGAGGACCTAAACAGTCAATTTGCAAGTTTAAAGATCGGGATGGCATAGCCAAACAAATTTAGGGATCGTGATGAGACAAATAAACAAGTTCACCTAAGGCCTTGTTTGGATGCACATGTATCTCCCTCAAACCACATGTATTGGAGTGTATTTGAACTAATATACACTTCAATACACTCCAATCCATGTGGTTTGAGGCCGATACATGTGCATCCAAACAATGCCTAAATGGTCGATTTGCGAGTTTAGGAACCGAGATGACACATGAGCTCAAGTTTAGGGACCGCCAATGCACTTTCTGTTTGAACTTATTGTATTTTGAAGTTTAAAATGTTCTATCCAAACAAACTTCTATGGTGAAAAGACTAAAACCAAAGTTATATGTGAGTTCTATAACTTTGTTGTTGATAACTATTTAATTTGAAATCATTTAAAACCCCAAAATTATATCTCCACTAGTTAATTCTTTAATTTTAAATAATTTATTACCCCATAAGTTTATATTAACATTCTTATATTTTGATACTCAATTTTTCGAATTAAGCTGAATAACCTTAACTTAGGGGCCTAGTGTTGATTGTTGGTCACAATCTGAGCATGGAGTGCAAAACTACGGTTTGGGCCACTTCTCCCCCGTTGGCCCATCTTAGGCCACCACTCAGCCTGGCCGTTGATCCGGCCAGATCCGACGGACACTATCCTTTCACAGCTGAATAAAAACGGGAGCTTCTGAAAACCCTAATCATTCTTCCTCTCCCCTCCGCTTTTCCAGTTTGCTCAGCAGCCGCTTCCTAGAGAGCCGACGACGGCAGTCGGCAGTGACGAAGCGTGCACGACGGAGGATGGCGCTGCCGCAAGGACCTTCGCCGACCCTCGCCTGTGAGCGCACGCGGCCCCGTCGAACGGTCCAGCGGCGGCGCGAGGCACATAGCCGGAGACGCATCCACACAGAGGAAGGTACGCGGCGGCGTGGCACCATTTTTGTCGGCACCTAGCTTGCGCGAGGCACAAGAACTGAGCGGGTTGGCCGGCGTCTGAAGGTAGGTGAAACCAACTTATCTTCCTTTGGGTTAGAGATTTGGAACTGAACTTGGGGATATCGTTTAGGGATTTAAAACTGAATCTGGGATTCTGGCAGCGTGTGCAGTGTCGCCGGGCAGCTGCGGCTGAGGAGATCCCGTAGGGGTGCCCCCTTCCAGCTCTTACGTGCGGAGACTTCCCTTGCAGTTGTGGCATGTGGTGTGTGCCGCTTTTCTCTGGCTATAGCATGCGTCTACGGAGCAACGGTGGTAAGCTCTCTGTATTCTTTCTTTGCTTTTAATTTGGATGCATATAATAGATCCATGCCTGTTCTAATGTAGCTTTACTAGCATACGTTGTAATAGTACCTCTATCTATCAACTGGTTTTAAATTACTGTCTTGTTCAGTTTTTGGAAGGAGTAATTTTAACATTTATTCGGACTCTTTGGATGATAAACTATTAGGTTAGTGGTATAACTGAAATTCCTAGCACACAATGCCCTCCTGTTAAATATGTACTGAAAAAACTATTAAATTGACATTTTCTGGGCACCAACTCCCCTATATAACAGCAAGCTAATAGTATTTGGTTAATTAGTTGCAACACTGTAGTTAGCTTTTTGTTTGGATTGCACGTCAAACCTGCATTCTTTTCCAAAAAAACTGAACTTTGTGCCGAGATGTGCATTTTTCAGCTATTGAAATTTACATGTACGTTTATTTTTATCCTAGAAATTAGATGCTCTGTTACAATTTGGTTGCTACTCACGTTCTCTTTTTGGACAACAATTTATACCTGTATCCATGCATAGAGTAGAACATTTAATTAATGTTTCATTTCTCTCCCTTTTTATCAGCTAGCCAACAGCAGTGAACCTATCTGATGCTCTAACAAACCTTGCAATTTGGTGTCAACAACAGTGAATCTTTGTTGTGGCTGTGGACGGTTGTGGTTGCCTTGGAAGGAGCTGCTAGCCTGCTCTGAAAGGTTTGGATTTCGGATCCTTCCCCTTGTCATTACTGCTTAATTCTAAATCTGAAAGGTAGCTTAAACTGTAACTCTGAAGGTTGTTTCTCTTTGATCAATATTTGACTCCTCCAGGGTTAAGAGTTGGCAGCACTTTAGAACACACTCAAGGATTATAGCTGGATTACCTTGATCCCTACCTTGTAAGAAGTCAAAACCAATGAGTTATTGTTTCAACTTTCTTACTTTTATGCAAATATGCAAGACCAGCTGATACTATTTCCTTATCATCAGTTGGAACATGGCTGCTGGTACTACAATTGACTCAAACTTGGCTGCTGGCTGCTGGTGTCTGGAACTTGTATTAAAATCGTTTTGTATTCATGTTTTTTCTTATGCTTTTGTATGAAAATGAGGCTGGAATATGCATTTCTTGTATGATGCATGGCTCAAACTTGTCTTTTTTATGAGCTGTAACACTATTTATAAATGAGGATTATGTATGGTCATTATCATTATGCAATTGCTTATGTGGTTTGTAATTTGTGATTATTATTTTAATTGGACTGGCCAACAATATGGGCCTAGATTATAATGTTAATGAGAGTTAACAAGGAAAAAAAATGCCAATTTGTAGCTGGGGCAAAATATTTGGGCCAATTGGATTGATTGTAATTGAAAAAAGCCAATGCTAAATAGGCCGAATATGAATTGACATGTCATAAGCTATGTCATCATACTGGTGGCACTATTCTATTCAATATGTTGTGACGAGTTTAGTCCTGTCATTGTATCAATGACAGCTGGACTATTGTCACTGCATCAATGACAACATCCTTTGTTGGTCACTGAAGCTTTGTTGGTCACTGAAGCTCCTTAGTGACCCACCTTCTATGACAACCTCTTTGGTGACCCACCTTCTGTGACAACAGCCAGTTCATCACTATAGGCAGTCAGTGATAGGTAATAGGCTCTGATTGTCACAGAAGCCTAGATTTCTTATAGTGTGGTTCTCTCTATGTATCGAGGGGCTAAGTGAAAATGTCCACTTAGGCCTCCACTACTTAAGGGGATGAAGGGTTATGTTCTCCCATCACTTGCATTTGCCTCTTTCAACTCCCACTTCCTTAGGTCTTCCCTTCCTCTAACTCTTCTTGCTTGAGATCCACGGAGTCTCCCGTGTAAAAACTTGAGATTGTGATCGGGAATCGGAGGCCTTACCCTCCGTAAGTCATGGTTGGTTCGATTTCTTGATCGTTTCCCCGGTTTGCTTGTGTTCTTCGCGTTTTGCTTTTTGCTCCTCTTTGATCCTGAGATGAGATCTTTTTGTTGGGAGTAGTTCTTGCAAATCCATTTGAATCAAGTTGTTCGTAATTGTGAGGAGTATTTTTGCACCGAAGGATTCCTCCTCAAACCTCATGAGTACGCAGATCGCAGATCGGGCAATTTCTTTGTGGCGTTCTTCGTTTCTTGATCTCTCCCCGAAATCCTCTTCTTCCCGTTAATCCGAACCAAATTGAGCGATGATTTCTTCGGGATAGCTCCTCCATAGTCTTGGGATCACGCCCACAAAATTTGGTGACTATTGGTGAAGATTTGGTTAGGTTTTGAAAGGATTTGGGGAAGAGAAATCGATTTTCGCATTCACTGCGCTCTGTTCGGGGGCGACGGACACTTCGTGTTTTTGCATCAGGCGCTAGGGCTCACCCAAGCCAGCATACGTCGCGATCGTCTGTCTGCGCGCGTGTTGGTAGTACCGGACGCTCGCTAGCGTCCGTCGGCTCCGCGTCGGACGTGTCCGTCGGGGTTCCGGCAAAACATGCTCTCTGTAAGGTCGACTAACGCTCTTACAGCGTCCGACGCTCAGCCAAGCCAAACGTCCATCGCACTGCGTCGACGCGTCCGTTGCTTAGGCTCTCAGCGTCCGTCGCACCTCAACGGCGAGTCCGTCGCCTCTTTTTCCAGCGTCCGTTGGCCCTCTGTCTTCTCTGTTTTTGCTGATTTGCCCCGGGTTCTTCCCTCCTTCCCATAGGGGTTGAGAACTCAATCTTTGAGGTTTCCGGTGAGATTTCCTCCACTGCCGGTAAGCTTTCATTTCTCCATTTTCGTCTAAATCCCCGCTCGCGTTGCTTGGGGGAGGTTGCGCACCCATCAACTTGGTTGTGTTTTTGGGAAGAGTGGTCCGAATATTTGCGAGTGAAATTTGAGGCTCCCATTCACCCCCCCCCCCCTCTGGTCGTCGTTCTCGGTCCTTCAATACTCTACATGGGTGAATTTTTCTAGTCGCCCAAAATATTTTGGTGAAGCCTCTAAGTTTTCTAGGCATTGTGATACACCAATATAGGACCAATGAGTACTAGGATTATCACAAAATGCATATCAAGTGAATGCATAAGTGGTAGACTTTGAAAAGTAATGTCATGCCTATCTATTTTCCATAGTGCGGTTGCATAATGCATTTAGTTTAATTATTATTATCCCAAACATTTTAAGAATAAAGTTAGTAACAGTAGAAGAGGAAGACGTTCCATATGCTTCATGTGTTATTAGCTTTAAAGATGCTCAAAGTCAATACTAGTCTAGACTTAGCATCAGGATACTTAGCAAAATATTAGTTTATCCAGAATAGGTCCACTGAAAGGTGCTAAAGAATTTTAAGTTTAAGTTTTTGATAAGGCACCAAAAGAATTATCATGTCACTTATAAGAATTAAGAATTATTTGATTGCCAATTCTCTTGAGTATGTATAAGAATGTGCACAATTAGATTATACTACTCTTGCATAAAAGGACAATTTCATTGAAAGCTCCAAACATAATTAGTATTAATATGAGCTCAATTTAGTGGCACGTATAAGGATGAATACGTATACAACAGACCATGTGGCTTAAGAGATATTATCCCAAAATTAAGTATTTACATACTGCTATAGGCCTATAATTGAGTTTCTGTATTATTTCGAGTAACAACACATCAAATGTTGATGCCTAGCACATTGATAATATGTTGTGAAAGAAAGAACCAAGGATCAAATATGAAGTCTGAGAATTAAGAACTAAGTTGATGCTAGCATATCTACCTACTTGTGGTTTAACACTTATCCCATTTATGAGCGCGCAAATCATTTTGGATTTATAGTGTAGCCTCTAACTTGATTCCTGGATATCGGGCCATAACTCCCAATAAGTGATTGGCGTTCTAACAAGGTATTGCAATGAACTATGGGTAATGGGTCTCGGTGACTATTAATGTTGCTAACGACGCATTTGGTCTGGTCTTGCTGTAAGTATAAGACGAACATTAGTTGAATGCGTGCATTAGCCGTTCGATCAAGTGGGAGAATGTTGGAAAGTGATCTCGGCTAATTCCCGAGATTAATGGTGAGATTAATTAGTGATTGATTAAATGGTCCACCTGCCATATATCCAACAATCAGATTTGTCGTGATGAGGCATTCCTTGGTTCGACCCCCTAGCCCACAGCGCATCTATAAATAAGAGCCAACACCCCTGGTCTTACCATCCCCATTCATACACATGAAACAAATCACATAATCGGTCATTAAGGCGCTGGAGAGTTTAGGAAGGTCGTCTCCCACGTTCATCTCGTCCAGGTCAATCTAGGAGACGTCCATAGAGCCATCGCTATCCGGCGTCTCACATTCTTCACCAACAGAGGGTGTCTATGTCCTTAGGCAGTGATAACATGACATCTGATACGTCTACGAACTCTATCGCATCTCTAGAAAATACAGATGACATCTACAGGCTCTAGTTAGAGCATCTCCAAGAGACTCTCCATATCCTTCCTATATGCTAGGAATAGAGATTTTGATGAATTGTCCTCCAACAGCTTATCTAAATGGTCTTCTAAATATAGCCATTATCTATTACTGATTTTTCGCTAGCCAAATATAGAAGACGAGAATGACTCTCCAGAGTATCAAGGGATTTAGAAAAACTGTTGGAAAATGAAAAGATATACAAAACGAGTTTCATGCAAATGACTCTCTAAATGATGATTTAGAAAGTGAGATTTAGAAAGACTCTTAGAGATGCTCTTAGCATCTAAGATCTATTCCACATAAGTTTTAGTTAGTGATATAGAGAGTTGTCCATAAAACTATTTTCATTAGTAAAGCTGAGTTATATAGCAAACTGGCCTCGGCCTTGAGATTACAGCATAGCGTGATTCCAATTTTCATTTCCTACTCAGACTGTCCTCGTTTTTTTTTCCCACATATTCAAGATGAAACGATACCAAACTTCCATCCTCTCCTTCCGCTTCTCCAACCCTGCACGCGATGGGCACGATTAACACGATGAACGTGGTCCCCACCCGCCTCCCTCTGCGTCACTTCCACGTGGTCCCTACTGTCAGGACAGCCCATACACGACGGCTCCGCTCGAAGTCCTACCTCCAGAAGACTCCAGAACGTTCACTGCCATGTGGGCCGTGTACCGGCCCAGGCCCCTCGAGTCAGTGACGAACCCGGTGACGCGGGCCTCCGAGTCCCAAACCCCCGCTGCAAGAAAGAAGCTATAAAGGAAATCTAATCCCCCTCCTCGAGTCCTCCGCATCTCGCATCCTCGCCGGTGTGCTGCTGCAATTAACGCCGACCCCCAGCCAACCACCGGAAACCTACCTCCGCCGCCGTCGACGCCACCGCAAACATGGCGAGCCAAGGGGAGCCCTCGGCGTCCGCTTCTGATCCGTAAGATGTCGCTCCCTCCCCGACCGATCCGATCTGATTGAGCGCTAGGGTTGAGGGTTCCCGGACCCGATCTGGGTTGTTTGGTGTCAATGTTTCGGCGGTGGATTCGTTTGGTAATGGTTTTCCGGTGATGTCGTGTGCAGGAAGGAGAAGAAGGACTACTCGACGGCGATCCTGGAGAGGAAAAAGTCACCGAACCGCCTTGTCGTCGACGAGGCCACCAACGACGATAACTCCGTCGTCGCACTGCACCCTGACACTATGGAGAGGCTACAGCTCTTCCGCGGCGACACCGTGCTCCTCAAGGTCTGATATCGCTAATCTGAGCTTGTTGCATCAGCTTTGGGATGTTGAGCTGATTTAGCAGATTGTATTATCACGAGAGCCATCTGTGTGTGACCGAACTAAATACCGTGTATTCGGAGTGCAGATCTGTTAGAAATAACCTTGCTTTATCACTGTGATGAAGTACTTGCTGAAGTGTTTAATGTTCTAATTTGTTGTATTGTTTGGGAATTTGAGTATGCTGAGGGTATCTGGGCCCCTCTGTTTCACTGCTTTAGTGTGTAGATTTTAGAAATTGCAATTTGAATTCGTACACCATTGATTCAGTTGAACGTAATAGTTCTTTTATTGCTTCAGTAAGTAGCGAATTTTAATATACTTGGTTTGTTATGTTAATATATTCTCATACATCTGTTCTAGATTTAAATGCAACCACTATTTTTGCATTAATATCTTATTGTTCGTCGTTAGAACAGGCAATCAACTGTATGCTAGAACAGGGAATCAACCGCATTTATTGTTGTTCAGATTTCTGTTCATTGTTCTGTTAGATGGAGATGATGTGCTGCATACAGAATTGTTATTTTGTAATTCCTAGCATGATAATTTGGAGGTGATGCCTGTACTTGTAACTCTATTGTGTACTGGGGACTGAGCAATTGGATATGTATTGGCCTATCTTTTTTAACTCTCTTTATGGCCCAGCAGCTAGTTTTTGTGTTACGGCAGGTGACAATTTGTTAGCAAACTTTATGCTACTGTTTGTCCATGGATCTATTTCTCACCTTATGTTTTGTGTTATAGGGTAAGAAGAGGAAAGACACTATTTGCATCGTCCTTGCGGATGAAACCTGTGAGGAGCCAAAGGTTCGGATGAACAAGGTTGTCCGCCAGAACCTGAGGGTTAGGCTTGGTGATGTGGTTTCTGTCCACCAGTGCCAGGATGTGAAATACGGGAAGCGTGTGCACATTCTTCCGATTGATGATACAGTTGAAGGCATTACAGGGAACCTGTTTGATGCCTTCTTGAAACGTGAGTTTGTGGTCTTTTGAAATTCTTAGGTGATCAAGTTATTTTGCATTAGCATGGTTCCATGATACTTAATTTACATGTTACTTAAACTGAAGTATTGCTCTCTTTTCTTCTGTTATTATAATGGTTTACTGTGTTTGGAGCAAGGAGTCTGACATTTATACTACCTATAACTTTATGCTTGCATATCGTTTCTGCCATGTCATGCTAGACCTTATCACTGTCTGTCATTTTCTAATAACATCCCTCATCAAACTGTGCAGCATACTTCCTAGAAGCTTACAGGCCCGTGAGGAAAGGAGACCTTTTCCTTGTCAGGGGTGGAATGAGAAGTGTGGAGTTCAAAGTGATAGAGACTGATCCTGCTGAATATTGTATCGTTGCGCCAGATACTGAAATATTTTGTGAAGGGGAGCCTATTAAGAGGGAGGATGAGGAGCGTCTTGATGAAGTTGGTTATGATGATGTTGGTGGAGTTAGAAAGCAAATGGCCCAAATCAGAGAGCTTGTCGAGCTTCCACTACGCCATCCTCAGCTTTTCAAATCTATTGGCGTGAAGCCACCAAAGGGCATATTGCTGTATGGGCCACCTGGTTCTGGAAAGACTCTTATTGCTCGTGCTGTTGCAAATGAGACTGGAGCTTTTTTCTTTCTGATCAATGGCCCAGAGATTATGTCGAAGCTAGCAGGAGAGAGTGAGAGCAATCTCAGAAAGGCATTTGAAGAAGCAGAGAAGAATGCTCCATCTATCATTTTCATTGATGAAATTGATTCCATTGCACCGAAGAGAGAGAAGACCAATGGAGAAGTAGAGCGTCGTATTGTTTCACAGCTACTGACTCTTATGGATGGACTCAAATCTCGTTCCCATGTTATTGTTATGGGTGCTACAAACAGACCAAACAGCATTGATCCTGCTCTTCGAAGATTTGGAAGGTTTGACCGGGAAATTGACATTGGAGTTCCTGATGAAGTTGGCCGGCTTGAGGTTCTCCGCATTCACACTAAGAACATGAAACTAGCTGAAGATGTAAGTGACCGTAATTTATTCTTGATCCGTTGCACTTGACACTGATTATATGAATATGATTTCTGTCTTCTATCATTGTTTGATGTCCATTCTCTGAAATTTCCAGGTCAATTTGGAACTCATTTCAAAGGATACCCATGGATACGTTGGTGCTGATCTTGCTGCCCTTTGCACTGAGGCTGCTCTTCAGTGCATTCGTGAGAAGATGGACATCATAGATCTTGAGGATGAGACAATAGATGCAGAGATATTGAACTCAATGGCTGTTACAAATGACCATTTCAAGACTGCGCTTGGAACAAGCAACCCATCTGCTCTCCGTGAAACTGTGAGTAACTGCCTATAATTAGCTGTGTTAGTTGCTCTTGTTCTGGGATGCTTAATTCACTTTCTGGATTCAGGTTGTTGAAGTCCCAAATGTCTCTTGGGAGGATATTGGTGGGCTGGAGAATGTCAAGAGGGAGCTCCAGGAGGTAATTAGATGCTAATTGACCTTTTGCTCTTTGTATTGTTTATGTTTCAATTTGTAATTTTTTTCGAATTGATTGATGCAGACTGTTCAATATCCTGTGGAGCATCCTGAGAAGTTTGAGAAGTTTGGCATGTCTCCATCCAAAGGAGTTCTGTTCTATGGTCCTCCTGGTTGTGGTAAGACCTTGTTGGCAAAGGCAATTGCCAATGAGTGCCAGGCTAACTTCATCAGTGTCAAGGGTCCTGAGTTGCTTACCATGTGGTTTGGTGAGAGTGAAGCCAATGTCCGTGAAATTTTCGACAAGGCTCGCCAATCTGCTCCTTGTGTTCTCTTCTTTGACGAGCTCGACTCGATTGCTACTCAGGTCTATACACATGCCTCACCTTGGCTCTTTATTATTTCTGGTGTCATGTTTTATGTCTTACAGATGTTAATTTGATGTTGCAGAGAGGAAGCAGTGTGGGTGATGCTGGAGGTGCGGCTGATAGAGTGCTTAATCAGCTACTGACAGAGATGGATGGCATGAATGCCAAGAAAACTGTGTTTATTATTGGGGCTACAAACAGGCCTGACATCATTGACCCTGCTCTGCTGAGGCCAGGGCGTCTTGACCAGCTGATATACATTCCACTGCCTGATGAGCAGTCTAGGCTCCAGATCTTCAAGGCCTGCCTCAGGAAGTCCCCTGTGGCGAAGGATGTGGAGTTAACTGCTCTTGCGAAGTACACACAAGGGTTCAGTGGAGCAGATATCACAGAAATTTGCCAGCGAGCGTGCAAATATGCAATCAGGGAGAACATTGAGAAGGTAACTTCATCTAAACGTTAGCTGGCACTCTACAATTAGTACTATACTGAATTGCAAGTTATTGTCGTTCCTAATCATGAACTAAACTGACAGCTTGTGTAAAAAGGTGCCATAAGTTAGTTTAATTTCCATCCTTTGAAGTTACCACAAATTACTTTTAACATGTCTGAATGTTTGGAATTACAAGTAGATGTGTCTCGGCAGATATATATAAAACAAAATCTAGCAAGTCAATTCATGATTTCTATATTTCAGTAGGAAACAGAAGTAACAGTAATCATTCAGATAGCTATATGTACTCCTTCCAGTCACAAATAAGTTATATCTACCATTTGGGATGAACTTGGACCAGCAGACTCTAATGATCTGCTTAAATTTTTTCAGGATTAGAATGTTTTTTTGTTAATTACTTTTATGTTCTCTTGATCTTGAAGTATGATGAACTTTTTATCATAGGTTGAACTTCCTAGTTTTTCATCTGAATAATCTCCCTGCAGCACCTAATCTCGAGAATTATGGTTTCAGGACATTGAGAGGGAAAGGCGGAGAAAGGACAACCCCGAGGCGATGGAGGAAGACGAAGTGGACGAGATTGCCGAGATCAAGGCGGCTCACTTTGAGGAATCAATGAAGTATGCTCGGCGTAGTGTCAGTGATGCTGATATCCGCAAGTACCAAGCGTTTGCCCAGACATTGCAGCAGTCCCGTGGGTTCGGCAGTGAGTTCCGCTTCTCGGAGCAGTCGGCCACTGCCGGTGCTGCTGCAGCTGATCCGTTTGCATCTGCTGGTGCTGCAGCTGATGATGACGATCTATACAGCTAGGTGTCCTGTTGGGTTGGTTCTTGGTTGTTCCATATAACTCATCATACTTTAGACACGGGATGTCATGCAATGATATTTATTATTTTCCGAACATTTGGACGTCGCTGGGACAATGTAGTTTCGGCTTTTGGTTACATTTTCATGACACATTCTCCATGCCATTTTCTGTGCTGACATTTAATTAATGATTATTGTCATTGATTGTATGTAATGATTATTGTCATTGATTGTATGCGTCACGAATCTTCTGTGATGGTGATCTATTCTGATCGGTGATAAGCGAGTATCGCTAAGTCGTGATCGGTGATAAGCGGTATTGGATGATGAATTACGTGACGCATCTCGTGAATTACCAGAGCTAGGGAATAGCTGCTCCACCTGAATCGGGCATTCTATGAATTAGGAGAATCATGACGCCGCTTTTCTAGTTTTCGCTCTTGCTCTTAAATTTCCTGAGAAGCACCGTAAAATTTGCTTTTCTAGTTTTCACTCTTGCTCTTTAATTTCCTGAGAAGCACCGCAAAATTTGTCGACTCTTAGCGCTTAAAACTCTTGTATTTCTTTCCTTCCATATACCATTTCTCAAGCCTCTTGCTTGGCGGCCATGTACTTGGATCCAAGTAGTTTTGTGTCCAGGTGACGATTTCTTTCCATAGTCGTTTCGTGAACCTGCAATCCCTGAAAAGGTGCAGGTCTGTCTCCGCATGAAACCTACGTAGCGTGCAGGTTCCTTGGTTTGGCCACCTGCGAGCGTCCAGTCTATCGGCGGTTCATACTCGGTTCTGAATCACAAGCCAACTAAAAAAATTACATTTAGGTGGTGTCCAAGGTTTCCAGATGAGCGCTTCAAAGTTGTTGTAGCTTACGCCAATGAATTGGGCATGTTAAGCAGAGGATGTTGAGTATTCGCCATTTTCCTCAAATTTTCAAGCAAGGTTGTCTGTCGTGTCCATTCTTATAATGATGTGTTTGGTTTCTCACCATAGATATATGTACTCAGTTAAGTGTTGGGCAGAGAAACCGTGATGTTGCATGTTGACGTCGTGGATCCAGTTATTATCAAGAAGGGTTTGGTATAGGGTTCTGTTTTTCCTTTTTGAAATGGAGAAGAGGTGCGGCGATACGTCACATGGTCGTTGGCTGTTTAACCAAGCACTTTTCCAAAAGCACGCTCTGTTCCCATCTCCAATTGTCAGCATTGTGGACGTCACAAAAAGAAGCTTGTCAGTCTTGTTAGGGTTTCAGCTCCAAGCCTACCATCATTATTTGCTGACCATTGCCGCCACAACCATCGCAACCTTAGGGCCCTTGCAAATTTCCCAAGGTGGAGGATGCCCAAGCCTCCAAGCACACCTCGACCATTTAACCTTGCACCTTCCTTCCGCTAGCGCCTCAGCGCATGCACATCATAGATAGCTCCACCGTGGATCCACCGGAGTAGCGCATGGATTTTTGCTGATTTATATCTACTTTTTTTCCTTAATCTAGTTTTTTCCTTCTATTCAGTCATAGAAAGGAATAGAGATGGGGCAACGACAGCCCAAATGACTTTATTTGAGCATAGATTATATTAAGACAGTAGGTTGCCCCATAAACAAATCAATAACGCAACAAGAAAGTTGTTGGGACATAGAGATAGGGGAACCTTTTTTTTAAGAGGAAAACGGTCTCGCCGTTCGGGCTTTTGCACCAAAGGTCAAAAAAAAAAAAGGAATGGGTGAAAGATTGGGGAGATGTCTGCTGGTTTCTACATATTGTGGCCCATCTCGGATACTATCACCAAGGCCCCAGATGGCTATAACAAGCTTGCTTGCGATCCTCCGCGTCAAGAAGGTCGGGGAAGATATCCACAATCAAGATCTAGCAAGGACGATCTTTGCATCGTGAGCCTGTTCGGCAGATAATTTCTCTTATTGTGTTTTTGATGTTTTGGCCTCAAAGAAAAATATTATATTAAGACTGATAAATTATAGCTGATAAAATTGCTAGTATGGAGACTTGGCAATTTACATAATTTGGTTTTAAAAAATACCAATAAACTTATTAAAACGATCCTAAGAAACTTGGTATAGAAAGACCCTAACCATAAAATACTCGATCTATTAGAAAACTTATTAAAATGATGGATTCTTCATTTCCTCTAACCTCCGACCAGATGTCGGAGAAGGATCCGTGGTGGTAGAGGTGGCGGCAGTTGATCTCGCTACGGCTAAAGAGACTGAGGGCACAACTTTTCTTAGATATTGTTAATCTGATGCGGTATACCCAATATTTTTCCTCCGTGCATGCATGTGTGATGTCTATGAAAGCATACAATTTTTTTTTGCAAGAATAAGAAGTTGTTACCAAATTGGGTATGCAAATGTTTTTGTATGTGATGTAACCAATATATATATAGAAAAAAGGCACATAAAAAAGCACAATTTGTTTCTATGTTTAAGCAAAGTTAAATGTTTTGATATTTGATGTAACTCATACAAATTATTTTAATAGTTACTGCCCCATTCTCTTTTATAAGGCACACATGCCTATAAGGATTCAAACTTCAAAATCTTTGACCAACAATTTTACTATTAATTATTGTAATACTAATTTAATATGATTAGATTTGTAATTAGAGGTACTATTCAATTATCATAACTTTATAAGTATAAATAATAAATTAAATAGATGGTCGAAGTATAATTTGGAAGGTTGTGCCATAGCTAGCTGCTGTCTTATAAAAAGAATGGAGAGAGTTAGAATTTTTTTTTTGGTATGTGATGTAACACAGACAAATACAGAAGACACATTACAAATGCATAAATTATTTTAAATTATTTCTATAGTTAAGAAAAGCCAAATATTTTGGCATTTGATGTAACTCACACAAATGCAGACACATCACAAAAACATAAAATATTTCTGTAGTTAAGCAAAACCAAATGTTTTAGTATGCTATGTAACCCACACAATGCAGAAGGGAAAAAATATAGGAAAGAAGAAGCAAGAAGCAAGACGGAAAAAAAAGAAAATAATGTAAAAACATATTCAAATAAAAAATAAAAATAAAATACAGAATAAAATAAAAATAAGAAAACAACACTACATAGGCAAAAATATATGCAACACATTCACCTCCCTCCTCCGTCACCTACATACATGCAATTTTCTGGTTCACTAACAAATTAATGGCCTGAGAAAAATGTGTAAGTGCTTGGTTAGATACACATGTATTTATTTCAAACCACATAGGTTAGAGTGAATTGAAGTAAAAATTAATTTAAATACACTTTAATTCACTTTAACACATGTGGGTTAAAGTATATACAAACACATCCAAACAAACCCTAAATGCACGAGGAGTGTATGAACGATCTGGTGGTGTTGTGCTATGGTTTTAGTGCTTGGACAGGATGATCGCTTAAAATATACCACACAACATTTCACATGTACTATGTTGATAATAAAAAATATATCATATAACCTTCTATATATACTAAGTAAATATCATGTATATCTTACAAAATAAAAAGTTAAAAATTAAAATAATTAAAAAATCTAATTAGAGTAAAATAAGAAAATGAAAATGAAACCAAATAAAAATAATAAAATCCATAGAAAACATAAAATAAAATAGAAATAAAAAAATTAAACATGAAAATAAAAAACAAAAACAAAAACAAAGAAAATACTCTCTCTCTATTTTTAATTGTAAGGTGTTATGGCTTTTCTAGCTCTATAACATTTAATGCACACCTACACGTAAAGAAGATGCACGTTGACGGAAGTGCATGTTTGATGACAAAAAGAAAAAGGTCCATATACTTTTCTCAACTTTTGCGAAACCTTGAACTCTAGAATCTCTGGGCATTCGGTTTTAACCAAAACTTCGGTTCGGTTTCTTCGGTTTGTGGGAACTTCGGTTTCTAGAATCTGAAAGTCAATCGGTTTGTAACAAGCGAAGAAACCGACGAGTTCGGTGTCGGTTTCGTCGGTTCGGTTTTTTGTTGAAACTGAAGAAACCGAAACCCCATAGAGGAGGCACGACCGCAGAAGGTCAGGAGCCTGCAGCGGCGCCGCCGGCCGCTCCAAGCGGCAGAGGAAGCGCAGGACGACCCACTCCCAGGCGCCGCCGCCCGCTCCCGCCGCCCTTGAGGCCCCGCACCAACGCCGAGATCCGATGTGGCGAGCCGGCGATGCCAGGCGTGCGCAGGACGGCTGGATCCGCAGCTGCGCCGGCTCTGTGCAGGCGCACCCCGTCGCGGAGGAGCCTCCACGCCCGCGCCGCTCCTACTCGCTCCGCCGTGGCGCCGTCGCCCTGAATCCCGCCCGCGCCGCCGCTGCTGGATGCCTCATGCCTGGATGGCTAGCGAGGGTGGGAGTGCCTGGAGTGGGGTTGTGGGCTGTGGCCTGTGTGTGTGTGGGGGGGGGGGGGTTGAGGTGGGCTGGGCCGCTGGCGCTGGGGAAGTGAGGAGGGGAAGCCGGGAAGGGATGCGCACTGGCCGATTTTTCGGTTCGTTAGGAGTAAAAACCGACCATCGAGCCGACTACCGAAGTTCCCAGAATTGGGAACCGAAACCGAACCGAAAAACCGACAATTCGTCTCGGTTTCGGTTCGGGATTCGGTTCTCGGTTTAAAAGTGCCCAGGCTGGCTAAAATCAGGTAAACCCGGTTCGTTTATCTCCTTGATCGGTTATAAGCGGTTTTTAAAGATAGTTTTGGTCTTTTTTTTATTATTTATTTTAGTGGAATCTTTTAAAAATTACAGTAAATTATAGTTTAATTATAACATAGAAAATCTAATTTATTTAGACTCCATATTAGTAGATCTACACAGTGAATATATAGGATGGTACGATTTAGTAAAATTTTTTTGATGTAGTTTTAGATCTATGCTTTTTTTAATTAATTCATAATTGCAGTTTCTATAGTCCAATTATGATGAACTAATTATTGTATACTTGAACTATGGTAAAAAATTTATACTTATTGGATCATGTATAATTTAGTTATGAATTAATTATAAAAAAACATAGATCTAAAGCTACACAAAAACTCCATACTAAATTATACCATATTATATGTTTTTTTAGAATTATACAGTACAACGACGATGACCATAACACGCATGCACACTCAATCCTATAAACACACGTACGTAAACCTTAACCATATGAGCATCTTCGAAGGACTGAGCTAACAGATTTTAAAATTCACAAAATCACCAAAGACATTTCGCTATCAACGGAGACGTCGCTTATCATTGAAAGCGTAACATCGTTAAATTTTAGATTGAACAAATCCAAAATAACAAACACGCATGTCAAGTCGGTTCGCACCATAATATATGTACATTTTATAGGTCTACTTATATGATTTTTTTTAAAAATAGATTTTTTATTTTATGATTTTTAAATATTTAGATGAAATAAAATAATAAATAAATAAAACAACTTTTGAAAACCGCTTATGAAAGGTCAAGCAGCGGTTTTAAAAGTTCAGAAGATGATTTGCCCGTTCAGAGTTCCATAGGAAAAAACGGACTTTCACGAGTTTGTAATATACTTTTTCGATGTGAAAATGCAAGGCGACAAAGAATGGGCCGTGACGAGATCCAGGAGCTTGCGTTTTTCGCAGGAGCAGAGGTGTTCGGAATAGGGACAACTCGGGTCCGACGTCCGACCGCTTGGAGCCGATGATCAACCCTACTCCCACGTCACCTTCCCATTCCTTGCCCGCGCCGCCGCGTGCCTGTCCTCCGCCTCCCTCATGGCCGCGCTCCATGCGCAGCCGCTCCGGCTCGTGCTCCTCCACGTCGCCAACTCCGTCGTCCATGTGTACGCTGCCGGCGCCCTGCCGGACTACGCCCACCGGGTATTCGACGAAATCCCCCGCCCCAACCTTGTCTCCTGGAACACGCTTCTCCATGGACGATGGTTATGCCAATCGCCGGAACCTCTCCGCCGCCCGGCAGGTGTCCTCGAGCGCCATGATCAGCGGGTGCGTCAAGTGTGGGGAGCACCGTGTGGCGCTCGTGCTGTTCGAAATGATGGAGAATGCTGCCTCCACGGCAATGGAGGAGGAGGGTGGGGCACTGGGGCCGTGGGGGCTGGGGTGAGGGCGAACAACAACACAATGGACATTGTGCTTGGAGCCTGTGCGGCGCGCGCAGCTGAGGCTTGAGGGCCTCGGCCCTCGAGCGTGGGAGGAGGGTGCACGGTGCCTGAGGGACCATTGAACCTCACGCTCGTTACATGTATGCGAAGTGTGGGGCCATCCGTGGGGCACTAGAGGTGTTCTGAGCTGTGCCCCTGGATAGCACCGATGTTCTGATATGGAATGCTGTGATCAGTAGCCTTCCAGTACATAGCATGGACACCAAGTCGATGGAGATGTTCAAGAAGATGCAGCATGCTGGGGTTGCGTCGGATGAGATCACGTACTTATGTCTGTTGAGCACTTGTGTCCATGGTGGTCTAGTTGATGAGGCTTGGAGGTTCTCCCGCTCACTTAAAGCACAAGGATTCAGACCATATATTGATCATTGTACTTGCCTCATAGATGTGCTTGTCCGAGCAGGGCGCTTGAATGAAGCATATATATGTAGTTAAAAGTATGCCTGTGTTTCTGTGCTTGGTGCTCTCAGGAATGCCTGTCATTTGCATGGATGGGTCGAGCTGGGAGAGGTAGTCGGAAGGCAGCTTGTCCAATTGCAGCCAGACTATGATAGCAGGTACGTTGGCCTGCCCAATATCTAGGCTGTTGTTGCCAGGCGGTGGCAAGAGGCAAATGAAAACTAGAAAGGTGATGGAGGAGAGGGGTCCAAAAACGGTCCCTGGATTTAATGAAACTGATGTTGGTGGAAGGCTCTCCAGGTTCATTGCCCAAGACAAGACTCATCCGGGTTTTGGCAGAGATTTATGACTTGCTGAATCTAATAGCGATGGGGATGAATATGAAGGATGATGCTACTATTCCAGATTACCTTTGCACAATGCTAGGATGATGGTTGCACCCAGGGGCGGATCTAAAGGGGGGCTGGGTGGGCTCCAGCCCCTACAGCCAGTGTGTTAATGAAAATATAGAGAGATTGAGGGGGAAAAACAGGAGAAAAGAAGAAAAATAGAGAGATTAGAGAAAGAAGAAGAGATTAGCCTCCTTTTCAATCTTGTTTTAAGAGGTTGAGGTAGAAGAAAAGAAGAAAAATAAAGAGATTAGAGAAAGAAGAACAAATCAGCCCCCCCTTCAATCTTGTTCTGGATCCAAATGTGTTTGAGATCCGCATCTGCCCCTGTGGCTCTCTCAAGAATTCCATGAAGCAGTTTGATCATTTTCTCAGGGTGAATCTGTATTTGTTGCTCTCAGTTGCCCACTGAAGCACTGTCCAACTCAGTTGCAGATTGCTGTAAATGCTCTACTGATAGAAGAGACGAAGAAAGATGGGATGCAGATGTGTTTGAGATTTTCCTAGCTGCTCTAGGAGTTCAGTAGAGCAGGGGAGAAATTAATGACAATCATGATTACTTTATGTACATCGCTTGAATAGGAGGCAGATATTATTGACATTTTATAAACTTTCTGGCTTCACTTCATCACATGTAGCTACTGCCTGCATGACAGATTTGACAATAAGTTGAAACCTATCGCTGTTTTTGATGAGTCATAAGCATCTGGTGAAACTACGAATGGAGCAATTTTGCAATCTGCCAGGAGTCCAGGAGCATGCTCTGGCATTTTATATGGAAGTGCATAAGCAATTTCTGCTCTACATCGCTTTGGTACATATTCTCCGTCTCTTTTTATGCATACCATCTGTACCTAATATAAAGAAACGGAATTTCTACAGGCAGGTAAAAAAACACGACACCTGTAAACTTGTGCAGCAATGGCCCTACAAGAATACTCTTATTTGGCACATCATGCATCTCAAAAGTCACTCCACAAGACCTAGTAAACTGTACAATAAGCTTTCTACACGAAAACAAATGACTGCTTGAGCTTAATAAAAAACATGGAGCCTCTGAGTTTGTGGAGAAGATTACCTATCAGCCTATTTGTGATCCCAGAAAATGTGAACCTATCCATTATTTAGTGGTGGCCTCCATGGGTTGCGCCAAGTGACCAAACTGTTTGTTTACAATTGTCATGTTCTTGCTAAAAGAAAACTCTCAGGTGGCCTTTTAAGTCACCTGCTGTTTTTGCTACTAACTATGCAAGAGATCTGAATCATTGTGTTCTCACAAGCTTAGGCGTCCACCTTTGCCATGCAAACCATCTCCCCTCCCTAGCTTTTATATCTGCAATCCTTCTTTTCAAGTCAAGGCCTTTCCTTTTCTTTTGGCCACTCGCTATTTCCTTTGAGTTGCTGATCAGGGGATGCTCTGGTGTTCCAATTTCGCTGCTCTCAACGATCCTCTGCACCATCTCCAGTACCTCGCTCATCTTGGGACGGTACTTGGCATGGCGCACCAGGCACTTATTTGCCACTGACGCAAGCTGGGCAGCTGATTTTATGCTGTAGTTCCCTTGAAGCCTTGGATCAATTACAGTCTCAAGCTTCTTGGCGTCGGAAGAGTAGGGCTTCATCCAGTCCACGAGATTTTGCTCACCTCTTGGCCTGTTCCGGTCCAGAGGTCGCCGGCCTGTAAGGAGCTCAAGGAGCACGACGCCGAAACTCCATATGTCATTCTTGGTGCTGAGGCGTCCTGTGTGAATGTATTCGGGAGCTGCATATCCAATTGTCCCCACCACCTGTTTGATATACGATCACAGAATTGATCAGATGTTGATATCCATGGGTTATAAAATTTATATTTGGATATACTACTATTGAGTGATGCAGAATTGTAGAATCAATGTGGTAAAGTGTTGAGAACTGGAAAGCTCCCAGAAAGCAAACTGGTTGTAACCGACCGGAATGGTTAGGTCAGGTGACTTTAGGCAAGTAGCGTGCAAAATAACCGAAAGTGCCTGGCTGCGTCTGTGCTACTTTCTACTTTTATTTGCTTGCGTAGAAGATAGTACTAGTAAATATGGTCAGCCCCTTGTTTCCACGGGCACGAGGCCACCAATATTTTGAAAGTAGTTTTTCGAGCACGTGCACTAATTGCTTGACCGGATCAGAATGGTGGGATGATTCTGGGTTGGCTTCTTGTTTCCAGGTACCAGGAGGAACGTGAGAAGCTAGTTGTCTTTGAGATCAATGTGCCAGAAGCTACGAAGATTTGTTGTTTGTTGCGTACCGCTGTGGAGACATGGCTTCCTTCTTGAGGTCCTAACCTCGCCAAGCCAAAGTCTGACAGTTTTGCGTTCCAGTTGTCGTCGAGAAGAATATTCGAAGGCTTCAGGTCGCGAAATATTATCTGAAAAAAGAAATTTAATGTTAAATTAAACAACGCAACGTTTCTTCCGAATGACATAGGCAGCCAGTTGCAGTCCGAAGAACAGGGGAAATCTAGCAGTTAGGGAGTCCGAAGAACAGAACGTCAGAGATTCATTGGAGGTGAATGAAGCGAAGCGTACCTTGAATTCGGATTCTTCATGGAGATACTTCAAGCCTCGAGCTGTGTCAAGCGCCACCCTGAGCCTCATCGCCCACGACGCCGGCCGCGGCGACCTGGAGGAGAGGTGGTCGGCCAGGCTGCCGTTGGGCATGAACTCGTAGACGAGCAGCAGCTGCATCCCCCTCTCGTCGTCCTCGGCGCAGTAGCCTATGAGCTTGACGAGGTTGGCGTGGTCCACCACCCCGAGCACGTTCACCTCCGTCATCCACTCCTTGTGCCCCTGCAGGCCCTTGCGGCCGAGCTGCTTGATGGCAACGTCCAGGCTCCGGCGCGGCTCCAGCGCGCTCATCCGGATGGTGCCGCGGTAGACGCAGCCGAAGCCGCCCTCGCCGAGCATGAGCGCGCGGCTGAACCCGCGGGTGGCCGACTTGAGCTCCTGGAACGTGAAGATGCGCAGCGTGTTGGGCGGCCGCTGCGACAGCGACAGCTTCCGGCACCGGCCCAGGGACCCCGCGCTGCTCAGCTCCGACGCGTTCAGGGAGCACTCGGACGCCGACCGCCGCACGTCGCGCTCCGTCGACGTGGTGCTGCTGTTGGACCGCGCCGACAGCGAACGCCCCGTCGTCGTCGTCGCCGCCGGCCCGCGCCGCTCGTCGGCCTCCCGCTCCCAGCTCGGGAACCGGAAGCAGTGCATGGCGCTTCTGATGCTCACCGGGAGACGCCGCGCCTGCTCTCTCTGCGAAAGCATCCATCGTGACCACACACACACAAAGTATAAGAGCTTTTCTCTTTCTTTCTTTTTTCACTCTGCTCCAACGGCACCAATGGCGACAGGCAAACAAAAATGATAGATATTTGGTTGAGTCACAGAATTGTTAAACTCTTTTCTACTCGTTAACTAATAAGCAAATACTACTATATGTCAAGTCGACAGGCAAAAGATGAAATCCAAAATGGGGATGGGATTCGAAAACAAGGCCAAAAGGCGGTTCAAAGAAGATGGCTATACCTCTACATTTGGCAACAAGGCCAAGTTTTCGAACCAAAACAAAGATAAAGCAGCTCAAAACGAGACCGATCACAAACCAGTGGAGTCCAAACCACCCACCAAATCCGAAGGGGAAGGCGAGCTTGCAGTCCCGGCCACACACGAGAGCAACGACGTCGTCACGCCGCCCAGGGACAGGGAGTCGATTAGGCATCCATGGCAGCAAACATTTCTTTCAAGCCAGCCGGTCCTCCCTTCGCTTCCCCCTCCAACCACCCAACCAACCTTCACCGTCCACGCAATCGCTCACCCCCGCCGCGACCCCTTGCTCCTCCGCCGCACCCAACCCCAACGAACGAATCCCGCTCCCCAGTTCCCTCCCAAGAGCAAAAAAACAAACACAAAGCTTGGTTCAATCGCTCACCTGGTCACCTGCACATGGGACAGGGGAAGAATAATATGCGCGCGATCGCTCGTCGGAATCCGCCCCGAGAAAGTATTGGTGTCCGGTGGGAGTGGATTGGGTAGGGGGTAAAGAAGAGTTAATTAACAGGTCAATGGAGAGGGCGGGAGCTCGTGTGCGCTACGCGCAGCCGCGGCCTTCGTCTTCGTCTTCCTCCTTCGCTGTCTCTCTGTTTGGTTGCTTGCTACTACCTGCTTTGGGGTGTGAGCAGGGGCGAGAGAAATGTGAGGGTTGGACAGCGAGAGGTTTAAATGGCTTCGAAAGTGAAACGCACACAAGACAAGGTGTATGTACCATGGGTACACAAGCTGCAAATTCAACGGCAAACAAAAGTTATCGTCGTGGGGTGATCGTTTCGATGTCATGGTTGATTTTGTTTTTGACTTTTTTATTGTAAGATAAAAGTATTGTTTCAATGGCCGATAAGTCAGCTAATAAGTCAAGCGAATAGGGCGAGATGAGTAATCGCAATTCTAATTTCTTTCAAATGTCGATAGGTGAGATTGCAAATCATTTGTTTGTTGAACGATAGTGTTAACAAAAAAAATTACATTAAATCTCCCATTTTATATGAGGATCTATGTAGGAAAAAAAATATCAAGGACGTCTGTTCCAGAAAGACATCCTTAATTCACATATACATAAGGTTGATTTAGCTGAAACCATTCACCATAGCTCGCAAGCCTAACCTAAGAGAGGTGATGCGAGCTGGCCACACAAACACAGCCATATGCTATGAGAGACACGACAACAAAATAACCATAACATATATAAACATATATGAATGACCATCACCAACCTCTTTGCTAGATAGAACAGTGCCACTGCCATAGTAAATATTGATACTCAGAATTGATCAAAAGAGACAGTCCTTAGGAAACGAGATCCTTCCCCCTGAGCTCCCCAATGGGTGCCATAGGGAGCCTCCCGCCGATACCACCATAAGCCCCTTCCCTGCCTCCCCTCCGGTTGCCATTACTACTCCTCGACGAGCGATGGTGTGAAAGGACCCTATGTGATTTTGGTAATTGAGTGACAACCTAGATGAACTAATATGTGTTTGAGTGATATACACAGGAGATTAGTTCACATATGATGGAGTGATGAAGGAGCTTATTGCACATAAGACATGACATGGAGTCATGTGACCAAGGTGGACAAGATCAAGATGAGGCTTGGCTTGATGGACTGGGTGCAAGTGTGAAGGCAAGCGAGTGATGCTTAGCGCCGGACCAATGCAATGGTGAAGAGCTAGTGAGGTCAAGATCAATGAACCAACAAGGTCACGTGATGATATGAAGTGGATCATATCTTTTGATGATTGGTTGGTGCATGTGTTGCATCAAAATTGGAGGAGATGGAGTGGAATGCGCAAGGAAAATGTATAACTTGTAGGACATTTCATTTCACTAGTCATAGGTGTGTAGAGAAGTGTATGACCGGGTTTAGGATATATAGCCGTACTATCAAGAGAGGCAAACTTGTTTGCATATCGGTTATCTAGTGCCACTTGAGCGACCTAATTTTGCGATGCATTAGGATCGAGTGGCGTGGTGAGATCAAGTGAAAAATGCTTTGAAAATGTTTGTGAAAATGCTAACACACAATGCACTAAGGAAGTACACTTTGTGTTTAGCACCTTAGAGCAAGGGTGGAGAAGATAGAAGTGAGAAGGGGTTGTTCTCTGTGCAACGGACGCTGCGTCGGACGCTGTCCCGAAGGCGTCGGATGCGTACGACACCAATCCCTAACTCTGATAGTTCGCTGAAGTGCAACGGACGCTGTGGTGAGTCCGTTGCAAGGGCAACGGACGCATCTGTCGGCTCCAGGAGCTCTCTGGATGCTCTCTGGACTGGCATCGGACGATGGCATCGGACGCTTGTGAGAAACAAGTTGTGCGTCTGATGGCCATGCGAGTTTCTGCTACAAACTGAGCGACGGACGCTCAGGCGACTCCACTGATGGGTCAATGGACGCGTCCATTGGAAAAACTTCGTTTCTGGAGCTCTCTATGTTGGCGTCGGACGCTGGCTAGCAGTGCGTCCGATGGGTGGCATCGGTGCGTCCGATGGTTGAGCAGTTGCTCACGACAACGGTCGATTTCTAACGGCTAGTACTCGTGGCACATAAGTGTGCATCGGATGCTGGCATCGGTGCGTCCGATGCAACATCAAAGTGCGTCTGATGCTTGCGCAGAATGCCCAGTGAAGGGGTATTTTTGGAGGCGCCGCCGCGGGCGGCGTACTGTCCGCACTCTATGGGCGGACAGACCACCAGTGAGCTGTTTACCTCCCCCCAACGGTTAGTTTGGCCTCTCCCTCATTAAATAGGTGGGTGGCCGGCCCTTGGGAGGGTTGAGCACCTCAGGGATGTGTTGCCCTTAGTTGTGCTTGGTGTGAGAGCCCTCTAACTCACTTTTGCTTGCAAGAGTGTGATTCGATTGCGAGTGAGTGATCTCTAGTGCGTTGCTTTGAGAGATAGCTTTGTGTGGCACTAGGTGATCGTGTTGCAAGCCGGTGGTGCTTGTTACTCTTGGAGGTTGCCACCTCCTAGACGGCTTGGTGATCGAGTCTCTGTCGAAGCATGCGAGAAGATTGTGCGTGGCTCCGGAGAAGAGCTTGTGAGGGGTATTGTGCTCGCCCCGCGGGAGATCGCGAAGAGCAACTCTAGTTGAGTGTGTCATTAAGTGCCCTCATATTGTGTTGGTTGTGCGGCACCCAAGTGTTGGGTTAGACATGTGATGCCTATTAGCGCGTGAACCTCCAAGTGAGTGAGCCGACACAACGGGTACTAGCTTGGTGGCGACCAAGTGAACCTCAGGAGAAAAATCATCGTGTCAATCGTGTGTCCATCTTCTCGGTGGTTTGCATTCTCCAAATCACTAGCTTGTATTTACTTTCTCATACTTGTGATAGTGTTTTATTGTTGCTCTTGTAACTAGATTAGCTTTTGTAGCTTGCTTAGTTACCTTCTCTCTTGTGTAGCATAGAAGTAGCTCTTGAGTGGCTAATTGGCTTGAGTAGTCTTGTTAGTCACATTGCTTAGTTTGTGTAGCTAAGTAAGTTGAGCTCTCTAGTTGGCTTGTGTAGTCTTGCTAGAGAGCATTGCTAGTGAGCTTAGGTGCTTTGTGCTTTGCTTACTAGTATGTGTAGGAGCTCCCGGTTTGCTTAGAGTACTAGTTGCTTAGGTTTGTGTGACCTTGCAACCTAGAATTGTTTAGGTGAGCTCCCTAGCCTGACACCTTAGTTAGCACTCTTGTTATACTTTGCTAGGTACTTGAGTAATAGATAGAGGGGTGTAGTCTTGGATAGACCGTTAGTTTTAATTCCGCACTTGTTTTAGTTAGCCGGTACGTTTAAGTTTTAGAAAAGACTATTCACCCCCCTCTTGTCCGCCATCTCGACCCTTCATGGTGGCAGCCTATGGCGACACCTCAATGTTGGCTCTTGTTTGCACCCCCTACCGCGTCCCCTCCTCCTCTTCCCCTCCTACTCTGACGGTCGAGCAAGCCAGCGAGGTGGATTTGGGCCCTTTGGGGCTAGATCCGACGAGTTTGTCCCCTCTCATGGCATTTGAATCGGTCGCTTTAGCGCTTGGATGACGCAAAGTCCTCCCATCCTCCCCCACTAGTTGGGCACCAGTCAACAGGGTAAATTCGGGCCCTCAGGACCAGATCTCGCATCTACACCCTCCGTGTGGGGTTGTGCGACGCGATGGTAGTTCCTCGGTGCCATTTGCAGTGGAGGCCGCACTCGCGTACCTCATCTTACTTTGAAGCCCCGCGCCGATGTGTTCATCTGCCGTCCTATCAACATCATGTTGGAGCAGCTACTGGCGAGGTCACCTAGATGCCCCTCGACTCTCCATCCCGTTCCGATGGCTTTCCAAGAAGGTAGCTAAAACACTCAAGCCACCTACCACAATTCTAGATACTAGCAAGAGTAAAACTAAAACACTCAAGCAAGCTAGCTAACTAGAAAGTTTTAACAAGCTACACAATCCTAGAGAGCTAAGTTACTCTACTTTGCAAGAAGGTAAGAAAGTAAAGCAAAAGCTAGAGTTAGAAAGATTATACCGCCGGGGACAGTAGCAACCAATAGATATCCAATCAATAATCAATTACAATATGAAACCTCGGTAGAGAGACAAGTGACACAATTTTTTTTTACTGAGGTTCACTTGTTTGCCAACAAGCTACTCCTCGTTGTAGCGATACACCTACTTAGTGATTCACGCGCTAATAGGCATAACACGCCTAACCCGCAACCGAGTGCCGCACAATCAACACAAGATAGGGATCCACAAGCTACGAGCAATCCACTAGAGATACCTTTCACGAAGCTCCCGTGGGAAAGGTTCAAGAACCCCTCACAATCCACCGATCGGAGCCGGAGACAATCACCTTCCTCCGCTCAACGTTCCTTGTCGCACCAAGCCATGTAGGAGTTGGCAAACTCCAAGAATAACAAGAGCTCCCGCGATGACGACGATCACCAAGTGCCACTAGTATGCAATCAATGAAGCAATGCACTTGGTTCACTCAATCTCTCATGAAATTCGCAATTCTGTCAAGAGGATGAGTGGTGGAAGTAATCTCAAGCAAGCACAAGTGTAGGAGTGAAGTGGAAGTGCAAGAGAGACCCCCAAGGGCTAGCCAAACAAGTATATATAGCTCCCTCAAAGAATCTAGCTGTTTATCCCCCACTTTCAGCTTCCTACGCCACCTCCGGAAGCACAACACACAGGGGGTCCGAACCATTGGAGGCATCCGGAGCCCTTCCTCCAGCTGAGAAAGCTTCTCTGAAAACACGCCTGGACGCACCTTTGGACGTGCGTGAAGCACCTGTCCGGAAAAATGGCTACGCGTCCGGACAGCTCTCCCTTTGAATCTTCCCATTGGCGCGCTCACCACTGGCCGCCACGCGTCTCCAGATGCGCACAATAGTCCATGTCCAGACTAAGCACTTGCAGCATCCGGAACTCTTCACGATTTCACCCGAGAGTGCCAGACCTCCGGACGCCGCGTCCGGAGTTGCATGTCCGGACAACATCAAGAATCTGGACCCTCTTCCGGAGGGTTACAGTAAGCACCAACACTCCAGACGCACGTCCAGACAAACAACTGTGTCCGAACCTCTACTCGCAGCACTGACAGCCTAGGATATGCTTCCAGAGTCAATCCCAATGGTCCGGATAGCACGACCCCTAGCGTTCGGACCTCCAAACGGAGTCTAAACTGCCTCAAACTTTCTTCCAAGCTTCCAAGGGCTAACACTAAGTGATTCAAGAACTTGTGCACGTGTGTTAGCTTTTAGTTCACATTTTCTTAGAATTAAGTTTGTTACTCTCACTAGTTCATAGATGAAAGGACTGTGATGCCTAAGAGGGGGGGGGGTGAATTAGGTCACTTAAAAACTACTCTCTAATCTAAGGCCTCTTTTTCTAACCTTAGCAAAACCTATGCAAAAGGTAAACTATCTAGTAGTGCAACTAAGGTTTTTCTAAGTGTTGCTATCTCTACCGCAAAAAGAGTTATGCAACCTAGTTTCCAAACCTACCAACTAGCCTATCAACTAAGCTAGGAAAGGTAAAGAACACAAGGTAAACAAAGTAAGTGCGGAAGGTAAAGAGCAAGGTAGAGATGCAAACTCCCATCGACGACTCCGGTATTTTTTACCGAGGTATCGAGAAGCGTGCAAGCTTCCCCCTAGTCCTCGTTGGAGCCCCTCGCGAGGAATCCCGCGCAAGGGCCAAGCTCCCGGTCGGGTAACTCCGTGGATAGCCTCGGGCTCTCCCCACGCGCAAGTGGGTCTCTGATGTGCCTTCCAGCAAGCCTCTCCTGCATGCTCTCCGCCGTCTTCACTATCAAGCTTCCGGCCGAAACGTCGCGGGCCTTGTTCCCTTCGGTACACCGGTGGCGGCCATACCACAAACGCGGTTGGTGTGATCGCGCAAGATTACAAGCCCCACCGAGTACAAGCTTGGTGCGCGCAAGCACCCTTTGATCAAGAGGTTTACAAACCTCACTAACACTAGGCTTACACCTAGAGCAAGCGCATATGAATTGTCTAACTAACCTAAGCACTTCGCAAAGCACTTATGCTAATCATCAAGTATATCTCTAAGCACTATGCATATGGAGAGCACTAGAATTGTGTATCAACACCTTGGAATGTTTCTCAAGTCTCCACATGCTCATTTGGCCAGCCAAAGGTCATATATATATAGGCCCCAAGCCAAATGGAGCCGTTGGTACCTTGATGCAGCTCCTCTACGTAGCTCCGGACGCAGGCAGCAAGGGGGGTCCGGACTAATTGCTGTGCGTCCGGACCTTCCAACGGTCTTCTCGCGTAGTGGCTGACTGGTGGGTCCGGACGCTGTCTATGGTCCGGAGCCTTCATGCGCTTCTAGAACCTCTATACATAGAGTCCGAACGCCATTGTTGGTCTAGACCCCATGCTCCGGACAGCGTCCGGAGTCCTTCGAGCTCTCGGGTTCTTCTCTGTGTGCGTCCGGACGCTCGAGCCATTTGTCCGGACACACACTGTTCATAGCGTCCGGACCTGCTAAATTTCGTAGACCAAACCCTAGGTGTCTGGATGCATCTGCAATGGTCCGGACCCTCCTGTTTGTAGCGTCCGGAGCCCTTTTTCTTCAATGATTTCGTCCGGGCTGATTTCCAAAAGTCCGGACGCGAGGCGACGAGCGTCCGAAAGACTTTGTTTCTTCATGGTCTTGCTTTCGAGTAGGTTCCATCCTCCATGCTTGAACTATGCTTGATCTTTTAGGTCTTCTATATGCTTCAAATGTCTTGTTTGCGGTGTTCCTAAGTCCAAAGCATGTTTGCACCCTATTGGACTACAAAATAAACACTTGCAAATACGTCAGTCCAATTTGGTTATGTTGATCATCAAACACCAAAATCTAAACTATATGGGACATGGGGTCCATGTTCCTTACAATCTCCCCCTTTTTGGTGCTTGATGACAACACGACCAAAACAAGCAAATAATATAAGATGCTCAAATGAAAACATATCTACTTGCTAGGATGCAATGCAAAGGCAAGTCTATATGATACTAGATTATACCAATTGAAGCTCATACTATGACGACGTGTCTTGCCCTTGCAAATGTCCCCTTGTGGTATTATGGATTTATACTCCTCCTAACTCCATAATCCACTTTCCTCCCTATTTTGGACCGAAATATATGATCATTTGTTTTGGTCCTTCAAATTCTCCCCCTTTGGAATCAAACACCGAAAAGGAAGACATTAGAAGCACAAGGGAGGGTCAAGTTTTGTGATCCTTTGTAGGTGGAGTGAAATTGATCACAAGACCTGATTCTCACATTACATAAACTAAACTCCCCCTAAGTGTATGCATACATATAGTGGATGGCAAAGCATATGCATAACCGGCAATTTGCACAAAGGAGTTTAATTTATACAATGCATGGAGAAAGCATTTAAAAGATACCAAGAAATGAAATGCAATGATACTTATGGAAGTTAATCCTTGCTTTTCTCCAGGGACTCCATGTTCCTTGCAATGAGACTACTACACACATGATAGACTTAAAAGAGGTGTTAGTCTCAAAGCTTCCAACTTGTAGATTAGCTCCCCCTAAAAGTGTGCATACAAGCATAGAATACTTGTAGGAGATATGCACATTGACTTTTAAGGTCAAGATACCAAATGAAAGGTAATGTCACATGAAAGTGAACATCACTCTTACTTGGTATTTGGGGTAAGCTATCTACAATTTGGTACTTTGGCACATATAAGATAATCAATTGACAAGCGAGCTATGTGTTGTGCTCCTAAACATTTTAAGTACATGTAGGTTGCTCCAAGGGTAAGAGTGATACCGAGCAATCCTACCATATGATTACCTAGTGTATGCATGACAATAATTTAGATATGCAAATGCAATACCTAGGCATGAAGGGAACTAGATGCTAATTGAATTTGCAAGATAGAAATCTAGTTACCTAAACATGGGAGGGGGAACTTGGGTAAGTAGTGTTCACTAACCCACTTGGCAATAATACCAATAATCATCATGATGCATCCCATGTAATGCACCCAATCTTAGCCAAGTCTCCAAATTCCCCAATGACCATCGGGCTTCTCACTTTCCCTTTGGAATCCAAACTTTCTTGGTGCTCTTCATGTTGGAAATGATTTCCTTTGGCACCCAAAAGCGTTTGGCTCCATTGTTGGCTTGCTTGTTCACCTTGATGGCCACCACCTTGTCATTTTTCTTCTTTTTCAAAAGATAAGGTGTGGAGGCCTTCTTGTCCACCTTGTTGGTGTAGGTGTTGGAGAACTTGCTTGTTGGCTTTTTGTTTTTCTCTTTCTTCTTAGCTCCTCCCCCATTCTTCACCTTGCACATGTAGGACTTGTGAACTTCTTTGTGACAAAGGTAGCAAACCCCGGTTTCTCCCTCATCAAGCTTCTTCACTCCCTTGATGGTGTTATCTTGATGAGGTTGGGCTTGTTTCTCCTTGCCTTTGACTTGTGTCAAGTCCCTTGTAAGGCGACCCACTTCTTGCCTAAGTAGCTCATTCTCCATTGCAACCTCTTGTGTACATGTTTCTACAAACACATCCTCAAAAGAAGCTTGGTTGCATAGGGGTGAGTCCAATAAAGCAATGCAAGAAGTCGAGGCATCCTTTTTAGGCATGTCAAATATAGAGGTTTTCTTTTTAGGAGCCTCGGTGGGGGTTTTACCGGCGGCTTCAAGATTAGCAACTTTTGTTGTTAGCTCATCACAATGTTTGCACATGGTTTCCATTTTAACAAGCAAACAATTGTATGAATCTTGTAAGCTAGCTAACTTTGCTTTTAGTTTCTCATTTTTCTTTACAAGTTGCTTATCATTGATTGTGCATTCATTTGTGGTTGCACTAGCCTCTAATTTCTCAATTTTAGTAGTTAGCTCAACATTAAGATTGGCAAAAGTTTCATATTGCTCAAGCATGGTATTGTAAGCATTTTTAGAGCTATATACTTTAGCTTTTAGATCATTGATTTTATTTTGTTGGCTAGTGCAAGCTTTAGCATATTTAAGGTCATCTTGCACAAGTTGCTCATAGGAAGGTAGATCATCATCACTATCGCTATCACTAGAGCTAGAACTTTCGTTACCCCGTGCCATAAGGCATACTCGTGAGTGCTTGACGATGATTGCTTGCGGTCATGCCTCTTATGTTGGACTTCATCATTGCTTTATGAGTCACTCCAACTCTTGATTGTGGTAAGGGCCTTGACCTTGCAACTCTTCTTCCTTGTCTTGGGTGTGGGCTTGTTTCTTGGACAATCTTCAACAAAGTACCCTCTCTTGCCACATCCATAGAATCCTTTCTTTCTTTGTTCTCTTCTTTGATTTGTGAAGATGCAATATTCAATTTGGATGGGTACACCCTTGACATTGAGCTTGCGAATCATCTTCTCTACTCCTCGTATGAGCTTGATAGTTTCTTCTTCATCAATGGAGGAGTTGGAGGAGGTGGAGGCTTGATCATCATCACTTGATTCATCATCATCATCATCTTCATCTTCTTCACTTGAGGAGCTTGAGCTTGTCTCAACTTTCTTACTCTTCATCTTTTTGCGCTCTTTAGATGTGAGAACAATTGCTTTGCTTGATGAAGATGCTTCTTCTTGACCCATCTTGCGTGACATCTTAAATGCCACAAGCTTGCCAATGAGGATGGTCGGGGTCATTTTACTTACTTCCTCCAAGTTGTGAAGAACGGTGATGATGGATGCATATTTGTCATGTGGTAGCACTGAGATGATCTTCCTCACAATGTCCTCATCTTTTAGCTTTGTCAATCCTATGGAATTGAGCTCATTGACAATTAGATTCAAACGATAATACATGTCCTTAACAAGCTCATTTTCATTCATTTTAAAGGAATCATAGATTGACTTAGTTAGACAATGTTTTTGCTCATGGACATTGCTTGTGCCGTCATGGAGCTCATGTTATTTTAGCCAAATTTCATGGGATGTTTGTAAAGTAAAAACTTGATTGAAAACATCCACACGAAAAGATTCATACAAGCAATTTTTTAGCTCTAGCATTGAAATGAATTTCCTTTTCATCACTCGAGGTGGGTTGTTGGGATTTCTTAGGGGTTTCATCCCGTCACGAGTGACTCTCCAAACACCTAGATCAACCGCTTCTAGGTAGCAAGCCATTCTAGCACTATAGTAGGGAAAGTTAGTGTCGTCAAAGTGTGGGGGCCTAGAGGTATCCTTCCTTCTCTCTCCTAGAGACATCGACTCGAAGGCGGTGAAGCCTAAAGTCCAAAGATGAGCCAACCGGCTCTGATACCAATTGAAAGGACCGTGAGGGGGGGGGTGAATTAGGTCACTTAAAAACTACTCTCTAATCTAAGGCCTCTTTTTCTAACCTTAGCAAAACCTATGCAAAAGGTAAACTATCTAGTAGTGCAACTAAGGTTTTGCTAAGTGTTGCTATCTCTACCGCAAAAAGAGTTATGCAACCTAGTTTCCAAACCTACCAACTAGCCTATCAACTAAGCTAGGAAAGGTAAACAACACAAGGTAAACAAAGTAAGTGCGGAAGGTAAAGAGCAAGGTAGAGATGCAAACTCCCGTCAACGACTCCGGTATTTTTTACCGAGGTATCGAGAAGCGCACAAGCTTCCCCCTAGTCCTCGTTGGAGCCCCTCGCAAGGAATCCCACGCAAGGGCCAAGCTCCCGGTCGGGTAACTCCGTGGATAGCCTCGGGCTCTCCCCACGCGCAAGTGGGTCTCCGATGTGCCTTCCGGCAAGCCTCTCCCGGATGCTCTCTGTCGTCTTCACTATCAAGCTTCCGGCCGAAACGCCGCGGGCCTTGTTCCCTTCGGTACACCGGTGGTGGCCACACCACTAACGCGGTTGGTGTGATCGCGCAAGATTACAAGACCCATCGAGTAAAAGGTTGGTGCGCGCAAGCACCCTTTGATCAAGAGGTTTACAAACCTCACTAACACTAGGCTTACACCTAGAGCAAGCACATATGAGTGGTCTAACTAACCTAAGCACTTCGCAAAGCACTTGTGCTAATCATCAAGTATATCTCTAAGCACTATGCATATGGAGAGCACTAGAATTGTGTATCAACACCTTGGAATGTTTCTCAAGTCTCCACACGCTCATTTGGCCAGCCAAAGGTCATATATTTAGGCCCCAAGCCAAATGGATCCGTTGGTAGCTTGATGCAGCTCCTCTGCGTAGCTCGGACGCAGGCAGCAAGGGGGTTCCGGACTAATCGCTATGCGTCCGGACCTTCCAATGGTCTTCTGCGCGTAGCGGCTGACTGGTGGGTTCGGACGCTGTCTATGGTCTGGAGTCCACAGTCCGGACAGCGTCTGGAGCCTTCACGCGCTTCTAGAACCTCTCTGCATAGACTCCGGACGCCACTGTTGGTCCAGACCCCATGCTCCGGACAGCGTCCGGAGTCCTTCGAGCGCTCGGGTTCTTCTCTGTGTGCGTCCGGGCGCTGGAGCCATTTGTCCGTACACACACTGTTCATAGCGTCCGGACCTGCTAAATTTCGCAGACCAAACCCTAGGTGTCCGGACGCATCCGCAATGGTCCAGACCGTCCTGTTTGTAGCGTCCGGAGCCCTTTTTCTTCAGTGATTTCGTCCTGGCTGATTTCCAAAAGTCCGGACGCGAGGCGACGAGCATCCGGAAGACTTTGTTTCTTCATGGTCTTGCTTGCGAGTAGGTTCCATCCTCCATGCTTGAACTATGCTTGATCTTTTAGGTCTTCTATATGCTTCAAATGTCTTGTTTGCGGTGTTGCCTAAGTCCAAAGCATGTTTGCACCCTATTGGACTACAAAATAAACACTTCCAAATACGTTAGTCCAATTTGGTTATGTTGATCATCAAACACCAAAATCTAAACTATATGGGACATGGGGTCCATGTTCCTTACAATAGATTTTAATACAATGCAATGAACCTAATGGCATATGATAACCGCAATCATTCATGAGTTCTCCCTCCTTGATAGTACGACTATCTATCCTAAACATGATCACACTCTCTATAGTGTCTTGATCACCAAACCAAAAATGGTTCCTAATTTCACCTTTGCCTTGAATCCATTTTCCATTCCATCCATCCATGCTAGAGCTCTTTGCAATCATCACCTTGATCCATTTAGCTCCATCACATGGCATGTACCAACCTATCTCATCATATACACTTAGAGAGCAAAGGTTAGTACACTAGTAGGTTTCATCAATTACTCAAAACCAAATACATGGGCTTTTAATCTCCCCCTTTTTGGTAATTGATGACAACCTTTCTTAAAGATATGAAATATAATCTTTTTGAATTTGATTTTCTTGACCAAACATTTTAATCAAAGAATTAGACTTGGACAAGTCACACAAACTCGGTTTGGTAGTTATTAGCTCCCCATACATATGTGCCAGATGAGTTTGGTTCAAATTTGAGCACATATGCATGGATAGAAATTGTGGGAGAGTAAATAGCTACTAAATGATGCTAAGGTATAAGAGTAGACCTTTGAAGCGTGATACCATCGGAGTGCAGAATTTTGAATCACCCTTAGCACCATGATAGATTAGATATCACTTGAAAAATACTAACACTCACTTGAAAGCATTAGTTCAACAAAGATAATATAGTATCTATCTATCACGTATGCATGCTAGTTGATCAATCATCATTCAATTTGTATCATTAGCAATCATCACACAAGCATGGATATTTGAATTTGAAGTACTTGTGCAACAATACATATGGGGGTGCATAAATGCAACAAAAGTGTTCATGAGCGTGCTCCCCCTACTTGTGTGTTCTTTTAAAAATTCATTGTTCATTGTTCATATTCTCCCCTTTGTTATATTTTATTTTTCAATTTCTCCCCCTATATATTCTCCCCCTTTATCATATCTTTGCACAATTTCTTCCCCTTTGTCATCTAATTGACACAAAAAAAGGTGGGACCAATTATAGATATTCAAGTTTTGCTCCCCCTTAGTGTGAGATAGGGTGAAAGATTGTTTTCAACTTTGGTTTGAACTAGACTACTTGCCCAAGATATTTAATTCGGTTTAAACCATGGACAAGCTTGTTCACACATGCTAAGATAGTTATCTTGCCCATGTTGAATTAAACACTTAAGTTCATAGACATAGATCAAACACTAGGATTGCAAGCTTATCAACATGTCATATGCTACCACTAGATCATATCAAGTCATAGAAGCAATAGTGGTACCATATAAGCATCAAATTCATTTGTTTTGTATGAATGAGCCTAGAAGCATGAATGATGTCTATATGCTCTACACAAGTCCTAGCAAAGTATGCATGAATGCTTTCCAATCAACTTGTACCTTGCTTTGTTGGAGTGGAGACATGTCATATATGTGGGGGTGCATCAACTCATGTTGGAGAAATCAAGTATGTTCAACTCATTCCTTAGTTTGCAAAACCTCTTTTCATCTAGTGGCTTGGTAAAGATATCGGCTAATTGATCTTCGGTGCCCACACTCTCTATTGAAATGTACCCTTTCAATTGATGATCTCTAATGAAATGGTGGCAGACATCAATATGCTCTGTTCTTGCATGTTGGACCGGGTTGTTGGTTAGCTTGATTACACTTTCATTATCACACAACAAAGACACTTTCTTGAAATTTACTCCAAAATCATTCAAAGTAGCTTTCATCCAAAGTATTTGTGCACAACAACTCCCCGCACTAATTTATTCGGCTTTGGTGGTAGAGAGTGCCACACTATTTTGCTTCTTTGATGACCATGAGACAAGCAATTGACATGTGTCAGATGTGCTCTTTCTTTATATCTTGCAACCCGCATAATCCGAGTCGGAGTATCCAAGTAACTCAAAGTTTGATCCTGTTGACACGAAAACCGTCGAGGCTACGAACACGTCGGGCTTAAACCCAAAATCTGAGGTGTGCCAGTCGACAAGGATGATAACTAGAACAAATTTGAACGAGACGACAGCGATGCGCCCGGACGTCAAGGCTCTGATTTGCTCACAACGCGGAACTTGCGAAGCTGACGGAGATCTAATGGATGTAATCCGTCGAAACTTTGTAAGAACTCGTGGACAAGCTAGAACTAATGCGAAAAAAGTAGGGTTGCTGGAAAAGTAGATGAAAATAATAGACTTTTTTTATTGATTGTGTATCCTTTTTTACACCACCCCTAGGTACATATTTATACTTCGATAGAGGGAGTTGTAAACAGACACGACCCATACCTTCCTAAACAAAACCCCTATTTTTAAGGAAATAAACGACTTGTGCAAGAGTCGGACTCAAAAATACCCTATAATAATACTGGCGTAAAGCACCAGTTTCCCTTCTCGTCTCCTTTGCGATGAAAACTTTCCATCGGCAGATCTCTTTCCCTTTCCGCTCCAATCTGCAATTCTCTACTTCCATCGGCAGCATTTCTGTTTCTATTAGCAACACCTTTCTGCTCCTATCGGCAACATCCCCTTGCCTTTATCAACAGTGTTCTCCTGCCTCCATCGGCAACAAATCCCTATCTTCATCGGCAACATTTTTACCTTTATCGACAATACCTTCTTATTTTCATCGGCCACAATCTTTTGCTTCTATTGGCAATTCCTCAATCAAGCTCACCATCGGCACTCTAGTCTTACTCTAATCGGTAATCTAACCAGTGACACCCTGATGCTAATAGAGAACGGTAATCAATTTTTACCAATCAACACAAGCCTTAGCCCATATTGACACATGCCGAAAACCGGTGTCAACACATGTCCCCCAATTTCGGAGTATAAAATATTTTATGCGCCGAAATTTCCTCTACTGTAATCTTCTCCTTCAAGATACTTGCACGACTTCCTCGATTACCGCGCGCAAAAACTGCAAGTTACCAACAAAACCCCACAACTGTAGCACGAACAGTTACAATCCATTCTCACAATTCCTCGATTGTCGCACGAATCCACCACCATACCCTTCCATGTCTCTACTCAGTTAAAAGAAAACTCCAAAAATGCCCCTGGCACCTCCGGGCCTATAAAAATTACCATCATCCAACCTTTTCTTCACCCTGAGCTCAAATCTTCATTTGCTTTCATTCCCCATTTCACCGGCGCCTCTGAAGAACACTCCGGCAACATTCAACCGGCAGCTTCCTCCACCAGCAAGGCGCAACCTACAAGAATTCTCCCGACCCAATGGCGATCAGCTTCAACGTCCCCGCGGTCAATTTCTCTTCTTCTCACTTCATACTCTGCAGTTTTCTTCTGCATTGTCTCGTGATCTCTTTTTCCTTTTCCTCTTGGTTTTCTGAATCTAGGAGATGCGCAATAGAATAGTAATCCCCACCGATCAACCACATGTTTGTTGCCTGGGTCCAATGGGGGATGCTGATCCAACTGAAACCATCAATGCAGAGATCAACCGGATTCCTTTCAGAGCTGCACACTTTGACCTAGGGTTATGGACAGATATCTTCCGTTCTTGGCCCAAACCCACCAAAGGATGGAAAAACTGGTACCTTAGGATGGCTAGATCGCAGCGAGCTGGGCAGAGTGCCAACTGGATCAATGTATCAAGCTATCTATTGCCGATATGGTAAAAAATGAGTCCATGATGATAGCCGCATCCTACTTCTGGTCCGACACCAGAAACGCATTCCTATTCAGACACGGACCAGTCACCCTAACACTTGCCGATGTGTATATGCTCACCGGCCTCGACATCTGTTCTTTCGACGATGCCACCCTCTTTAACAGAAAGCCCGAACATCGGGTAACTACTCGCAACATCGGTGGCTGGACTGGATACGTTTAAGAATACCAAAAGACCGGATCGGTAGGCCAGAGGGAGCATGCCACTTTTCTAAACATGTGGCTGGAGAAATTCATCTTTTGTGGCAGGACGGTTGGACCAACCAACATGTATCTCCCTGCAGCAGAACTCTTGGCCAATGGAGCACGACTTCCCCTCGGCCGATACCTTCTTGGTGCAATCTACCATCTTCTGCATCAAGTATCAGAGAAGTTGTTACTGGGCGAGCCCATCGGCAACATTGGAGGGCCCTAGTGGTTTGTGAACATGTGGCTAAACGCTCATATGCACAAGGTTCTCCAATTTGATCTGTTCAATCAAGAATTCCCACGGGACCTAGCTGAAGACCACACGCTTGCCGATGACGAATCAGCAACTCGTTCTCCCCTCAACTTCGGCGAAGCCATCATAGTCCTTCCTGGGACTGAGGCTAATGAGGACCAGATCGACAGATTCTTCTAGAGATTCTACTGCGGAGTCCCTTCTACAGACCGGGCTTGGTGGCCCTATGTAGATGCCGAAAACAGGTTTCCTCTTTCCTTCAACATCGCCGATGCAGACTCAGACAAGGATGAGGGAATCATGAGGGCCATCCTCACTCCCCGTGCAATTCCAGTGAACATCTTCGGGAGTGGGAAGAATACACAGGCTACCTACGAATTTTATTACCCATCGGCAGCAGCAAGGCAACTAGCATTCGGGCAACTGCCGATCAAGCTCTGCTACGCCAATGTGGTGAAGCACAGAGAGGTCATTACTAGCGCCATGGACTAGAATAAAATCGTCAGCCTCCCTCCTCATGCCGATACAACCAATGTCGACTTATCTACTTGGGCGCCAATTTCCTTCATCACCGAGTCATACAAGCTCTGGTGGCAAGAGCGGAAGGACCAACTATTCGCTACATCATCACACCACTATCGGCACATGATTGATGCCGATCATATTATCCCTGATGAAGCGGTAAGCTTTCCCTTGATGTTATTTTCTATCATCTCCTTCCAGATGCATCGACAACTAATTTTCTATCAACAGGTCAATGACTTAATCCCGAAGAAGAGCAAAAGTGGCAAAAACTTCAACTTGCAACCGACCAATCCCACATCGGCAATCGGCAGCAGGGCTCCATCATTGGCCTCCCTCATGCAACAAAGGGTAACTCCTAGGGTCACCATCAAGCCCAAGTCAACACCAATTAGGGCGGCTGTTACTCCATCGGCCGCTGCCGCTGCTCTAGCGCAAGCTTTTGCGGTAACAAATTTCTACTTTATTTATGCCGATCATAAAATTTTCATCGGCAATTCTTACTTAATTCTTAACTTGCACCAAACGTTTTTTCTTTTGTAGCAGACAAGTTCATCGGCAGCTGCTCTAAGTGCACAGGCTCCTTTGCCTCAGTCTGTCGATGCCCCCCGAGTGCAGAAGTCTAAACGCTAAGATGCATCAAGCACTGCTCCTCAACCAAAACGCCTAAGGCCATCAATCACGTCATCGGCAGCATCTCCTCAATCCCCTACCGACGCATCACTAGATGAGCCAGCATTGGCGGCTGTTCCTGACCAAACACCAATCGAAGCCTTCTCCCAAGGGACAGTCTCAGTGCCGCAGGAATCGGCTACAGTAATAGAAACACCATCGGCACCGGCACCAGCACCAGCACTAGCGCTAACCATTCCCGCTACAGAGGCAAGTTCATCGGCAATCATTACCGATCTTCAAGACACTGCCACGCCAGCTGCTCCACCAAGTCCGAGGCGAGAGATTCTTCTAAAGATGGTAAACCGACTATCTTGTCACAAAATTTGCAAAACACAAAATTTCTGATCGGCAAACTTTAATCCTTTTCTTTTCAGGCCCAAGACTCCCCGAACAGCTTATTCTCTTTTGCCATCAACATACCAGATGATGATGAAGAAGAAGAAGGTTTTGCTCCACCATCAGACGCCATATCGGTAGAAGTGAAATCCAAACTTGAAGCATTGCTATCCTTACTGCAACAAAGCACATCCCAACGGGTCCAAGATTCCAACGCAGTAAGGATAGCTTTCAAGGAAATTCAAGGCCAACTGTCTGCCGATATCGAAGAAACACTCTTCCAAGCGGTGTTTCTCGAGAGCCGACAACTTCAATATCAAAGGGCCTCACGCCGCATTGCCGATAGAACTGCCCAAGCGCAGCTTGAAGAAGAAATGCAAATTTAAGCAAACTGCTGAAAAAAAGCACAAGGGCATCGGCCGCCTGGAAGCCTCCAGCGCTGATCTTGAGCAAGAAATCACCCAACTATCGGCAAGAAAGGAAGAACTGCTAGCAGAGCTGAAGAAAGTTGATGAAGCCTTAGATGCAGCCAACCAAAAGAAGGCTCAACTTCCCGATGCTGTCAAAGCTCCGCAACAAGAAAGGGATACTAACGCTCGCCACGCCCTTCTGCTGAAAAGAAAGCTCAAGCCAATTGAGGGCACTGCCGATGATGACGCCAGAGAGATAGAGGAAGCATACCAAATTCGCCTTCGTGCGATTTCATCTATTCAATCTCTGTTGTAATCTTGTTGTACCGATAACTCTAAATTTGATGACTAGCCAGTTTGTACTATAACGTTAATGCCTTTTCCGTTGATGCTTTGTACGATAACTTCGTCATCGGTACCCGTATTACTTTACACATCCGTCCAGATACTAGGATAATATTTCTTTAAATATTTACCATTGATCGCTCTAGAAAACGCAACCCCTTCGAGGGTTTCCAAAAAATAAGCATTACCAGGAATAGACCGATTTATCCGAAAAGGACCCTCCCAATTAGGAGACCACTTTCCAAACTTTAAACTCTTAGTCTCAATCGGTAAAATTAGTTTCCACACCAGATCACCATCGACAAACTCTTTCACTTTTACTTTCTTGTCATACCACCTGGCAACCCTCTTCTTGTTTTCCTCGATGCTGATCAGAGCTCTCAACCGATGACCCGCTAGATCTTCTAATTCATCCTTCATAAGGATATCATATTCATCGGTTGTCAATTGGTCCTGGGAAAACAATCGTCTAGAACCAGTTTTAATTTCCCAAGGTAAAACAACATCATGTCCATAAACTAACTGCTATGGTGAAACTTTAGTTGCACCATGACATGTCATCCGATACGACCACAAAGCTTCATTCAACACTATGTGCCACCTTCTAGGGTTTTCTTCAATCTTGCGCTTGATAAGTTTAATAACCCCTTTATTAGTTGCTTCGGCCTGACCATTAGCTTGAGCATAATAAGGAGAAGAGTTTAAAACCTTAAACCCCATACTGATAGCAAATTCATCAAACTCCCCTGACGTGAACATGGTCCCTTGATCAGTTGTAATAGTTTGAGGAATACCAAATCGGTAAACAATATGCTCTTTCACAAAGTCTATCATGTTTGCCGATGTCACCTTCTTCAAAGGAATAGCTTCAACCCACTTCGTGAAATAATCGGTAGCAACAAGTATAAATTTATGCCCTTTACTCGATAGCGGATAAATTTGACTGATAAGATCGATAGCCCATCCTCTAAACGGCCAAGGCTTGATTATAGGATTCATTGTCGATGCATGCACTCTCTGAACATTACCAAACTTTTGACAATCTTGACACCCTTTGAAGTATCTAAAACAGTCCTCAAGTATTGTCGGACAATAATACCCATTTTGCCTAATCATCCACTTCATTTTAAACTCCGATTGATGCGCCCCACATACTCCTTCATGAATTTCACACATCAACTCTTTTGACTCTTCTTTATTAAGGCATTTGAGCAAACCTCCATCAATCGTTCGATAATACAACTCATCATCAAGGAGCACGTACTTGGTAGCCTGAAACCTTAAACGCCTTTCAACCTTTCTAGACGGATCCCTTAAGTAATCGGCAATCTCTTTCTTCCAGTCATCGGCAACCATTACCGATGTCATTGCTTCTTGAATCGGTTGATATCCTAAAGCATGTTGTGCTAACCGATTAGCCTCTTCATTATGCAACCTGGGAATATGCTCAAAGCGGTATTCTTTGAATTCTTTCAATAACTGAAAACACTTTACACGGTGTGCAATTAAAACTTCACTTCGGCATTCATACGTACCCATCAATTGATTGATCACCAGCATAGAGTTACCAAAGATTTCAACGGCATCGGCACACACTTCTCTAAGTAATTCCAATCCTTTCAGTAAAGCCTGGTATTTAGCCTGATTGTTTGTCGAAGTAGCAACAATCGGCAATGAGACTTCATACTTCTGTCCTCGGGGTGAAATTAACACAATACCGATACCTTCTCCTTCCTTACACGTGGATCCATCAAAGAACAAAGTCCAAAGAGCAAACTCTACGGAACTCACTGCACCACAATGCTGAGTAACAAAATCGGCCATTACCTGACCCTTGACTGCTTTAGCCGATTCATACCTCAAATCAAACTCGGAGAGCGCTAAAATCCATTTGCCGATCCTTCCGCTCAATATCGGCATCGACAACATGTACTTAACCACATCATCTTTGCATATGATAGTACACTCGACCGATAACAAATAATGCCTCAACTTAATGCAAGAAAAGTACAGACATAAGCATAATCTCTCAACGGCCGAATATCTGGTTTCAGCATCCACCAGCCTTCTACTCAAATAATAAATTATGCGTTCCTTCCCTTCAAATTCTTGGATTAAGGCTGACCCAATAACGTTGTCATCGGCAGACAAATACAACCTGAAAGTCTTCCCGTGTTGAGGCAAAACCAAAACTAGAGGATTCACCAAATACCTCTTAATTTCTTCTAAGGCTGATTGTTGCTCTTCCTTACATGCAAATTCTTGACCGGCCTTCAGCCTTAGCAATGAGCTAAAAGACTTAATCTTTCCAGACAAATTAGATATAAATCTTCTAATAAAATTAATCTTGCCGATCAAGGACTGCAACTCAGTTTTGTTTGTGGGAGCAACCACCTTGTTAATTGCATCAATAGATTTTCTGCCGATCTCGATACCTCTTTGGTGCACCATAAAACCTAAGCATTGACCTGCCGATACACCAAACACACATTTGTTAGGATTCATCTTCAACCCATGTTCCCTTGTGCACTCTAGAATTTTCCGTAAATCGGCAAGATGTTTCTCAAAGTCTTTGGATTTAACCACCACATCATCAATATAGATTTCAACTATCGTGCCGATGTACTTATGAAAAATGAAATTCATTGCTCTCTGATAAGTAGCACCGGCGTTCTTCAAACCAAAAGTCATCACGACCCACTCAAATAAACCGACATGACCTGGACATCTAAAAGCAGTCTTGGATATGTCTTCTTCAGCCATGAATATTTGATTGTATCCATCATTACCATCCATAAAACTAATTATTTGATGCCCATAAGTAGCATCAATTAATAGATCGACAACGGGCATCGGATAACCATCCATCGGCGTAGCCTTATTGAGATTCCTGAAATCAATACAAACACGAAGCTTTCCATTTTTCTTATACACAGGAACCACATTAGAAATCCATTCGGCATACCGACATTGCTGAATAAACCTAGCCTCAATTAATTTTGTAATCTTAGCTTTGATGTCAGGTAATACAAGAGGATTGCATCGGCGCGCTGGCTGCCGATGTGGTTGGAAACCAAACTTAATAGGTAACTGATGTTCAACTATTGATCGATCTAAACCAGGCATCTCTGTATAATCCCAAGCAAAACAATCTTTATATTCTTTCAATAAATCATTCAACTGTTGTTTACATTGGGAATCTAACTTAGCACTAATAAAAGTTGACCTATGTTTACTACCATCACCGATATCTATCTCTAATAAATCATCTGCCGATGTGAACCCCTGCCCAAGTTTTCCATCATCGGCGAACTGATCCATTAAAATTCTTCTTCAGAACCGACTGCTTGGATCGGTGTGATTCGGTAATCGGCAACCTTGAGGAACTCTGCATCCCAAGCTTCACCTGATATGCACTTGGTCTGTTCATAGGTTTCTGATTTTGCCGATGCAACAATTGACGAAGCCTCACTCTGGACGACTTCAATCATGTCTCCAACCCACTACACGAGGCTTTGGTGCATTGTAGAAGGGATACAACAATTGGCATGGATCCAATCCCTTCCCAGGAGCAAGTTGTAGGCACCTTTGCCATTGATCACAAAAAACATCGTCGGCAAAGTTTTATTGCCGATGGTCAAGTCAACGCATACTGCTCCCTTAGCTGGTGACACATTGCCTTCAAAATCTTTAAGCATCATGTCTGTCTTGGCTAAGTCTTGATCACCTTTCCCAAGCTTCCTGAACATAACGTACGGCATTATATTGGTTGCCGCTCCACCATCCACTAGCATCTTGGATACTGGCTGCCCATCAACTTTGCCTTTGACAAACAAGGCCCTTAGATGCTGTCTTTCATCATCGGTAGGCTTTTCAAAGACGGCTGCCATCGGGTCCAGAACTAATTGCACCATCCCAGTATCCTCTTCCTCAGCATCAACCGGTGCCATAAATTCCATCGACAATGTTACAACCATATTGATTTCTGCCGTTGGATCCGTATCCTTGCGTTTCAGCCTCCACTACTTAACTGGAGATTTCTCTCTTGAAGGACCTTCACTGTGATATATATTTCCTTGGCATTCGCGCTGAATCCTTCTTTTCTGAGTCTTTGTTAGACCCTTGGGGCACCATTGAGGAAGCTTAGTTTTCCAAACAGGCTGGTACTGTTTCTCGTTGCTTGTATCTGCACCACTCCTTACGTTCGGATCCCTAGAGAATATCTCTTCATCGGGCACTCTTGCATTGGCCATCTCCTCAAGTTCTTCTTGACAAACACGCTTGCCAAGCTTGTCATGTACGCTGGGCTTGCCCCCCAACCGATCATGCGCTGATCCCTTTTCTCTGATCGACCTGCCATAGTTTGATGCCCGATTGTCAAAACAAGGCTTCTTTTCTAACCGATCAGCAGGATAATACCCATTGCATTCGGGGCAATTATCGGCAGTGGGTAATTTGATACCTTCTTCCCAGCAATGAACAAAGAAGGGACACCTCCAATGATCTTTATGCCGATGCCACTCTTGGCGCCTTTCTTCCTCCTATTGCCGATATTGCTCTTCCTGCGATCGCTGATAATCTTGTCGTGGCCGCCTGTGCGTGATTACGACGCCATACGATATATGCTTATGAGGCCTCTTGGCGCTGCTGCTCTCATCAGCAACTCTCTTGCCCTTTCTGTCATCGGTAAACCCCCTTCTATTTACTTCATGCGCATCTATTTGATGTTCAGGGTCTACCGATGCGCTTTTCTTGGCGGCTTCCGACGTCAACACCTTAGTCTTTCCACTAGTTTCCACCATGTTATTTGGAAACGGGTGTTGGTCGATCTTTATCGGCTTCTGGGTTTTAGAATTTTCAAACTTAATTCGCCCAGACTCAATTTCTGACTGCAGCTCCTGCCTAAAGACCCTGTAATCATTAGTATTGTGTGAAGTTGCATCATGCCACTTACAATACCTGATCTTCTTGAGCTCTTTAGCTGATGGAATCACTTGATTAGGAGATAGCTTAATCCGCCCTTCTTGAAGCAAAAGGTCAAATATCCTATCGGCTTTGGTGACATCAAAAGTGTACTTTTCAGCGTCTTTCTGGTCAAACGGATAGGACACTGGCTTCTTGTTCTTTACCCATTTAGCAGCGCCGATACTTGGCTCTTCATCTAACTCGGCATCTTCTTCTTGCCCAATGTAGGATACCTTTTTATTCCAAGTTTTTCTAGGTTCGAAAGCTTTAGCGTCTTGATCGGCAATTCTCTGCACGAGATGACTCAGACTTTCAAACTCTTAAGATGCATATTTGTCCTTGATGTGTGGCAGAAATCCCTGGAAGGCCAAATCTGTCAATTGTCGATCATCAAGCACCAAGATGTAGCACTTGTTCTTTACATCTCTCAACCTCTGGATAAAGCTTTCTACCGATTCATCATTACACTGCCTCAATTTGATCAAATCGGTAATCTTCTTCTCATGTACGCCAGCGAAGAAGTACTTGTGAAACTGCTTCTCTAGATCGGCCCAAGTAATCACAGAATTTGGAGGCAGTGAAATAAACCATGTAAATGCCGATCTAGATAAAGATGACGAGAATAATCTTACACTCAGTTCATCCCTGTTGGCTGCTTCTCCACATTGAATAATGAAGTGGTTGATGTGTTCCATCATTGACATGTCATCTTGACCAGAAAACTTTGTGCAATCCGGCACCTTGTACCAATTTGGGAGAGGAATCAAATCATACGCCGGAGGGTACGGCGTCCGATAAGAATATGTATTAACCTTAGGCTTGATGCTGAATTGCTCCTTCATCACTTCAGCGATCTTATTAGTCCAGTATACATCTTGATCTTGCCGATGCATTGGCTGGATGTTGATCGGCTGAGCGGGTTGATACGCCTCTTCGTATCTTGGTGGAAAATAACCCGGGACGTTTGGCGCAGACGTAGCACCAACTCGCTGAGTATTAAGCATCGGTTGATTTACCGATGGATAATTCTGAACGCCCACTAGGATGTACTGTGGCATTATATTCATTGGTCGATGCGCCGATGCTCCATTCTGAGTATTCTCCAGGTACTGATACCCAGGTTGTACCACCTGTTGTTGACTCGGTGCTTGACTAGTCCATCCAGGATTATAAGTCATCGACATGTAATTCGCCGATGGCTGATAGCTAGCTGGCGCCTGTCGCTCTTGTACCTTGGAGTAGTCAACAAACTGGCCACCTTGGTGTGCTGGTATTCCAGTTTGAGGATTAGCCACCGCCATGGGCTGACTTGCAGTAGTCGTGCCTTGCTGCATCGGTAAAGGACTTGCCGATGGTGGCATATAAGGCACTTTGGGTATCACCATCTGAAGATCTTCCGACGGCAACTGCACAGTTGGAGAGGATGTAGTATAATGTGTCATCGGGATCATCGGCTGCGCAGGCATTATCGATGCCATGGGGCCCTTCCACGCTGTATTGTTACCTTGGATCAGATTAGCATCAGTGGATGGATTTGGAGGCATACCGTATCCCCACCAGTTGGCGGCAGCTGGCTGACTCTTGGTCACAGGTCCTGACATTGCCGATGCCACCAGATCTGTGTTCAACCGAGTGACGCTTTCAGGGCTCGATCTTGGTGGTGTAACCTCATCGGCAGTGGGATCCATAGGTTGGGAAGCTGCCATTGGAGCCGCCGATGGATTTGTAACAGATGCCGATCCAGGTTGATGATACGCTGGACCAACATAATGGGGTGTCTATCCTTCTTTGAAAGATTGCATAACAGCATTGTATATAGTATTGGACAACACATTGGAATGGCTAATTAACGCTTGATTTAATGCATAATTAACCATCTCTTGTAATTTAGGATTGGCGTCGAAAGTGACCTGCCGTGGCAACGGTGGATCTTGCTTCTGGATAGCTTCGTCGCTCCTGTTTAGGCTGAAGGATTTCAGATACAATTGCTTGTACTCCTCCATAGCCTGCTCCATAGCTTGCTTCCGATCATCTTTCAGATTTGCTTCGGAGACTTCAATGACATTGCTTGGATTGACACCAGTATCCCCCATAAGCCTGAGATGGGTTAAACTATGGATAAAAAGATGTGTTATTGTGTCCCACCGGGTGTGCCAAAAGACGTGTTGACACGAAAACCGTCGAGGCTGCGAACACGTCGGGCTTAAACCCAAAATCTGAGGTGTGACAGTCGATTTGACCAGTTAATCGACAAGGATGATAACTAGAACAAATTTGAACGAGACGACAGCGATGCGCCCGGACGTCAAGGCTCTGATTTGCTCACAACGCGGAACTTGCGAAGCTGACGGAGATCTAATGGATGTAATCCATCAAAACTTTGTAAGAACTCGTGGACAAGCTAGAACTAATGCGAAAAAAGTAGGGTTGCTGGAAAAGTAGATGAAAATAATAGACTTTTTTGATTGATTGTGTATCCTTTTTTACACCACCCCTAGGTACATATTTATACTTCGATAGAGGGAGTTGTAAACAGACACGACCCATACCTTCCTAAACAAAACCCCTATTTTTAAGGAAATAAACGACTCGTGCAAGAGTTGGACTCAAAAATACCCTATAATAATACTGGCGTAAAGCACCAGTTTCCCTTCTCATCTCCTTTGCGATGAAAACTTTCCATCGGCAGATCTCTTTCCCTTTCCGCTCCTATCTGCAATTCTCTGCTTCCATCAGCAGCATTTCTGTTTCTATTAGCAACACCTTTCTGCTCCTATCGGCAACATCCCCTTGCCTTTATCAACAGTGTTCTCCTGCCTCCATCGGCAACAAATCCCTATCTTCATCGGCAATATTTTTACCTTTATTGGCAATACCTTCTTATTTTCATCGGCCACAATCTTTTGCTTCTATTGGCAATTCCTCAATCAAGCTCACCATCAGCACTCTAGTCTTACTCTAATCGGTAATCTAACCAGTGACACCCTGATGCCAATAGAGAACGGTAATCAATTTTTACCGATCAACACAAGCCTTAGCCCATATTGACACATGCCGAAAACCGGTGTCAACAGATCCTTTAGGATACCACAACCCAACATTTGGTGTGTGCTTCAAATATCTCAATATCCACTTCGTGGCTTTCAAATGACTCTCTCTAGGAGATGCTTGAAATCTTGCACACATACATACACTAAACATGACATCCAATCTTGATGCGGTCACATAGAGTAGACTACCAATCATTGATCTATATAGCTTTTGATCTACCATGTTGCCACTAGCATCACTATCCAAATTGTCATTTGTTTCCATTGGAGTGCTAATTGACTTTGCTTCATCTAGATTGAATTTCTTGAGCATATCCTTGATGTACTTGCCTTAACTTACAAATGTGTCATTCTTCATTTGCTTGACTTGAAGACTAAGGAAGTAACTAAGCTCACCAAGCATAGACATCTCAAACTCATTAGCCATCATATTTCCAAACTCTTCACAAAACTCTTGATTGGTTGATCCAAATATAATGTCATCCACATAGATCTGCAACACAAACAAGTCCTTGCCAATCTTCTTGGTGAATAGGGTATTATCAACCTTGCCCATAATGAATCCCTTAGAGAGGAGAAAGTCTCTCAACCTCTCATACCATGCTCTAGGTGCTTGCTTCAAACCATACAATGACTTTCTAAGCTTATACACATGGTTGGGTTTCTTGTCATCTTCAAATCCGGGTGGTTGTTCAACATATACCAATTCATTGATGTACCCATTGAGAAATGCACTCTTCACATCCATTTGATATAACTTGATGTTGTGAGCACAAGCATAAGCTAATAAGATCCGAATTGTTTCTAGCCTTGCCACCGATGCATATGTTTCTCCAAAGTCAAGACCCTCTACTTGAGTGTACCCTTGTGCAACTAGTCTTGCTTTGTTTTTCACCACTATTCTATCTTGATCTTGTTTGTTGCAAAAGACCCATCTAGTGCCAATAACATTGTGGGTTTTTGGTCTCTCAACTAGCTCCCAAACTTGATTTCTAGTGTAGTTGTTGAGCTCTTCATGCATAGCATTTACCCAATCAATATCTTGTAAAGCTTCTTCAATCTTGGTTGGCTCAATAGATGATTCAAATGAGTAGTGTTCACAAAATGAAGTCAATCTTGATCTTGTTTGTACACCTCTTGTGATATCCCCCAAATGATGATCCTTGCAATAGATGTAGGTTGAAGTATTGGAAGTTGATTGCTTTCACTTGGTTGGTCATTGGATTGAGATGATGAACTATCCACTTGTTGATCTTGAGTTGGAGAGGATGAACTAGCTTGATTATCATTGATTTGCTCATTGGATAGAGGGCACACTTGATAGTCATTGTCTTGCTCATCAATCACTTCCCTCGGCGGCCTAATGTCCCCAATGTCCATGTTCTTAATTGCATTAGCCAATGGTTCACCTCTCACGTCATCATGGTTATCTTTTTTATCTTGGGATCCATTAGTTTCATCAAACTCCACATCATGTACCTCCTCAACTATGTTATGAGTAAGACTCCATACTCTATATGCTTTGCTTGTAGTTGAGTAACCAAGTAAGAATCCTTCATCACATTTCTTCTCAAATTTACTCAATCTTTCCCCTTTCTTCAAGATATAGCACTTGCAACCAAACACTCTAAAGTATGTAATATTTGGCTTTCTTCCATTCAATAGTTCATATGGGGTCTTCTCAAGAATCTTGTGGCAATAGAGTCAGTTGCTATAATAGCAAGCCATGTTGATAGCTTCGGCCCAAAAAGAATCACTCACATTGTATTCACTAAGCATAGATCTTGCCATATCAATGAGTGTCCTATTCTTCCTCTCAACAAGCCCATTTGATTGAGGTGTATACTTGGGCGAGAATTGATGTTTGATTCCATATTCATCACATAGCTCATCAACTCTTGTATTCTTGAACTCACTACCATTGTCACTTCTCACTTTCTTGATAGTTGTTTCAAATTAATTTTGGCATCTCTTGATAGAAGTCTTGAATGTATCAAAAGTGTCACTCTTGTCACTAAGAAAGAATACCCATGTATATCTAGTGAAGTCATCAACTATCACAAATCCATACCTGTTTCCACCAATGCTAGTGTATGCGGTTGGTCCAAACAAGTCCATATGCAAAAGCTCAAAAGGTTTGCAAGTACTCATCATGCTCTTACTAGTGTGGGTGTTTCCAACTTGTTTGTTGGCTTGGCAAGAGCTACATAGCTTATCTTTCTCAAAGACCACATCTTTCAAGCCTCTAACTAGATCATGCTTGACAAGTCTATTCAATTGTTTCATTCCAACATGACCAAGCCTTCTATGCCATAACCAATTCATGCTAGATTTGGATAGCAAGCAAGTTGACAATTGAGTTTCTCTAGCATTGAAATCAACCAAGTATAAATTCTCATATCTAAAGCCTTTGAATATCAAGTTAGAGCCATCTACACTTATGAGCTCTACATCATCAATCCTAAATATGCATTTGAAACCAATATCACATAGTTGAGCTACGGATAGCAAGTTGAAGTTCAAGCTCTCTACTAGAAACACATTGGATATGCTCATGTCATTTGATATTGCAATCTTACCAAGCCCTTTGACCTTGCCTTTGCCATTGTCACCAAATGTGATAGAATCAACCCCATTACAATCATTTGGCTTGATAGAGTTGAACATTCTTGCATCTACGGTCATGTGTTGAGTGCACCCACTATCAAGCACCCAATGCCTCCCTCCGGCTTTATAATTGACCTACAAAACAATTCAATTCTTCTTAGATACCCATACTTGTTTGGGTCCTCCAAAGTTAGTGACTAAGGACTTAGGTACCCAAATAGTTTTCTTCTTTGAGCTCTCATTGGGTGTACCCATGTACTTAGCTATCACACCTTTCTTGCCCTTGGTAAGCACATAACTAGAATCAAAGCGAATAGAAGCACTTGTAAATTTTTTTTCTTTCTTTGATTTAGTTTGCAATATTGCTCTTCATGCCCTACTTGCTTGCAACTTGAGCAAAAACGATCATTTTTCTTCACAAAGTGAGGCTTTGGAGTCACAAAGGCCGTCTTGCCTTTCTTGGGGGTATAGCCCAAACCCTCTTTGCAAAGAGAGAACCTTTGGCTACCCAAGCACTTAAGCAAGCGGGCCTCTCCACCATAGGCATTGCCTAAGGCTAGAGTGAGCTTACTAACCTCCTTCTTAAGGGTCTCATTATCAACCATTAGTGAGGCATCACAAGTGAAACCATCACTAGTAGAAGAGGTAGAGTTAGAAGTGCTACAATAAGGGTTAGTTGGAGTGATGATGATGGGTTCATAGAATGATTCATTAATTATGTCACAAGTTGATCCCATGTCACATGTTGGAACACATTCCTTCTCCTTTTTCTCAACAAGGGATGAGTGAGCCTTTTCAAGCTTAGTGTGAGCTTTGCCAAGCTTCTCATGGGCTACCTCTAGCCTCTCATGAGAAAGATTGAGCTCATCAAAGGATTGTTTGAGAGCTTGAAGCTCTTTCCACAATACTTTGCACTCCTTTCTCTTGATGTCAAAGTGAGTCTGAACATCCTTCAACATGTCAATTAGTTCATCTTTAGTGGGTTCATCATCATTATCACTAGATTCATACTCATCATCGGATTGTACCTTACTGGACTTAGCCATGAGCATGCTGATGGAGTGTCAAAGAGAGAGATCTTGTCCTTCATAGCAATTCTTGCAAGAACCTTCTTCTTGCTTGATCTCTTCTCATCATCACTTGAATCATCATCACTTGTGAAAGCATCACTATCCCAAGTGACCACATATGAGCCTCCTTTCTTCTTCTTCTTGAAGGTCATCCTACTCTCTTTCTTATCTTTCTTGTTGCTCTTCTTTTCATCTTCATTGTCACTATGATGAGGGCAATCCGCAATGAGATGGTCCTTGCCATTGCACTTGATGCATCTTCTATCTTTCTCATTGTTCTTGAAGGTGTTCTTCTTCCTTCTAACTCTATAGCCCTTCTTCTTCATGAATTTGCCAAATCTCTTGACAAATAGAGTCATTTTTTCTTCATCTTCATTACTATTGCTTGAGCCTTCATCATTGCTTGATCTTAGCTTTGCCTCTTGATGATGATGTGGCTTTGAATGTCACACTCTTCTTCTTGTCATCCTTCTTCTCATCTTTTTTCTTCTTGTTTTCTCTCATCTTATCCTTGTCATCTCTAAAGGTGTCATCAGTTATCACCTCACCAAGAACTTGCCTTGATGTCATTGTGTCCAATCCACTTCTCACCAATAGAGTGACTAGCATCTCAAATCTTGAGGGAAGGTTTCTCAAAAATTTGAATGAGAAATCCTTGTCCTCCACTTTCTCTCCAAGTGACTTGAGGTCATTGCACCTCAAGTCTATTGAACATTTCCGACACATTTTTATCTTCCTTCATCTTGAAGCTTGCAAACTTATCCATCAAGATGTATGCCTTGACCTTCTTCATTGACTGAGTCCCTTCATATGATTCTTCTAGCTTCTTCCATGCATCATGAGCACTTTTAATATTCTTGATTTGCTCAAAGACTTCTTTGAAGATTGCATCATGAATGACACTCAATCTAATGTCATTATTTTGAAGCTTTTCTTCTTCGGCCACGGTAGGTGCCTCCTTATCCACCACCTCAAACTTCTTGTCAACCCAACTATATCACTACAAGATGACACCCCTTTTGCATATATGCTGTCCATTCGTCGTCCCGGCTCGATGGATTGCGCCGTGGTTGACTGACCTGTCGTGGCCACCAGGTTAGCTAGCTTAGCAGGTACTACTAGCTGCCATGCGCGCCGCCTGCCTCCTCCTCATCTGCGTCGTCGCGCTGTCCCTCCTCCGCCCGGCGCGATGCCAGCCACCGGGCGTAATCGAGCGCGCGCCGCCGCCGATCGCGCAGGTGATCGACGGCGCGCCGCCGCTGCCGCCGGCCGTGCAGCCGCAGGACCTCGAGAAGGAGCTCCGGCCCGTCAGCGACAAGCTCACCGCCGAGCTGCAGAGGAAGTACGGCTTCTGCATGGCTGACGCGTACGTTGCCTGGTTTCCTTGCTTGCTAGTAGTTCCATTCCATACATCAATCTGTAGGTCGATCGACCAGTCCATGGAATGGAAATTGATTTGGAGGTTGCTACCGTACGTGCTGCTCTCCATGAGTACGTCTGCAGGCAAACTGATTTCAACCAGACGTTCGACTACGCCTCCGACTCGAGCTTCGCCTCCGACTGCATGGAGCAGACAAGAGGTACAAACGCTGACTGAATGAATTACAGGGTATATATAATCACTTTGTGTAGTTATCTGAATTATCGGGCCAAGGGTAATTATATATATATATATATATATATATATATATATATATATATATATATATATATATATATATATATATACTTTGGTTTCAGAATTTTTGGATTCATTCATTCATACGGTCCAACCAAGTTCTCTTCTATTTGCAATTTGGTTGGGTGCTAATAGATACAGTAAACCGAAAGAGTGAAACTTGATTGGAAAAACTCCATGTTTCAAACAGGGCCTTAACGCACAAACTATGAGAAATCCCATTTGGAATGTCGGCACTTGCAATTGGGCATATACCCCGTTCAAGAACACCGATTTAAACACTCACAGTTGGATGTAGGACCGTAACATTAAGGATTGACTTTTGGTTTAACTTACTCACTATGCAAATCACAACTCACGTTCTAAGGCCATGTTTTTGTAATTATCTGATTTGGTCGCCAGTGAGATAGTTGTTATTTAAATTCTATCTAACTATTAGCTACTACTTACACCAAACAAATTATATGACGTTTGATTTTTTTAACCTCAAGTTAAGTCGTCTTATTAAAAAAAATGTGCAAACATAATTAAATTTAAGTCATTTTTTAAAAAACTTTTATTAATAAAGCATACCACAATAGAAGAAATGATATTTTACATAAATTTTAAATAAAATGAGTGGTTAAACTTAGAGTAAAAAAAGTCAAATGTTATGTAATTTGAGACAGACAAAATTATTAATGGATAGCTACTATCTATCAGGGAGCCTAATTTAACATGACTATTTTTTTTACCACATAGACCTTGTAGTCGGTCCTCCTAATCAGCACATGCTAGCGCCAAAAGCAGAGATCAAACGCTTGACTACAAAAAAATCAGCGCGCACAGTGCCCTTGCCTCTTCGGTGCTCGTCTTCCTCTTCTTCCTACCAATCGCGTGGGGCAACAAAAATAATAATAATAATAAAATGTTTGGACTTTGGAGCGAGCCATTGTCAAAATTGGAATTACGCATTTTCGAGTCACTGCCAAGTGGGACCAGCTTTACAGCGACACCGAAATGACTCCGCCGCCTCCTCTCTCTCTCTCTGCAACCGCGCCGCCGCCGCCCACTCCGTCCGTCTCCAGCCACACCGCGTGGAGCCCGTGATCGAGACTATGGGCATGATGGAGCGTTCTCGCATGCTGCGGTATGCTTGCTCGAACCCAACTACCCCTCCCCTCCCCCTCATTCTTAGGACCAGGGCTGGGGTTAACGCCACCGCAATCGGCCGCTTTGCTAAGTTGTTCCTGTTGTCAATACACACTTGACAGTGAGCAATCGGAGTTTGTGTATGCACCAGCTATTTAGGATTCGCAGTAGTAGAAGAGGAACTCGCAGGTCGAATGCGTGAGGGTTTTGCACTTTGCAGGATCTGTTCATCTTCATTTGGCGGTAGAAACTTGAAGGGGAAGGGATTAGCTGGTCAGAAGAAGTATACAATTGGTTTTGGGATTTTTGTTTATGCTGATTGCTGATGAGCAGGAGGCACCAATACTCAGCTTTCATTGAAAATGTTGATGGAAGATTCTACCGTCTCTGAACTAGTACTACCGTTTGCTTTCTTTTACTGCCCTCTCCCTTCCAAGTCCAAGTTATAATTCACTTTAGCTTTTTTCATGTCGAACTTCTCAACCTTTAACTAAAGTTTATTATATAACTTCTCTACTTTAACTAAGTTTATTATATAAAAATGCGCCAACCTCTATACCATCAATCTAGTGTCATTGCATTGTCTAGCTAGTAAGTTCTCTACCTGGACGTTAATATAATTTTTTTTAAAAGTTGGTCAAAGTTGGATAAAGATTTGGCTTAGAAAAAATCTAAAGTGAACTAGAATTTGGAATGTAGGGAGTATTATGGAACATGCCTAATACTCAATGAAATAGTGCATATTTTCATTACATGGTGAATTGAGCTATTATCCTGTCCGTTAGGATTCTTAAAGCAGATGTTCATTAATATTTCATAAAAACGGTTATCTGTGCAGGGCAAATGACCTCAATGCTGTGTGGGAAAGCTGAAATAGAGTTATACGTCAAAAGCTTGGCTAATGCTAGCAGTCGCAGTAACCCCAGGATAAGTCCCAACTGCAACCAAAACTCATGGGCACTCGGCTGCCAGCCCGGCTGGGCTTGCATGTTATCGGGCACTGAACCATCTGATGAATCATCCGCTGAATTGGTTCCACTAAGAGCAGAGAGCTGCAGGCCATGTTGCCCAGGTTTCTTCTGCCCCCGGGGCCTGACATGCATGATGCGTAAGTTTTCTTTGAACAAACCCAGCCAAGCATACTGGATTCATTTTGCATAAAATTAATGGTATTATATTGTGGAGGCCCTATTAATTCGAACACTGTTCAAATTCTCTCTCTTTTTTTTTTGAATGCAACTGTTCAAATTCTCTCGAAGAAAGTTCTAATATGCAAAAAGTAAATCCTTTGTTTGTTTTGAACTTTTGATGCATTAAGGCGATATATTCACAATTACAAATGAGGAAACCATTTTAGTTGAGACTATATGTGACATTTCTTTCCTGAACTTGTTCTATCTCACAAGATTATGCTTCTTGCTATAATTAATCACCACTCCATTTTTTTTTTTTTGGCATTCATGGTTGTTTCTGCTTACCTGCTTTGAATTCACTCTCAACTTTTTCCAGCTTGTCCTTTGGGTGCTTATTGTCCTCTTGGGACATTGAATGACACTACTGGCCTTTGTGATCCGTAAGATGATTTTTTATTTCCAACACTTTATTACCATTTAATATTCTTCATTATTTTTGCCCAGCGCTTGACTACTTGACTTTTCTTTTCCTTCTGAAACTATACCAGGTATTTTTACCAAGCAACTCCAGGAAAGAACACTGTATGTGGTACAGCAGATTCTTGGGCAGATATTGTTACAACCAATGATGTCTTCTGCCCTCCAGGGCACTACTGTCCAACCACAACCCAGAAATACAATTGCAGCAGCGGGTACTGTCTCTTTCTTACATGCCATTATTATCCATAATTTATGGGGATATTTTGTTCTATTGCTAATTGTTTTATGTCACTTTGTATTGTGCAGGCACTATTGCCGCAAAGGTTCCACTGATGAAAAGAGTATGCATATCTTCTTCTTTTTTTAACAATTTTCATTTAGAAGCAACAATTTAGAACTATTACTTGCGTAGTATACTTCCTTTTGTTCCAACTTATGATCCATAAAGTTTTGTTTATGATTCCAACACAAACATTTCTTCTAGAGCAGAATGAGTACCTGAAATCCTAACCAGTGGTTTGCAGTGGCTGCTAAATGCAAAAGTTGTGCCAGTTTTTAGTTTTATGGTTTAAAACTACCTTCTTTCGATTAAATGTTGCATAGTCCAGATGTCCATCCTGTCAAAGACTCGATGCGATAGGAAATGGTGTTGCAATACTTTGTCCAAACTGGGGATTTACAGTTTTCATTATTTAATCTACTGAATGTGTATATGGATCTTTAGTAATGGCACATGTATTTGCAGAGTGCTTTTGGAAAAACACTTGCAAGGATAATGCGATAAAAGAAGATTTGACTTTCTATGGTATTATATTAATTGTAAGTAGCATGTCTGTACATGTTGTCTTCCTTTTTTTGTCTTTCAGTGCTATATTTTTATCTGAGACTTCAAAATTGATATATGCACCCACAACTCCAATGGAATATGCAAAAGTGATGCTTTAAAAATTATACTCTTACTGGAATACTGTTTCAGCTAACCTCATCATGGGATTAAAAGTGTTGCTATTCTATACTGTAGCCATAATTTGACTTTACATATAAAATGTATATCAATTTTATTTCCAAAACATCTTGTCTTACTGACTTACTGAGAATATTTTCGTAGCAACATTCTGTTACTGGTACATCACTAACTCGTACTCATGTGATGAACAAATATATTTTTTGTTAGACTTGGGGTAATGCCGAAGAATCACAACATTACAAGTATTATTGCCTTACTGAGGAACATTAACTAGCAACATTTTATTGCATATAAACTAATACTCTTTGATCCATAAAACTGTAAAAGTATTATCTAGTTGAAATTAGTGGCCAATGCGTCACCGATATTTTATTCTAATTTCACTTGAAAATAGGATTTATGAATTATTCTCATTGTAATGCTTGGATATGTAATATATCTTTGTCACAGGTTTCTCTTAATTGTTGCCAAAGATGTTTCATTATTTAATTATGTTTTTCTAAATACTCTTTTTGTACTTCTAATCTTCTTTGCAGGCTATCTTGGGCTTTGTTTTGCTACTGGTGTACAACTGCTCTGGCCTATTCATTTCACTTCAAGTAAAAATGTCATCTAGATCGCGTAAAAAGGCTGCAAAAAGGGCAGATAAATCAGCCACAGCACGTGAAAGATGGAAATTAGCAAAAGAACTTGTACTACAGCATGAGGTAAGAAATGCCTGAGTCTTTCAATACACCTGAGCAGTCAGCTATATCATTCAATGGAGTTCTAAATGTCACTGAAGCTAATGCTAACAGATCCAAAAATCATGAAAATCTAACTCAGGTTCACACTGAAAGGTTCCGGCGTGCATATAATCAGGCAGATACGGATAGAGCTATGAAGATAAACAATGATAAATTAACGTTCTCTGGAGTGGTGTCTCTAGCTACTGAAACTAGGCCACGAAGGCCAACACTTGAAGTGGCTTTCAGAGGTCTAACACTATCTATTGGAAAAAAGAAACTACTGCAATGTGTTACAGGAAAACTTTCACCAGGTAGGGTAACAGCTATCATGGGCCCTTCTGGAGCAGGAAAGACTACTTTTCTTAATGCTGTATTAGGTAAAACATCTGGGTACAAGAAGGATGGGATAGTCCTTATAAATGGGTTACCTGGACTAATGCAGTCATATAAGAAGATCATTGGTTTTGTGCCTCAAGATGATATTGTCCATGGGAACCTGACTGTCGAGGAAAATCTGTGGTTTAGTTCATGTTGCAGGTATTTGATAGAAAACACAAAGTTTAATTGCTCTCTGAGTCTATTCCTTTTCTGTTCCACTAATCTGTTTTATTACAACCTTTATTGAATAACTTATTACTGTTACCTTGGCAGTGCCAAGAAGTACAACTAGTTTTAATTAATTTTTCCCTGTAAGGGTGTTTTTAACTTGCAATGTTCTTCTTAATTAAAAACTTCCTAGTTCCTCGTAGGTTGGATCTTGGTTTTTTTTTTAACTTGCAATGTTCGTTTTTTAAACTTGCCATAAGAAACAATGAAATAGCATTTCAACGCTTATCAACAGAAGTTTTAAAAAAAAAGGCTTATCAACAGAGAGAAGACCTGTAATAATATTGTTTCTCATGGTTCATCCATGCAACGTGTTAAACACAATATTCATTTGTTTTTTGAAAAACGTTTATGATCAGTATTTAAATTTCATTTCCTGTCTTTATATGCATAAAGTAGTCATGCTACATAGTTGATGTTTCCAACAGCACATTTTAGGCCTTGTTTGGATGTTGATTAAGAAACCATGGTGCTGAATAGAGTAGAATTACCATGCTACCCCCTAGAGGGGAGCAATATAGTCAGTCATACATGGGCCACATGGGCCTCATGGGCCTAGATACATATACTCCAACACCCCCTCGCAGTCTCAACTACCGGCGCAGCGGAGTTACAGACTGGACAAGAAAGAACAAGAGCACACACACGAGCCCCCCACAGACGCAACTAGCCACTGCTGATGTTGAGGCTGGAGCGAAACTCGGAGAAGGTGGAGGACGGGAGGCCCTTGGTGAAGATGTCGGCAAACTGGGAGGTGGTCGGGACGTGGAGGACCCGAACATCACCGATAGCGACCCAATCCCGAACGAAGTGGAGGTCGATCTCCACATGCTTGGTCCGCTGGTGTTGAACAGGGTTGGTTGAGAGGTAGACCACATTGACGTTGTCGCAGTAGACAAGCGTGCTCCGGGAGAGGGGATTGTGGAGCTCAACAAGGAGCTGTCGGAGCCAAGAGGCCTCGGCCACGCCGTTAGCCACAACGCGGTACTCCGCCTCGGCACTGGAGCGGGAGACCACTGGCTGGCGCTTGGACGACCAAGACACCAGGTTGCCGCCTAGAAAGACGGCGTAGCCGGAAGTGGAGCGCCAAGTGTCTGGACACCCGGCCCAGTCAGCGTCAGTGTAGACCACGAGCCCGGCGGAGGAGGACTGGTGGAGTAGAAGGCCGTAGGCGACGGTGTCGCGGAGGTAGCGGAGGAGCCTCTTGAGAGCAGTGAGGTGTGGCTCGCGAGGATCATGCATGTGAAGACATATCTACTGTACTGCATAGGTGATGTCCGGTCTGGTGAAGGTGAGGTACTGAAGAGCACCGGCAAGACTCCGGTAAGCAGTGGGGTCAGTCACTGAGGTCCCCTCGGCCTCTGACAGCTTGGCCTGAGTGTCAACTGGAGTGGAGCAGGGCTTGCAGTCAGTCATCCCAGCTCGCTCCAGGATGTCAAGAGTGTACTGTCGCTGGTGAAGGAGTCCGGTGGGACGAGGCTCAACTGTGACCCCGAGGAAGTGATGCAGCACACCCAGATCCTTCATAGCAAACTCCTGCTGAAGAGAGGTGATGATGCGCCGGAGGAAGGACGAACTCGAGGTTGTCAGCACAATGTCATCAACATATAGCAGCAGATAGGCAGTCTCATCTCCATGGCGATAGATAAACAAAGACGTGTCTGACTTAGCCTCCACAAAACCAAGTGTCAGCAGAAAGGCAGCAAACCGAGAATACCAAGCCCGAGGCGCCTGCTTGAGGCCGTAGAGAGACTTGTTGAGCCGACAGACCATATCAGGGCGAGAAGAGTCAACGAAACCCACCGGCTGACTGCAGTAGACTGTCTCAGTCAGAGTACCATGTAGAAAGGCATTCTTGACATCCAGCTGATGCACGGGCTTCACCACTGGACTGAAGGTCTCATCGTAGTCGACCCCAGGGCGCTGAGTGAAGCCCCGGAGAACCCATCGAGCCTTGTACCGCTCAAGGGTACCATCAGCCCGTCGCTTGTGTCCAGATCCACTTGCCCGTGACCACATTGGAGCCTGGTGGACGAGGCACCAGATCCCACGTTTGGTTGGCGAGGAGGGCCGCGTACTCCTCTTCCATCGCGTGACGCCAGTGAGGATCCGACAAGGCGTCACGAACGGAAGAGGGTACCGGAGAGACTCGCGGCTGACCGGGCACTACTGCAAGAGCCCGGGGCGGCAAGGTACCAGCCGCGTACCGCGTCACCATGGGGTGAACATGACGCGGGTGGCGGTGTAGGAGAGGCGGGTGGTACATGGCCGGCGAGTCGGGTGCAGTCGTAGGCGGCAGAGGCAGCGGTGTAGGCGTCGCCGGTGGGGGCCGAGGCGGTGACACCGGCGGGGCGGCCGGCTCCAGGTGCACCGGAGACGGCCGCGGTCGACGCTGGTAGACACGCCCGAACCGCGCAGGAGGCGGCGGAACCGCCGAAGTAGCGGGTCCCGAAGTCGATGGCCCCGCATCCAATGGCCCCGCATCGGGCGCAGGACAAGCACCAGAGGGCGTCGGGCCGGTGTCCGGACCCGGAGGACGGCGAGGTGGTGGCCGGGCCCGGCGAGGGGCACGGAGGAGCAGTACCTGCAGGAAACAACGACAAAGGTGGCTGGTCCACCGTGTCAGTGGGAAACAAGGAGGAGAGGTCCGGGTGGGAGGTGAGGTGGTGGAGAAAGGGAAGACGGACTCGTCAAACACCACGTGGCGAGAGATGAGGACCCGACGAGAAGTGAGATCGAAGCAACGGTACCCCTTATGATCCGGGGAGTACCCGAGGAAGACACACTGAGTCGACCGGGGTGCCAGCTTGTGGGGAACGGTGGCAGCGGTGTTAGGGTAACACGCACACCCGAAGACACGAAGGTGGTCGTAACGAGGAGGGGCACCGAAGAGAGCGTGGTGTGGAGTGGGAGCTGGACAGGCAACAGAAGGTAGGCGGTTAAGAAGATAGGTGGAGGTGTGGAGACTCTCAGCCCAGAAACGAGCAGGAAGTGAAGCCTGGAAGAGAAGGGTGCGCATGGTGTCGTTCGTGGTACAAATCATGCGCTCAGCCTTGGCGTTCTGGGAGGAGGTGTAGGGACACGACATGCGGATCTGCATACCGTGAGAGAGGAAGAAGGCACGAGAAGTGTGGTTATCGAACTCACGCCCATTGTCACACTGGACGGCCTTGATGGTGAGGCCGAACTGAGTAGACACTCAAGCGAAAAAGTGGAGGAGCGTGGAGAAAGCATCAGACTTGACACGCAAAGGAAAAGTCCACGAATAATGCGAGAAATCATCAACCACAACAAGGTAGTACTTATAGCCAGAAATGCTCATGACAGGAGACGTCCATAGGTCGCAATGTACAAGATCAAAAATCTGAGTCGCATGTGAAGTGGAGGTAGGGAATGGAAGACGAACATGACGACCCAACTGACACGCATGACACAAGTGCTCATCGTGAGCTCGAGTACATGGTATGGCTGATCTACTGCTAAGCTGTGTCAAAATGGCACGGCCCGGATGCCCAAGACGTCGGTGCCATGTCGTGGAGGAAGAAGTGGTGGCGAAAGCAGCTGACGACCCGGAGGACGAAGCGGAAGAAGTGGATGCAGGAAACCGAAGGGTGTAAAGGGGCCCCGAGCTATCACAGCGGAGTAGAGGACGCCGGGAAGCCAAATCCTTCACAGTAAGACCAGAGGAGTCAAATTCAACACAGCAAGAGTTGTCAGCTGTAAAACGACGAATGGAAAGAAGATTGTGAACCATAGAGGGAGCAACCAGGACATCAGGAAGCCGAAACGGACCGTGAGTGTGAGCGGCGCCCACGGAAGTGACAGGAAGACAAGATCCATTCGCGACCATGATGGACGAAGGGTGGGAGGAAGAAGGAGGGTGGACAGAGGAGAGTATACCGGGTCGGAGGTGGTGTGGTAGGTGGCACCCGAGTCCGCGACCCAGTCTTGGCCGACTGGAGGAGTGAGGGTCATGGTGCCAAAGGAGCGGGCCAAGGCCGTCGGGTCCCAACCGACAGGCCCGGGCGTGACCCCGGGAGGTGGAGTCCACGGAGCCGAGGTCGGGGCGAACGGGACCCCGACGAGCATGGCCGCCGGTGGACGAGGCTTGCCCCCGGTAGCCGGGAAAGGCTACATGGAGATGCGCCCGGTCCAAGGGTTGGTGAAGGTGGGCCAAGGTACACCCCGTGGCGGCGTCGGAGTGGCCGCACCACGGCCCTGACCCGCACCCGCACCACGCCCGCCCCCGCGGCGACGGCGACCACCAGGCCCCCCCACCCTCGCTTGGCCCGGGAGGAGGAGGACCTAGCAGGGAGGACGCAGGTGTAGCGGCAGGACGGGGTGGAGTGGCGGCGAGGGCTGTCGAGGAGGACGAAGACCCCGGAGCGGGAAGGGGCCCAGGCTGGACACCCTGAGTGAGCTCCTCCAAGCACAGGTCGTCACGGACCTGCAGGAAGGTGGGGAAGGGCTTCGTCCTGGCGATCCACGTGCGGAGGTGGCCATAGCGCTTGCTGAGGCCGCGAAGGACGTTGAGGACCAAGACCCGGTCCTCCACGGGCCAGCCAAGGTCTCCAAGGGAGTCGGCCATGGTCTTCATCTTCCGGCAGTAGTCGCCGACGGAGAGGTCTCCCTGGACGAAGGTGCGGAAGGCCGCGTCGAGGTGCAGGGCCCGGGCCTCGGCGTTGCCTAGGAACTGACCCTCAAGAGCCAGCCAGGCACGACGCGTCGTGCTCTCAGGGCCGCCGCGAACGAGGTCGTGGAGGTCGAACGAGACAGTCCCGAGGATCCAGGACAGGACAATACTGTCGAGGCGCATCCATGCCGCGGTCCGAGCCGCTGATGGAGCGTCGGTGAGGACGTGGTCGTCGAGGGCGTAGCGGCGGAGGATGAGGACCAGGTCCCGCCAGCGGGTGAAGGAGGCCGACTCAGAGTCGAGGACGACGGGAACCAGGTTCCGGATGTTTTGGACGGCGCCAGTCTGGTAATGTAGCTGGGTGACCTGTGGGTCGGCCGAGTCGGGCCAGAGAGCCACCGGTCGGGGTGCAGTCCAGGTAGACGAGGTGGCGGTGGCGCTGGTGTCGGGGTTTACCGGGTGGGCGAGGCGCTGCTCCGCCACGGCGATCTGGCGAGCGAGAGCATCGACGGCGTCACGCTCGCGTGCCCAAGCCTCGGCAGTCGCACGCAGGCGGGTCTGTCCTTCCGCAGCGGCCGCCCGGGCAGCGACGAGGGTCGCGGTTAGAGCAGAATCCACTGGGGGCACGGAGAGGAGGGGCTGGAACACCAGAGGTTGGCAGGGCGGGGAAGGAAGAGAGCCCAGCCACGACGCCGGTCGACGTAGGCGCGCTGGAGGGTCGAACCGCGCCCGCCGGGGGCGGGTGGGGGGGGGCATCCCGAGGCCCCCGGCAGCAGCAGCCGCGGCGTAGGCGGCGGAGCCCCCCCCCCCCCCCCCCCCCCCCCCCCCCCCCCCGCGCCGGTCAGGCCCGTGTGGGCGCCGCTCGGGAGGGCGGTGGCACCCGCGCCCATCAGGGGACCGACAGGCACGCCCGCAAGTGGGTCGGTGCCGTGCGGCGGGGCGAGCAGGGGATCGGGCGCGATGTCCAGTGCGCCGTCTTCGTCGCCCGCGGCAGCTTCGGCGAGCAATGCCGCGGCGCCGGCGAGGGGCAGGGTGGCGGCCGCAGGCTGGTTGCTGGTCCGCCCGGCGACCTGGGCCCAGTTGCTCGCGGCGGACTGGTTGGGGAGGGCGGGAAAGACATGGAAGTAGGAGGGGGGAGGGGGAGGAGAAGGGTCGCCGGCCATGGTGGCGGCGGCGGCGGCTGGCCTGGCGGCTGGAGGGTGGAAAAAACTAACCCTAGCTTGATACCATGCTGAATAGAGTAGAATTACCGTGCTACCCCTAGAGGGGGAGCAATATAGTCAGTCATACATGGGCCACATGGGCCTAGACACATATACTCCAACACATGGTATCAAAAAACTGTAGTTTTATAACTATTGATGTGCAAAACCATTGTTTAGGAAAAAGAGGTCTAGAGTGGAGTTTTTAAATCTCCAAAAAGACTACAGTTCAGGATACCATGGTATTCAAAACCATAAAATTTGTTGCACCCAAACACTTCGTGGCATTCTAGGAGCAGGCTTTGCCTCTCCTTTGTTCTTCTCTCTCTTTTAATGAAATGACACACAACTCTGCGTCGTTCAAGGAAAACAATGCAATGTAGTTGATCCCAGTAACCCTTTCCATATATATTGCTTTGTAGTTTCATAAAGTAAATCATTTATTATAACAATCAGTATTATTTCGTGGACTAGGTTAAGCAAAGGCATGTCAAGATCTGATAAGGTTAGGGTTCTTGAACGGGTTATTGTATCATTAGGGCTTCAAGAAATTAGAAATTCCCTTGTTGGGACAGTGGAGAAACGGGGCATTTCCGGAGGACAAAGGAAGCGTGTTAATGTTGGGATTGAAATGGTTATGGAACCATCTCTTCTGATATTAGACGAGCCAACTACAGGTTTAGACAGTGCTTCCTCTCAGCTACTTCTAAGGGCACTTCGACATGAAGCACTTGAAGGTGTAAATGTTTGTGCAGTGGTTCACCAACCAAGGTATGTCGTAAACAAATCATCAATTTGTCTCCTTTGTCCTTTCAGTATGAATTGATATGCTTCCTATCTTCAACAAAAATCGATTCTGCTTGCATGGAAAGCTTTCCAATAAATATCTGTAACATCCATTGGTCAATGGGACTGAAAAAAGCTTGCATTCCTTGTCTGAGATTACCTATTAGTTCATGCTAACACCTTGTGAAAAAAAATCATCCACATACATTGTAGTGCTCAGAAAATGCATGTGATCGGATACCCAAAAGGGCTGATCAGACATTTTTCACATTGGATTAGAAACTTAAATAATCTTTTCTATGCTTCCTTTTGTATTTATTGACATATAAGCTTGACAATTGTTAATGTTTTACACAGCTATACTTTGTTCAACATGTTTGATGACTTTGTCCTTTTGGCAAGAGGTGGCCTTATTGCTTATCATGGACCTATATATGAGGTTGAAATGTACTTCGCAGGTCTGGGGATCAAGGTGCCAGGCCGTGAGAATCCTCCAGACTATTTCATTGACATTTTAGAGGGAATAGTAAAGACAAAAATGAGGGGAAATGTCACTCCTAAACACTTGCCACTCCTTTGGATGCTACATAATGGTTATGAAGTTCCAGATGATTTGCAGAAGGACCTTGAGAATATCAATACAATTCATGAGTTATATACTGTTCGGTCCATTTCTAGCGAACAGTCTTCAGAAGAACAGTCAGAAAATACAGATTCCGTGCACCGTAATCTGAGTCAATCAAATGAATTACTGGACAGGAAAACACCTGGCGTGTTCACACAATATGGATACTATTTGGGGAGGTAAATTGTTTTCTGTGATATTTCCACATGTTTTATGAATCAATCTGTGACTATACTGTCAAAATGTTTCAGGGTAGCAAAGCAACGGTTGCGTGAAGCTACACAGCAGGCCGTTGATTACCTAATATTGTGTATTGCTGGCATATGCATTGGGACAATTGCTAGAGTTCGAGATGATTCATTCGGTGTAGCTTCTTATGGATATACCATAATGGCAGTCTGTAAGTCAGCATCTTTTGTTGTTTCCAGATTTGTAAATTTACATAAAAAGGTACTATGTTGTAAGAAAAGGGGTTACATAAACTTATGGAGATCCTATAAAATTATCAATAGCTTTTACTCCCGTTCCAAATTATAAGACTTATTGACTTTTCTAGATACATTACATTTGCTATGTACATAGATATACACTGTCTAAATACATCGTAAAAATAATGTATCTAGAAAAGGCAAAACATCTTACATTCTGGAACGGATTTAGTATAAATTAATTTGTATCACAGGTCTTAATCTTTCATGATATCAATATCATTGTAATTATGCTTCTCTAATTTGAATTAAAATTGAAAAATATGTGTCTCCTGTTGCATCTTTGCTTGTCATATTTACTTGAGGTGGTTAGAGAGCAAAGGTATTGTGGAAGTTGAATTTGTTTTCAACAAACTAATGTTATGCGTTTTGTTCAGTAGCCAGGGTCCAAAAGTGAACTTTTTTTTCCCTAGCAAAATACAAGGCTGAAACAGGAACTATAAGATATGCATATTTTTTTCTCGAGCACGCAGGAGAACTGTGCATCATTATATTAAGAATTAAAAATGGGAAAGGAACCCATGCAAGACATACCCACTTACACCAAGATATGTATATTTCATGAGCTGATAGTGGCTATGACACTTTTAAATGCATGCTTTTCAGTATAATATGTTTATCAGATATAATACAAGCACAATCGAAAAAAGACAAAATAATACCTTCTTTCTGTCCATGGCTGTGTATCTCTGTTCTTTCCTTTTCCAATATGTGCCTCTATTCACTCTATTAACTATAACAACTCATTAATTAGCAATAGGCAAGTCACAGCCAAGCTCATGTTCATAACAGTGCACTGTTTGACAATTTTTTTTGAACGCAATGCACTGTTTGACAATGGGAATCCTACCATAACCCCATAAGTCTTAATTTTTAATTCAGCACAGAAAATTTTAAAGTTTATCCCTTTTTCTAATATATTGATTATAATTACAATGGAATTTTTGTCCCCTGTAAGATATGTTACAGTAACATTTTAGCTAATTCTAATGTGCTTATTGCAGCACTGTTATGCCAGCTTGCGTCATTGCGGTCATTTTCACCTGAAAAATTGCAATATTGGAGGGAGAGAGAATCCGGCATGAGCTCTCTAGCTTACTTTCTTGCAAGAGATACTATTGATCATTTCAATACTGCTGTTAAGCCAATCATCTTTCTCTCAACATTTTATTTCTTCAACAACCCACGGTCGACTCTTAGAGACAATTATTTGGTTTTGCTGGCCCTAATTTATTGTGTAACCGGCATAGGTTACACTTTTTCTATTTGGTTTGAGCTCGGATTAGCGCAGTTGGTAAGTAGGCCATTTTTTTTTTTTTTGCAATCATGATATTAACTCTATAGAATGTCGCTAATGAACTATACTGTTGCAGTGTTCTGCAATAGTACCTGTTGTGCTGGTCCTGGTGGGCACTAAACCAGACCTTCCGCGGGTTATAAAGGAATTGTCTTATCCAAAGTGGGCTCTAGAAGCATTCATCATTGCAGGAGCAAAAGAGTTAGTATTCTGTTTCTTTAATCAGCAGTCATTGTCACTCTGTAGTTAAAGAACTTGTTTATGGCATTGTTAATCAAATGTGTGCATAGCAAGAATTATGGTCGCCATGTTTATTCATGCACAAGAAAAAAGTCCAGAATTCTCACATTAAAAAAACCCTACTCCATCGGTTTTTTACATGTTGTATTAGGTTTATCCTAAGTCAAATATTCCCAACTTTGACCATCAGTTTTAAAAAATCCATGTAGTTTCACAACATGTAAACTGTAAATTATGGAAGTATTTCTTATAGTGGATCTAAAACATAAATCTTATGTTGTTAACCTATACAATTTTTAAAAAAGTTACTGTAAAATATAGAAATGTTTGACTTAGGACAAAACTAATAGGACATGTGAAAAAACAGAGGGAGTAGCTATGAACCACTTCACTCAGTCAAGATCTCATGCTTTCGAACTTCAGGTGTTACACAGCCTATATTTTGACTCAACTGTCATCATCATATAACCTTAAATTATTGAGCTAGTTCTCAAAGGGTCTATCGGTCATTCAGTGTATGTATGTTTGTCTTTGGTGAAAAAAATTGGTGTTAGAGTTTCTCTAGAAAGAAAATTGTTAAGTTACTCCCTCCATTCAAAATTATAAGACGTTTTGGCTTTTCTAAATGCATTGCTTTTGCTATACACATAGATATACACTATGTCTAGATACATTGTAAAAAAATGTATCTAGAAAAGCCAAAAACGTCGTATTATTTGGAAATGGAGGGAGTGCAATATTTTTTTTTATCTTCTACAATTTCCTTATTCAACCACCATTACTAAACTTGTATAAGCAATGTCAAGCTTTCCCATCTTTTGCCTAACACAGTTTTGTCTTCAGGTATTCAGGTGTGTGGCTGATCACTAGATGTGGAGCATTGCTCCAAGGGGGCTATGATATCAACGATTTTAATCTTTGCATCACCATTATTATGCTCTACGGTGTGCTCTTCCGGCTTGTTGCATTTCTTAGTATGTTAAAGTTGAAATAGCTGTAAGTGTACATATACGTTTTCTTTTCACTTCACATCTATGTTATTGCTCCCTCAGTTCCAAATTACAAAATGTTTAGGCTTTTCTAAATACATTACTGTTATTATTCTCTCTCTGTCTCTGTGTTCCAAATTATAAGCCGCTTTGACTTTTTTTAATACATCCATTTTGCTATGCATCTAAAGCAAAATGGATGTACCAAAAAGTTAAAGCGATCCATAATTTGGAACGGAGGGAGTATATATTTAGGCATAGTATTTACCTAAGTGCATATTAAAATCTATGTATTTAGAAAAGCCAAAATGTCTTATAATTTGGAATAGAGTGAATATTACATATTTTAACGATAATTTTTCATGATCGAAATATGTGCGCTGTGCAGGTCTTGCCATCTTATGGACAAGAGGGATAACGTAGAGTTTTCTCTTACTGTACACCTTTGATTATTTTATTTGGTATATATACATGAAAGGAGGCTATATCTCATATAGGAAGCTGCGCTTAGGAGTAGAGCCAAACAGATATATACTGATTTTTGTATCTACCATTGTTGTCCATAAGCCCGTCAGAATGGAATATGAACCAATATTCCCCAGTGTATATATGGACACGCAGTTCTTTTATACATTTATTTATTAAAATTTACCATGCATTATAAACATTCAAAATTCTCTTGACGGGCCTTTCCCTGCTACAAGTTTTAGCCTGAGTCATGTAATCTCTGAATTCGCGCTTACTGGAACGAAGTCTGCTTTTGGAGAACGATCCATTTCAGGTGTTTTTATATATTTTTATTTCATTTATTCAGTAGAAAGGTAGTCTGTATCCAGAACTGCAAAAGTTAGCATATGCTGCCTGCGGATTTTGCTAAAAGCCGCTACCGAGGGCAGCCGCAACACAAGATAACAAGATTTTGGCTTCGGCCAAAAAAATAAGCTACACGTAGATGTAAACAGTCTGCCAAAATTAGTACATTTTTCAAATTTCCATTTCCCCCTAAAAAAAGACAACTGTGTTTGACATGTGGGACCATTTTGAAGTGTATACAGTCCTTATTCTTCATCTTCTTATTAAGCATGTAGCTGCTTAACGTTGCACCCATAAACCTTACATAGGTGCCTTCACACAGTTCACACAAACAAGAAATAACAGTGAATGACTGAAATTTGCTGATCGTCACTTGTTATTAGTTAACTACTCTGCAGTTCTTGCGGATCTCCCCGTTGGAGCCCGTGAGTGGGATGTTCCCCATCTTGATCATGGATGAGACGAAGTGGCAGAAGAACTGCTCGCTATCGTTGCTGTAGGTCTCCACCAAATCTTTTGTGCTGGCGACGCCTTCAGGGCTGGAGAAGAGGCCCTGATCGGAGGACAGGAGGCCCTTCTCCATCAGGAGGTTCTTGTAATAGTTGTTGTCGAACACGTAGGGGGAGCTGACGTCGAGCGCAGAGGTCTGGTTGCCGTCGCCGCCTGCGCAGAGGCTCTGGAGGCTGTCGGCGAGGCTGGCCTCCAGCGTCGGGTCCACTGATTCCGTGGTCGAGAAGTTGGACAGCCGGTTGCTGAACAGAGCGCACCGGGCTCGGCCGATGGTGTGGGCTCCTGTTCGTTTTCAAGTTGAGATCATTTGAGTTGTGCAGAATCAGATCACAATGAGAATGAGCTTCATCTCTGTCTGCCTCCCCAAAAAAAGATGCATTTAATTTCTGGGCAACTCGACGAGGCTTTTACCTGATAAGACCACGACGTCGGTCGTGTTCAGGCCGACAGCACCGAACTTCTGAATAATTGAATCGATGGGTTCGAACGGCGAAGGCAAACCATTATCAGCTCCAGACTGATTGGCCACCAGCCCGTCCTTTCTCCCCAGAAGAACATTATAGTAAGGCCCTCCGCTCTGAACAACAGCCGCTGCAGTGTTAGCTTAGCCTTTTGTCTGAAACAACTGAATGTTCCAACAGACTGGACTGAATGGAATGCTACTAAGGGATAGAAGGAGGAGCTTACAAAGAGTACTCCATAGCTGGCTGCAAGGGCTACAATGTCAGCGCATGACACCACCTCGGGGCAGACGCTCTCGAGATCAGACTTTATCGCGTCAATGACCTCGTACCCTCTGACCGAGTTCAGGTTGGGTTTTGCAAACTTCTCGCCATCGGCGCCATCCAAAAGGATTGAAGCGTCACACCCCTGCATGCATGCATACACCATTTCAGTCACTTCGTCAAATATTTAGTACTACTAGTGGAAAAGAACATTACTAGAGATTGAGAGATGTAGAATTAATTCAGACGAGTGTGACAGTTACATTGACAAAGCAATCATGGAAATGCAGCCTGAGGAGGGAGGCACCCATCCTCATCTCAGCTCTCATGGCAGAGAACACATGATGCTGCACAATATAGTACAGCTGAGGGCAAGTGTTGCCGTAGAAATCCGATGCTAGCTGACACCTCGCACCCCGGCTACCGAGGCACAGCGCAAGAACCGAACATGCAAGCACCCAACGGCAGTAGGAGTGCTCCATTTCTTACTCAGTTATTGCTTGTCTAATGTCTTGTCTCCACACTAATATTGGGCTTGCACACTCACACAGTTTCCTGCCTTGTTCTTATATAGGCAGTAAAAAGTGATCCATCACGGAATATACTAGCTACCTCGGGTAGGCTAATTCTCGGCGCGATAGTGCGTGACTGGCGGCTGCACAACGTGCATGCAATGGTCTCCAATCTCCGGCGGCTAGAAAGGTTTTTTTAAACAATGATTAGACTTCACACTCGGAAGATGGCAATTGGGCTATTGGAGCACTGGCAAGGGCTCTTTTGCTCCGTTTTCTGATTCTGAATGGTGAAGTCACTAGTGTGATGACTTACTACTGATCAATGGTGCTGCACTTATAGCATGCTTCCCAGTGCTTTTTGTCTCGAGTCCAAAAGTGGTAGTCGGGAGTGGAGACCCAACCAGTGCAAATATGTAATCTTATTGTAAAATGTATGCAGTTTCGTGCAGCATTTGGATCTTGGATTCTTGAAGATGAGATGATGGTGTACTATTCAATTGTCTAGCAGCAATAGTGCCATGTTTGCATTGTGGGGAAATTAATCTGGACTCTGCAAATGTTTCAGATGACGTTTCCTATTGTAGATATAAGATATGCATAGGTGTTGTGAGTTGGATGTGCATTACCAGTTAATTGATGTACAGCGAACCACAATCGTGCGGCTCTTACCAATCCGTAATGCACTAGTCAAACAGAGAACTGTTTAGTATGTATGCCATCCTAGTGGATAAGCATTGAAGTGAGCGATAGGTCCAATCTGATTCACACAGTACAACCACGAAATTCATACCACTAGCACGTCTATATGGTAATGGAAGAAAGAAAAACTGCACATCATCACATCACCTCTGTATAAGGAGAACGTGTATGCTATAACACTAGCTAGTGCAAATAAAATTCTACCGACTTCAACGAATAGTCATGGGAGTAGGACATCATAGATCATTACCACTAAACACAGTGCAGCAAAAGAAGACTTGGTGCAGCCCAGTAACATCATGCGCGTCGATCTAGAGAAAGTATACAGTTGTCATCACATCCCAACAGCAGCTTCGAGTTGGTCTACCTCATGTTAGCAAATTCTATTGTATTTAGAAAAGTCAAAACTTCTTATAATTTTGAATGGAGGGATTAGTTATCATATTGTTTATTACACATTTAATGAAAGAAAGAAAAACTACACAGTATAGTTTCGCTGTTTTTAGTGGCTGATAAGCCAGCTGATATGTTTTTAGTTGTTTTATGTGAGATAAAAATACTGTTTCGGTGTCTGATAAGTTGGCTGATAAGCCAAACGAACAGGACGTCTGTAGAGAGGAATGGATATGCTAGAGCATACTCGTAAATTTTGAAGTTTGGTTTGGCATGATTTGTGCTTGTGTGTGAAGGGTGTCTCCAACAAATATTAAAAAAACGCTCATATATAATATTTTATTTCAATAAGACCAAGCTCTTCATAAAGATTTAAGCTTATACACTTTTCTATGATTCATGTGTCTATGCTTACACATTTTTCTATACTAGCTTGTTAGATTAGATTACTCTATTTTTATCCTTTTTTTTAAGTTCATATATGAGGTACAGTGGATTATATTGTTGAGAGTGCCCTAACAGTAGAATTGGCACATGACTCGATGAATGCTGTACTCGATGTATTTGTCAAACACGAGAATGCCATATATAAACTTACAAAGTTACAATTGCTATATATGGAGCTGCTGGACGCGTAGCGAGTTATGGGAAGTTGTTTTTTAGTTTTGTATAAGGCCACGTTTGGATCCTGAAATTGAATTTATTTTAATAATTATAATTTAGAGATATATTAACTAAGTTAATATGACTATATATGAATTATAATTGCATATTATTATTCACTATATGAGAGACATACTTATTTGTTGTATTTCTATCGTACGAGAGGGAGTTTGAACAACATGTTATAAGTTGCAAATAGAAATATGGAATGGTGATCTATAGAATCAATTTTTATCTCTCACCCTATGAGTTTGAGATAGACTTAAATGTGAACTTTGGAAAGTGGTGGAATGTCAAGTTCCAAGCCAAATAGCTTAATTTATTAAATGAGATTTCAATTCCTCCAAATGAAGGGATCCAAACGCCCTCTAAGTGTTTTTTTTTAAATTTTGTCTGCAATTATTGTCTTGGTAGTTCTTTTGAATGCTGAGACAAGTCTGTAAATGTTTCTTTCCAACTCTATAATGAAAAGATAGAGTACCTGTTGTTCCCCCTCAAAAAAACATTTGCTAATTCATACAACAACAATACACACATTACATAGTTTTGAACGTACTTAGAATCCTACAACATATTGCCTCTAGTCATAGGTGTTTTACATCGATAGGAGCTCAAAAAAACATTATCCACATCAGGTAGACAAAGATGGGAATGGGCTAGGTAAAGTAAACGGGATAAGATTACCAATCTTCCGTCAGGTTTAAGATAACTATCGATTTGGTGGAGAGCGACATACTGTACTGATCCGATTTTAGATCACAAAGACCTGAAACATGTAACATTAGCACCATGTCTCCTATGTTTATCAATCATGTCACAATCCAATTGACCTCGCCAAGAAGGCTAATCCCTGTTATGAATCGAAAAACACAACAAGAACAAAATAAAATGCAACTCAAGTAAAGTGACAAATTGTAGATATACGATTAAGATCTCAATGTGAGGTTTCATAAGCTGATAACGGTGGCTTTTCAATGAAAAATTAATCTAAAGAAAAACTCAAACCCTAACCTAAGCGGTGGCAGTACTAAAGATATAGGCTAAGGGGCATCCAAGGACCTCTATTCACATTCACAAGGTGTCCCAACACATTACAAGACCCAACGGCCTAAAAGATGATGACACAACGCCTTAATAGATTCTGGATGTGGACTTGTTTCAATGATTCCCGTTGATTCCGAAGGAATTTTGATGTGTGAAGAATCATTGCCCTAGTTGGTTTCGGTGATTAACGACAATTGAAGATTATTATGGCTAACGTGTGTTTTGCAGAGACTATGCGTAGCTTAGCCATAGTGATCGATAAGAATGGGCTCTAATGGTCATCACTTAGCCCCCAAGATGGATATCGTTTCGGTTTTCAAGGAGATATGATGAAGACCCTAGAATGATAGGCTAAGTGCCATAAGGTGATGAAGGGCACTTAGAAATAGATAGGGCTTCTCTTTTTACCTTTGACCGTACTATTAAGAGGGGTTGAGATTAGTAGCTTGACTTAGGAAAGCTTCATGACTTAGGTGTGGTGCACACTTGTCTTCCTTAGCTCTAAGCAAGCCTACGTTGACCGTAAGATAGCCTAGAACAACTTCCATATTCATCGCGACGAAAAACGAAGTTGATAGAATTGTTTTCTGGGCGTCGGACGCTCCTGACAGGGGCGCCGGACGCTGTCCGTCGGCATCGGATAGAGGCGTCGAACGCTGGGTGGTTGAGTCCACAGCGTCCGTCGACCTTCCAGTGGAGATGTTTTCTGGCTAACTTTTTCAGGGTCCGTCGGACGTTGTCCGTCGACCTTCCAGAGAGGGTATTTTCAGCCAGAGCCAGAGTGTAGCGTCGGACGCTGGGGATGAGCGTCCGTCGCCCAGTGACGTAGCGTCCGTCTCTGGGAACAGTGTGTCAGAACTAGCCGTTGGGCAGGGCGTCGGAGTGTCCGTCGCCTAGGCGTCGGAACGTCCGTCGCCTAGGCGTCGGAGCGTCCGTCGCCCAAACTATGAACAGAAACTAGCCGTTGGGGCATGCGACGGACCGTCCGTCGCCTAGTCGACAGAGCGTCCGTCGCCAACTTAAGTTGCCAGCCCGAGGCAGTTTTCAGAGGGTCTATTTATAGCCCCTCCCACTTCTCTCCCACTTGGCCTTTGCTCATTTGAGTTGCTGAGTTTGTTGAGAAGGTTGGGAAGAGAGCAAGAGCCCTAGAGAGAGAAAGCGATTCGCGAATCCATCCATCCTCTCTCTAGTTCATCCAAGAGTTCAAGTGTGCATCCTCTAGTTGTGAAGCTTGAGTGAGTCAAGCGAAGATCGAGGCTTGTTACTCTTGGTGATCGACATCACCTAGACGGTCCGGTGGTGCTCGGAGGAAGGTGATCGCCGGAAGATTGTTGGCGGCCCTTCTCCATCGACGTTTGTGATCGGTTGTGGGCGATTCACCGAGCCGGAGTGGCGAAGAATCAGCCCGTAGAGAACACTCATCCCTTGCGCGGGATTGAGGGGGAGCTATACCTTGCGAGGTGCTCCAACGAGGACTAGGGGGAGTGTCGACTCCTCGATACCTCGGCAAAACATCGCCGTGTCAAGCATCTCTTTCCCTAGATCTTTACTACCACATTACTTTCCACACTTGTCATTCTTTTCATACTAGAATTGTGTAGGAAGTTTTCGTTTTCCATTGACTTACTACCGCTTTCTAGCTAGGACACACAAGCGGTAGGCACTAGGGGGTTAATTGGCTCTTTATAGGTTTAATTCTTGTTTAGAAATTAAAAAGAGCCCAATTCACCCCCCCCCCCTCTTGGGCATCTTGATCCTTTCAATTGGTATCAGAGCAAGGTTTGCTCTAAATTAGGCTTCACCGCCTAGAGCAAGATGTCCCATGGGGATGGACCACCTCCCATGTTCGATGGAGACGACTTTCCTTATTGGAAAGTTCGTATGGAGGCCTATCTAGAGGCCGTTGACGTGGGCGTGCTCAAAGCCGCCACAAAGGGAGGCACCCTCTTCGCGGAGGACCTCAACTTTGATAAGCACAATGCCAAGGCAAAGAACATTATCTTTCGTGGCATAAGCAAGGATGTCTTCAACCGAGTGCGTAATGCCAAAGACGCATTTGAGTTCTGGACCACTATTTGTGCTCTTCACGAAGGCACAAAGAGTGAGCGTGAAGAACGCTATCATTTGGTCATGGCTAAGCTTAATTCTTTTTCCATGCATGCAAATGAAAATGCAAATGAAATGTACTCACGACTTAACATTATTGTAGAGGAATTGAATGGGCTCGGTCTCAACCAAATGGAACCGGCCGATGTGGTACGCAAGATCCTTTGTGTCTTGCCCATTGAGAAGTACGGCCACATCGTCACGGTTGTTCACCAAGGACATCTCTCCGCCGCTACACCAACACAAATCTTGGGCAAGATCAATGCTCATGAGATGTACATGAAGATTGGTGATGGTGGCTCTTCTTCCTCCTCCAAGAAGAAAGAAAAAGAGAAGGAGGAGAAGAAGGACTTGGCACTCAAGGCATCCTCCTCGGAGAAGCACAAGATGCAATTTGTTTATGAGAGTGCAAGTGATGAAGAAGATGATGATGATCTCGCTCTCATGGTGAAGAAGACAACTAAGATGTTGAAGAAGCTAAGCAAGAATGGAGTCCAGTTTGACTCAAAGAAGAAGAAATTCTTCACAAGCTCTTCAAGAAAGCCCCTCTCCAAGATGGATTGCTACAATTGTGTCAAACTTGGACACTTGGCTCATGCTTGCCCCGAAGAGAAGAAAGACAAGTACAAGAACAAGAAAGCAAACAACAAGTTCAAGTACAACAAGGGCAACAAAGTTGAGTCAAGTGATGAGGAGAAGAAGGATGACAAGCCATTCAAGAAGAAGAAGAACTTCAACTTCCACAAGAAGAAGAAGAATGACAAAGCCTACATTGTTGTGATTGGCTCACCGACATTGAAGACTCAAGTGACTCATCCGGAGATGAAAGTGAAGAAGAGAAGGTGGCCGCCTTGGTGATTGGTTCATCTACTCCACCGCCACCCCCTCCATCATCTCCGGGCTCATCCTCTACACACCTATGCCTCATGGCTAAAGGTGACAAAAAGGTACAAAAAGAGGATAGTGATGATGAGGCTAGTTCTAGTGATGATAGTGATGATGAGTTTGAAGCTCCTTCCTATGATGAGCTAATTGTAATTTGCAACAATTATACTAAGCTCATTAGGAAGTATAAAGGTAAAAGTGAATCACTAGAGAAAGCCAATCATAACTTGCATGCTAAGCTTGATGACTTGTCTAGTGCTAATGATGAATTGAAGCTTGAGAACAAATCTCTCTCATCTAGCACTAGGGAGCTCAAAGCCTCACTCAAGCAAGCTAATGAGAAACATGATAAGCTTGAGAGGTCAACACAAGAGCTCCATACAAGATATAACTTGCTAAAAGATGACTACAACCTGTTAAAAATGAACATGGCACACTTGTGATAGCTAATGAATTGCTTTCAAATGATCTTGCTACACATGTTGCTATTAACCCGGTTGTTAAGTGTGATATAGCTACTTCTTTTGAGGACTTGCTTGATGAAGTTGCTAGTGAGCAAAATGCTAAGTGCATGGGCAAGAAGGTAGTTGAAGCCAACAAGCATGATGACTATGTGAAGATGAGGCAAGAAAACTCCAAGCTCAAGGAAGAGCTAATCAACCTCAAGGCAAGCAAGCCATTCACTATCAAGTCGGCCAAGCAAGATGACAAAGATGCAATGACCTTGATCAACTTTCTCAAAGAGGAAAATGCAAAGCTCAAGGTTGAGAAGATCAAGCTTACAAGTGGATTGGAGAAATTCACCAAGGGCCACAACCTCCAAAGTGAGCTCTTGATGAACACTATCATGAAGACCGACAAGTCCGGCATTGGGTTCAAGGAGAACTAAATCATGAAGGCCAAGGTCAAGATAGAAGCCAAGAGCTACTACAAGAACAAGGCAATGAGAAGCAACTATGACACACCAAAGCCCAAGCCCAAGAAGTGCTATGGATGTGGTCAAGAGGGTCACTTTGAATCCCAATGCAAGACTCCACCTCCCAAGACCTTGCCCAAGCACATAAGGCCTTTCGCTCATGATGCACACTTCATCATCAACAAGGACTCCAAGGGTAGACCCAAGTTGTGTTTCTCGGTCCTAAGATGAAGAACAAGCCCAAAGTGCTATGGGTTACTAAGGAGTTGGTAGACAAGGCTATGTGACCTCGCCAAGTGTGGGTTCCCAAACAACAAGCTTAACTCCAAGTTGTTTATGTGTAGGTGAACTACAAGACCGGTGGAAGTCATTGGGTGATTGATAGTGGATGCACTCAACATATGACCGGTGACTCCCGGATGTTCACCACACTTGAGAAGGATTGTGAAGGGCAAGACAAGATTACCTTTGGGGACAATTCAAAAGGAAAAGTGCAAGGCTTAGGCAAAGTGGCAATCTCAAATGATCAATCAATTTCAAATGTCTTGCTAGTACAATCTTTGAGCTTCAACTTGCTATCGGTAGGACAACTATGTGATCTTGGTTTCCAATGTCTCTTCACCCAAATGAGGTAGTTGTGTCCAAGATTGAAGATTCATCATTGATATTCAAAGGGTTTCGGCACAACAATCTCTACCTAGTGGACTTCACCTCAAATGAAGCTAGTTTGCAAACATGTCTTTTCTCCAAGAGTTCTTTGGGTTGGCTATGGCATAGAAGATTAGCTCATGTGGGAATGTCAACTTTGAAGAAGCTTGTCAAGAAGGAGTTGGTTAGAGGTGTGAAGGATGTTGTGTTTGAGAAGGACAAACTTTGTAGTGCATGTCAAGCTGGCAAGCAAGTGGCAAACACTCATCCAACCAAAGCTTTCATGTCAACCTCAAGAGTCCTAGAGCTACTTCACATGGATCTATTTGGACCTACCACCTATGCTAGCCTCGGTGGCAATCTCTTTTGCTTGGTGGTAGTTGATGACTACTCTAGGTACACTTGGGTGTTCTTTCTTCAAGACAAGGGAGAAACTCAATCAATATTCAAGAAGTTTGCAACTAGAGCCCAAAATGAGTTTGATGTGAAGATCAAGAAGATAAGAAGTGACAATGGGACCGAGTTTGTAAACATCAAGATTGAAGACTATTGTGATGAAGTTGGGATCAAGCATGAAGTATCCGCCACCTATACTCCTCAACAAAATGGTGTAGTAGAGAGGAAGAACCGGACACTTATCACTCTTGCAAGATCAATGCTTGATAAATACAACACCCCCCCCCCCCCGAGAAGTTTTGGGCCGAAGAAATCAACACCGCATGCTATGCGGCCAACCGACTATTTGTCCAAAGGCTTCTCAAGAAGACACCCTATGAGCTTGTGAATGGGAAGAAGCCGGATATATCCTTTTTCTGAGTGTTTGGTTGCAAAGTGTACATCTACAAGAAGCGTCAACACTTGGGCAAGTTCCAAAGGAGATGTGACATTGGTTTCTTACTTGGTTATTCTCTTAAATCCAAGGCATATCGAGTATTTAACAAAGCCTCCGGCCTAGTTGAAGAAACATATGACTTGGAGTTTGATGAAACTAATGGCTCTCAAGAAGAGCATGAAAATCTTGATGATGTAGGTGATGAACCCTTGAGAGAGGGTATGAAGAATATGCCCATTGGTGCAATCAACCCACAAGAGGTGGAAGAAGTTGAAGATGATGTAAATCAAGAACCCTCTCCACCTCACACGCGTCAAGTTGATGAAGAACAAGTGAGGGAAGCACAAGAAGATACCTTCATCCCTCAAGATCAAGCCGAGGCTCAAGCTAGTGATGTTGATGCACCACAACCTCCTCCCTAAGTGATTAATAGAAGATCTACACCTATGCTTCAAGCTCATCCACAAGACCTCATCATAGGGAGTCCATCAAGGGGTAACAACTCGATCTAAACTTGCTTCTTATGTTGAACATCACTCCTTTGTTTCCTTTGTTGAGCCTTCTAGTGTGGAGGATGCACTTGCGGATCCGGATTGGGTGAATGTCATGCACGAAGAGTTGAACAACTTCACCCGGAACGAAGTGTGGACACTAGTAGAAAAGCCCAAAGGAGCAAGAATCATTGGCACCAAGTGGGTGTTTAGGAACAAGCAAGATGATCAAGGCGTGGTTGTGAGACACAAGGCAAGATTGGTGGCAAAGGGTTCTCCCAAGTTGAAGGCTTGGATTTTGGGGAGACCTTTGCACCGGTTGCAAGACTAGAAGCCATTCGTATCCTTTTGGCATATGCTTCACACCATAAAATGAAACTTTTTCAAATGGATGTGAAGAGTGCCTTTCTAAATGGTTTCATTAATGAACTTGTTTTTTTTCTCACAACCTCCCGGGTTTGAAGACCCAAATTGTCCTAATCATGTGTATAGGTTGTCCAAGGCACTCTATGGATTGAAGCAAGCTCCAAGAGCTTGGTATGAGAGGCTAAGGGACTTCCTACTCAAGAAGGGCTTCAAGATCGGGAAAGTAGATACCACACTCTTCACCAAGGTGCTAGATGGAGAGATCTTTGTTTGCCAAGTGTATGTCGATGACATTATATTTGGGTCAACAAACCAAGGTCATAGCAAGGAATTTGGTGCATTGATGTCCAAGGAGTTCGAGATGTCAATGATTGGCGAGCTAACCTTCTTCCTTGGATTCCAAGTGAAGCAATTGAGGAGGGCACCTTCATATCTCAAGAGAAGTACACTTATGATGTGCTCAAGAAATTCAAGATGAAGGATTGCAAGCCAATCAAGACCCCAATGCCTACTAATGGGCATCTCGATCTCGATGAGGGAGGTAAACCGATTGACCAAACTCTCTATCGTTCTATGATCGGTAGTTTACTTTACCTCACCGCATCTAGGCCGGATATCATGTTTAGTGTGTGTATGTGTGCTAGGTTTCAAGCAAACCCTAAGGAGTCGCATCTTTGTGCGGTTAAAAGAATCCTTAGGTACTTAAGGCACACCGCTAGCATGGGTCTTTGGTATCCCAAAGGAGCTCCCTTCCAACTAGTTGGCTATTCCGATTCGGATTATGCCGGGTGCAAGATTGATAGGAAGAGTACCTCCGGCGGGTGCCACATGCTAGGAAGATCACTTGTTTCTTGGTCCTCAAAGAAGCAAAACAGTGTGGCATTGTCAACCGCCGAGGCGGAATACATTGTCATGGGAGCAAGTTGTGCACAAATCTTATACATGACCCAAACACTCTTTGATTACGGCGTATTTTTAAAAGAAGTTCCACTTTTGTGAGATAATGAAAGCGCCGTAAAGCTTGCAAACAACCCGGTTCAACACTCTCGCACCAAGCACATAGATATTCGCCATCACTTTCTTAGAGATCATGTGGCTAGGAAAGACATAACACTAGTTGGAGTTAAGAGCGAAGATCAATTGGTGGATATCTTCACTAAACCACTCGATGAAACAACCTTTTGTAGGTTGAGAAGCGAGTTAAATGTGCTTGATCACTCTAACTTCACTAAAAGATGAGTTTGTGTGAACTATGCATTCATATGTAATATAACATGTTTAATTTGGTAATGCACATAGGCTTGGCTAACGCGGTTAAGATAACCGCCCTCAAAGCGTGTGACAAAGCTTAACCACGGTTTAAACTTGCAAGCAACCTAGATTCAAATTTCGTATTGCATAACATATGCATGTGTGTTGTTTGTCGTTTCTTTTTGGTTAAGTTTTTGAGCATCCTCTGTGTTCGTCCACTTAGGGGGAGCATTCCAAGCTCAAGACACTTCTATACCCCTCTTGTGGCCATATGATGTCTCCTTGGTGCTTCCATTCGAATATTTTGAGCTAAAACTAAATTTAAGATTATGGAAAACTATTTGAAAATGAGTGTTTGAGAGATGGTTCTCATATCAAGTCCAATCATGTGTTATTTGGATCTTATTAGGATTGGAACTTGGTTGGGAGAAAGACGCAAAATCAAAATTTTAAAAATTTCTTTTAAAAGGCGTCGGACGCTGCCGACGGACGCTCGGTGTCAATTGCCTCAGCGTCCGTCGTGATGGTCCGGAGATTAAATTTGCCCACTTACAGGGCGACGGACGCTCCCCCAAGCATCCGTCGCAAAGCGTCCGTCGCGGTCAATGTGATCGGGCGTTTCAAATCTGTTCTGGAAGCCCGACGGACGATGCCGTCGGACGCTCCCCGAGCGTCCGTCGCAGTCCGACGGAGCGTCCGTCGCGAACTTAACGGCGATTTTTTTTTAAAAAAAACCCGACTCTCCCTCTGTTCTTCCGTTTGCCGCCGCGCCGCTACCAAACCCTAGCCGCTGTTCGTCCATCGCCGTGTCCTCCCAGCCCCTGTGTCGCTGCGCCACCTCTTCCTACAGCGCCGCCACTCCACCTCCCTGCGCGCCACCTGCCACAGCACTGCGCCGCCGCCCCTGCGCCGCCGTCCTTCTCCCCTGCGCCGCTGTTCCACACTGACATCCAAGCCACCGCGCAGAGCACAAGCCCGCCCCTGCGCCTCTGTGTCCCTGTGCACCGCCGCCGCACCAGAGCTGCTCCACCTTGCACCGCCGCTGCTCCTCTGCGTAAACCCAGCAGTGCACCACTCCTTGCCGAGGAACTCTCATCCAAGGAGTTTGATCTATCATAGTCGCGCATCAAGGTGAAACTCAAATCTTGTGACTTTCCCTCTAGATTACAGATCACCTCACCAATTCTCTATCACCACACCTAAACCCTACCCTGCCTTGATTAGATTGCGGATTGTGGATTGCGGATAGACGACCAGAGGATCTTTCCCCTTCTCTTAATATTGTCAGGGTTCGAGGTATGTAATGGCAAAATCGATCTCTTTTTCTTATCTACTTCTCTTCACTCTCTAGTCACTCTCTTCTCTAGCTTAAATGCTTATGGTTATACTCCTATCTATCTCTCACAAGCAGGGTCAGTTGATCAGAGAATCAGAGGGTCAGAGCAGTGACAGTGAACTCGGGGCAAAGCCCGTGAGTATGGATCGAGGCAAAGCCTCGCAAGGACAGTCCAGGGGCGGCGTGCCACTCTTGCAGTTGTTTGGTTCTGTGGTCTGTCAGAGGTTCAGCGTCAGTGGTTGATTGGCAGTGAGCTTGTGGTTTTGAGTGTTGAGGATTCTTGTCAGAGATTTGGTTTGCAAAAGTTTGGAAGATGGCAAGAACGAAGAATGCCGGTCCCGTTCCCGGTAGTGGTGGTGAGCCTCCACCTCCACCGCGTCCACCCACTGACCGGGGAAAGGGAAAGCAAAAGGTTATCTCTCGGAAGCGTAAGAGGCCTTTGATGGATCCAGATTCGGCAGCAGCGCTAGCAGTAGCCAAGGCCGCTGAGATAGCGGAGAGAGGTGGACGTCGCGCCGGTTTGAGGCTCTCGCCTCGCCGTGGAGCGCGTCGTGAGTCCCCTCCGTGTCCAGAGACAGAGCCCGTTGAGGCTACAGAGGCACACGAGACAGAGCCAGTCCCAGAGACTGAGGAGCCAGAGGCTGCGGGCCACTCTTCCATCGGTGAGTTGATGAGCCGTCGAGTTACCCGATCCAGAGGCTCAGGTGCACCACCTAGCCCTCCAGGACCTCGGCTCCCAGACCCAGTGAGGCACCAAGTCAGAGTGCTTACAGCGAAGCAAGTCCAGCTACTACGCTTCGTCGACTTCCAGTCCTGGTTCCCACCTCAGAGGGACCCCCGTGCCGGACGAGACTTCTACACTACAGTGCATGAGGATTTCTACAGAGCATATATCGACATTGATGCTCCTCTTAGGGCCCACAGGGTGTGCCCATCTGCCCATATAGAGGGGATCGGTGGTCCAGAGATCCTGCAGCACCTTCAGTACATTCAGGGTCTGATAGATCTGATGGGACGTTCAGGGGCATATCAGAAGGATTGGGTGTATCAGTTTTACGCCTCCCTGTGGATCTCACCTGATCACGAGTTCCTACACTTTGGATTCTAGGGACGTGATTTCAGGGTTACAGCAGCTAGATTCAGAGAGCTCTTTCACCTAGAGTCCTCTCCTACGAGGATCCATAGTGTCATGAGGCCGTGCTTTCAGCAGCCGTTCACTGAGGGTTCGAGCCGTACACCACGTGACCTCACTCCACTGGCTCGGATTCTCCACGAGGTACTCAGACATACTATCCTCCCTCGGATTAGAGCCCGAGATATGATCACTCGCCTACAGCTGTGGCTCCTTGTCCATATTGTCCGGAAGGAGAAGTTCGACCTCTGGGATTTGATAGTGAACGAGCTTGAGGATATCATAGCCGCTAGGTTCAGAGGTCACTGGCAGCTGCAGTTCGCTCATTGAATTTCTTATCTGATAGTTGCCAAGACCGGATCAGGGCTATGAGAGTCACCCTTACGAGGTCAGCTACAGAGTTTCCCGTATACTCGATGAGTCAGCTGGTGATTCATGGAAACTTGCCTCGCCCTAGCAGAGCTCACAGACCAGGCACTCGGCAGGCCGGTGTGCCACCACAGTCGACAGAGGTCACAGATGCTACAGTTGAGCAGATTGCTCAGGCAGAGCTGGCAGACTTAGACGCAGAGATTGATACAGCTGCTGAGACAGTCTATAGAGAGGACCTCGACTCCGACAGCTCTGACGAGGACTACCAGCCCGTGCGTGACTATACACCGATGACTCATGACCACGAGGCAGGAGGGTCAGGCACAGCCGCAGCAGCTCCAGCTCCAGGTTCTAGCTCCTCTGAGGCTACTTTGCTCAAGATTCTGTCGAGGATGCAAGAGTAGTCACGTCAGGCAGAGGAGCAGAGGCGACAAGCTGCCGATCTACGGAGGCTTACAGAGCAGCAGCTGGCAGCTCAGGCATAGACACAGGCTAGGCAGGATGAGTTTCAGCGCCAGTTTTTAGCCTATCAGCTGCAGCAGGCAGAGATTCAGAAGACCCAGACATTGCTACTTGAGCGTCTTCTGGCCTCTAGCTCCGGGCAAACCTCCACTCCATAGCTTCAGTTGCCCGGAGTATCGCAGCAGCAACATTTACCTCACCTCCACAGCAGCCTCCAGTAGTTGTAGTTCTGACTCCAGCGTTACCGTCTAGAGGACAGCAGAGTCAGGCACCAGCTACCCCTCCGTTTCAGCCACCAGCCTCCCCCGAGTACCAGACTCCGAGGACCCAGGTGTCCTCTTGGATAGCTTCGCCCAGAGAGTTTCAGACAGGAGTCACTCCTCTCCGGGGAACTACCATAGCAGAGGCCTCATAAGATCTCTCAGCTTCCTATAGAGATCACGGGAGAAGACTCCCCAGGAGCAGCTCAGCCAGTCTCACCAGCTACTGCCGTTGCAGTCGATCCTCCGGCGACGGGCACCCACCTGTCTTCAGTTGCCTCGTCGGAGATCGCTCCTAAGCAGTCAGCACAGACAGTCACCACTCCTCCAGCTGCAGTTCAAACAGATGCCATATCACTAGCAGATGAGGCAGTTACAGTGGCAGTGTCCTCTCCAGCTCAGACTCAGCCCGTAGAGGTTACAGCAGCAGTGTCACTTGTTCTCTAGCAGTGACACCGTCCCTCTCGCCTCGAGTTTTCACTCATCGGGTTCCCAGGCCCGCTACCACTGAGGCAGGACCGTCAGAGGCACCAGCTGAGCCTCAGAGGGAGTTAGTTGAGACGGCAGTTCTAGATGTCACTCCAGCTGCGCCCACTCCAGCAGAGACTGAGGCAGATGATGAGTCAGACGAGTCAGACCTTCAGGACTTCATCATGCTTGATCGGAAGGCTGCAGCTCCTCCACCTTCTTCTCCAGCCCCAGACTCTTAGTTTTTGGTGCTAGACGCCAAAGGGGGAGAGAGGGTCGAGAATAGAGATAGGAGGAGGGATTTGGATCTTTGTATGCTTAATTACCCCGTACTCTTTCATCATGTCTGTAACACTCCAAAAATTTGCATCACTTTTGAAAATGCTAATTTGATTTAATTATGCTTCTTTTGTTTTTGCATTCAATATAATTAAGATACATATAGTTTTGGTGAAATTAAAACCTATCATATAGTAACATGTGGTGCATTGCATGCTGGTGCATTCTATTTTGTTTTGAGTGGTTATGAAAAGTGTCCAAAACAGTATTTGAAAATGTGTTTGAAAATTCATTTGAAAAATCCAGTTTGGAAAATTGAAAAGACATTTCTTTTCTCTCTCTCCTTGTTGTTGTCCATCTGGCCCAAGGCCACTCCCTCCCCTCTTCCTTGAACTTGGCCCAGCCCGTAGTGGCCTGTTCCCCTCCCCTCCTCCTCTCTTGGGCCGAAGGCCAGAGGCCCAGTGTGGGTGGACCGCACTTCCCTCCCTTGCACCTCTGACAGCGGCGGCCCACTCGTCAGCTCCCTGGCCCCCTTCCTTTTTCTCCCCGAGTCGTTGACCGCCCGGGCCCGCATGTCATCGTTCTCCCCTCTCTCCTTCCCGAGTCGGTACAAGACACGGTGAGAGGCACAGCCGCCCGAGCCCCGATTTCTCGGGATTTGATTCACACCGAGTCGCGTCTGAGCACCATATACGACCCCTATCACCCACCGCCTCCCCCTGTTCCCATATACTAGCTGCCGGAGCTTGGAACCGAGCCGCAGCGCGTCCCCGAAGCTGAGCACAGCCGTGAGCCCGTGATTCCCTTCCAATCCCCGATTCTCGGGATTTCTTGCTTCTTGATCAACCTAGCACCCTATAAGTAGCGCCGCACCTTCCCTCCTCACCCCGTTTTTTCCCTTCCGCAACCACAGCGCCGCCGCCGCGAGCACGGAGCCCGCTGCCGCCATTGGAGGCCGCTAAAGCTCCCTGGACCATCGTGAGCCCTCCATCCTCTGCGGGACGCGATTGGAGGTACCCCGAACCCGTCCCCGCGTTCAATTTCGCGTTTCCTTGCCCTCTCTGACCTATCGCCGTTAACAGTGAAGCCGTAGCCGCCTCGCCACGTCGTCAGCCGTCCCTGCTCCTCAATCGCTCGCGCCAAGCCCTCAGGAAGACTCGCCGTCACCTTCTCTCTCCCGGACCCCACGGTTCGGTGTTTGATGGCCCATAGGCCCTAATCCGCTCACGCCGGCGAGCTCCACGGCGGAGCCCATGGCGAACCGCCGCGCCAGCACTGTTCCCGGCCGGCGTCGTCTCTCTTCCTCTCTTCTTTCTAATCCTGACCGTCCCCTTCAGATCCGACGGTCCAGAATGCTAGATACCTCTTCGACCCTCCTTTCTAATCTCGGCCTTTCAATCTGAGATCAACGGCCGAGGATCCCAGATACCCCTTTGATCTGGAATCTTGCTAAAGAGACCCTAGAATTTTTCCCTCTCAACCCGCCATCCTTTGCGTCTTCACCGAATACGTTTTCCCTTTTTGAAAACGTATTTCCTCTCGGCAGTATTCCAATTTGTTTTAGAAAGGAAAAATATTTATTTACAAATCTGCCACTTGATTTCAAAACCCCGTATCTTGCTCATTTTAAATCCTTTTTGACCTGTTCAAGTTGCGTTAGGTTAGTAATAAAGTTCTTTTCATGTTAAAACCTCTGTTAGTTAGATTTGAAAAAGTTTATTTTCGTGTTTAGATTTAATTTAATATCTGTGTATAGGAAAACCCGCTTATTTCGTAACTTCGTCGTCCTAGCTCCGTTTTCCGTGAACGAAACATCGATGTGATCGTAGGGTTTCGTAGATTGGTTTCATAAACTTTTCATCTTGTTTTATTAATGTTGGTGTACTGTTCTAATCATAGTTTTGTTTGCTTCGTGTATGATTGCCCGTTGATTGAATGGTGTTGATTGTTGATCGGAATAGACGTTGAGCAACCCGTTGAAGAACCGGAGTTTCTCTTTGATCAAGTCCCGCAGAATCAGCAAGAGTTCTTCGAAGAAGGCAAGTATAACATGGGATTATCCTTGATGTCCTATTCACACACGATATAACTCATATGCATGATATTCCTTGTCGCCATAGTTTGATCCTAGAGATTGTTACCCTGAATACCTTGTCACCTATGATTTGATCCACCTCATATGATTAGTATTGCTAGCGCTCATATCAAATGTACATGATCTAAATGTATTAATGACTATATGCAATAATGGTAAAACTTGCTTTTTAGCAACATGGATTATAGGAGCTTATCTGTCGGCAAAAGCTGGGATATACAGTACAACCACGAGGGCTATTATGGCTCTGGCTTTAGCTCAGTATGGGGACCTTTTCTAGCTTGTCAGTGGTTACCTTTATGGCACAAATAGGAGCGTGCCAAGACGGGTATAGTGTGGTTCCTAATCTACGGGCCAGCCGCGAAGGAGTGTGACCGTAGACAGGTTGGCTCTACATCCCCCTGCCACGAGCCTTGCAGCCCTGACTTGTTAGACGAACCCTTGGAAGGCTTCATAGTGTACCCTGCCCACTCACCTCGGTAGTGTTTTGGGAGTCATGACCCCGGGCATATGGGCAATCACGACTCGTGGGTAAAGTTGTACACCTCTGATCAGAGTTAATAAACTATCATGATAGCCGTGCTCACGGACACGAGCGACTTGGAAAACTCACAGAATTATTGGGTTCTTATTTCTATGTGGCTTATGCATGTGATATTTATTTATTGTATATCTCTGTCATTTACTTTATGATCATGGATATTTGAGCTTATGCAAACTACCTTGGCAATTGTTGATATTAAAGTAAATTTACTCACTTAAAATGCTTACCGCTATGAACCCTGCATATCCTTTTGAGCTTCATAAACCCCGTGTTATATTTGTTGAGTACGTATGTGCTCACCCTTGCATTGAAACAACACAGATGAAGATTGGGTTGATGATTACCGCAATGAGTACTAGACTTGGAGTCAACCAATCAACCAGTCCCTCGGAGCTTCCACAGTTATCTTCGTTTAGTTAAAGTTATTTGTTTCAGCCTATGTAATGAATATTCATTCGCTATGTAATAAGCACTATGATGGTACTCTTTCATAATTTGTCAACTCATGCGTGCGACTATTCCTGGGGTGCACATGAGCCTTTTATGCACTTGTTTTTGTTCTTAAAAACGAGTGTGACAAATTGGTATCAGAGCATGTGTTGACTGTAGGACGCAAGCCTAGTAGTTTTGGTCTCTATATAAAGTTTAGTTTGCTATAAAAACTATTTTTCTTCAACCTTGTCCTTGAATTGAGTACTTCTCCATCCTTGTCTGATTTTCACCTCCTTGATAGCTTCCTTTGAGCTACTATTTCTTAAACACCTTGTATATTCTGTTTCTCTTGGTTTACTAAGTTTCTAAACTCATCTTGTACAAAGTTTTATGGCCCTTCTTTTCTTGTCTTCCCTTTTCTATGATGTCCACCAATTGAGCAGAAGTGCGAATAGTATCGCAGTTGAGTCTAGTAATCGAGTCTTTGGTGTAGTATGAAACCTGTGTGCTTGAATTAATTGTCATTATGTGAATGTGTGATTTGGATCTTTGTATTGCTTGCTGGAACCTTGTGGTTATACCTACAAGTTTCCAAAGGTTAAATAAATAGGTAATGCTATACATATAGTTGGGTTGGGTTTGTCCTATCTCCGTCCTTGTTGTTTCCCGGAACAGTCTGCAGTGTTTCTATTGCATCTCGAGATCTTTCCAGAAAATCCAGAACCAACTCCACTGGATATCTGTAACTTGGTTTGTGGCCGTTTTACTACAGTGTTGTCACAATCTCTTATCCAGAAAATTTCAGATTTGCATATAATATGGTTTTGATGGTGTAAGCAATGTTCTAAACATAATCATTTGTGTTTTGGAGCACAGATGCCTCGTTCCAACAGGAATCCACCGCCACCACCTCCTCAGGCACCCATGACCACAGAAGAACTGATGGCAATGCAGGGGCAACTCATGTAGGCTATGATGCAATTTGTGCAGAACCCGCCTAACCAAGCTGCAGCTCCTGTCAACAAGCACCACCACCTTCTCTTTTTACCTTTGATCGTACTATTAAGAGGGGTTGAGATTAGTAGCTTGACTTAGGAAAGCTTCATGACTTAGGTGTGGTGCACACTTGTCTTCCTTAGCTCTAAGCAACCTACGTTGACCGTAAGATAGCCTAAAACAACTTTCATATTCATCGCGACGAAAAATGAAGTTGATAGAATTGTTTTCTGGGCGTCGGACGCTCCTGACAGGTGCGTCGGACGCTGTCCGTCGGCGTCGGACAGAGGCGTCGGACGCTGGGAAGAGCGTCCGTCGACCTTCCAGAGAGGGTATTTTCAGCCCGAGCCAGAGTGTAGCGTCAGACGCTGGGGATGAGCGTCCGTCGCACAGTGACGTAGCGTCCGTTGCTGGGAACAGTGTGTCAGAACTAGCCATTGGGCAGGGCGTCGGAGCGTCCGTCGCCTAGGCGTCGGAGCGTCCGTCGCCTCAATTATGAACAGAAACTAGCCGTTGGGCATGCGACGGACCGTCCGTCGCCTAGTCGACGGAGCGTCCGTCGCCAACTTAAAATGCCAGCCCGAGGCAGTTTTCAGAGGGTCTATTTATAGCCCCTCCCACTTTTCTCCCACCTGGCTTTTGCTCATTTGGGTTGCTGAGTTAGTTGAGAAGGTTGGGAAGAGAGCAAGAGCCCTAGAGAGAGAGAGTGATTCACGAATCCATCCATCCTCTCTCTAGTTCATCCAAGAGTTCAAGTGTGCATCCTCTAGTTGTGAAGCTTGAGTGAGTCAAGCGAAGATCGAGGCTTGTTACTCTTGGTGATCGACATCACCTAGACGGTCCGGTGGTGTTCGGAGGAAGGTGATCGCCGGAAGATTGTTGGCGGCCCTTCTCCATCGACGTTTGTGATCGGTTGTGGGCGATTCACCGAGCCGGAGTGGCGAAGAATCAGCCTGTAGAGAGCACTCATCCCTTGCGCGGGATTGAGGGGGAGTTATACCTTGCGAGGTGCTCCAACGAGGACTAGGGGGGAGTGTCAACTCCTCGATACCTCGGCAAAAAATTGTCGTGTCTAGCATCTCTTTCCCTAGCTCTTTATTATCGCATTACTTTCCGCACTTGTCTTTCAATTCATACTAGAATTGTGTAGGAAGTTTTCGCTTTCCTTTGCCTTGTTACCACTTTCTAGCTAGGACACACAAGCGGTAGGCACTAGGGGGTTAATTGGCTCTTTATAGGTTTAATTCTTGTTTAGAAATTAAAAAGAGCCCAATTCACCCTCCCTCTTGGACATCTTGATCCTTTCAGTGTTAATCCTCATTAACACATATATGATTTATGACTGATATCCATATTATTCCCTCCCTCTACTTTGTTCTTGTTAGTATTGTTATTGTTATGACTTTTTCCTACACAACATCCTAGTTATTCTGCACAATACATGTCCAATTAACTAATTAATGTTGTTAATTAGTACTTGCAATTCCTTTGTCCCTATTAATCTCCAATGGCATCTATATGCTTTAAGATTATCTTTCTTAACCTTTCACTCTCTTTTATTCATGTTATTACAATTATTTTTTCCCTAGGAATTAGATTAGTTGGATGGAGATTACAGAGTTAGGCTAATTATTTTTTTCGATTTCTCTATAACTTCGGCAACTCTCTCTCTCTATATATATATACTGTATATCTATTATGCACCTGGGTGCATTTTCTATAGAGAATGCGCCCATCCTAATTATTGCAACTAGTTTCTTACCTAGTTGCAATTGGTTTTTTGCCGAGTTGCAATTGACCCAACTCTAGTTGTAATTAGATCGTGTCAGGTTACAACTGTTTCTTGCCTAGTTATAACTGGTCTGACTCTAGTTGTAATTGGATCGCGTCAGATTGCAATTGGTATTGCCTAGTTGGAACTGGGCCGACTCTAGTTGTAGTTGGATCGCGTCAGTTTTGCAACTGTTGCCCAGTTACAACTGGCTCGACTCTACTTGAAAAAAAAGTTCATCAAATATAGTCTTGTTGGATCTCGTTTTGTTAAGAACTTTTTTTTTCAACAACCTGGTGCAAACGGATCTGAAATAGGAGCTACGGTTTAGGAGATATTGCAATTTTTCGATCCGAAACAAAAAAGATTCCCTGCATGCGAGAGCGGGACGCGAGGCGAGCGCGGAAGTCGGAGGTTCAGCAAATGCACCTTGTTGCATTTTAACCTCGCCTATATATATATATATATATACACACATATTTTGTTATTTCATCACGTGTGATTATCAAAATGCCCCCTATGCTCAAATATTGGCTCCATTAGTCCATTTCATCGTGTACAGACATGATCGCGCTCTATTTACTTCTTTATTACGACATGAGCTGGCCATTGATAAAACTGCCGTTTGAAACACCCATATACCGAGCGGTTTTTGAATAATACCTTGTCTGCGCATATGCCTACATTCACAAAACTTACTACAATTTCATAAAAAAAGAAAGTAAAAATATAAAATTTCTACTATAGCACGGAAAGACTGAAATAAAGGTCAGGTAGGCCTGTAGTTGCTAGGACTTGGGCTTATGTTCTAAGCACGGCCCAGCTCAAAACTAGCCGCGGACTCGGCCCTAAGCCTCTCTTCTGCAGTCCTTGCTCCCACACACGCCTCCCCTGATTCCGCCATCAAAAACATCTCCAAAACCCCACTCCGCAATGATGAGACCTGCAGCCGCAGCAGCCACAGCTACCGCCGCCGCGCTCCGTCTCCGCGCCGCCTCTTCCTCCGTCTCACCGCCTCTCGCCGCCCTCCTTCGTCGCCGTAGAGCTTCCCTCATCCTTCCTCCGCTGCGCCGCATCTGCTCCCCTGCGCCTCCCCACGCCTCCGCTGCCCCCGATTTCCAGCCCCCGCCACGGTTGCCCTCTCCCATCATGGACGCCCAGTTCGAGCTCTTCCGCGCGCAGCTCGACGAGTCTTCCACCCTCCGCGACCGCATCCGCGCCGTTGTCGCCGAGATCGAGTCCGCCTCCCGAGTCGCCACCGCCGCGCTCCTCCTCGTCCACCAGCCCGTCCCCCTCGCAGGTTCTAGTCCCTTTCTCCCCCCATTTCACTGCTTACTATAGGGTTTCGGCACACCCACACCCTTGCGCGTAATCTCGTCGCTTACTCCGGAACTGTTTACCCTCTTCTCTCTTCACGCAGATGTGCTCGTGAAGGCCAAGGCGCAGGTGGAGGTGATCAGGAGGCTGTACGCGCAGCTGGCAGAGGTCCTCAAGGAGTGCCCTGGTCAGTACTACAGGTGAGTTGGTTACATCCATATTGGCGCATCTATTTCCAGGTTATTAGCAATGTGTCATTTCTCATGTGTTCGGAGGGTTGTGGCTCAGGTACCATGGTGATTGGAGGACCGAGACACAGATGGTAGCGTCGATGCTTGCGTTCATGCACTGGCTGGAGACTGGCGGCCTACTCATGCATGCTGAAGCCCAGGAGAAGCTAGGGTGTATGTCAGGGCTCTCTGTCCATTGTTGCAGTAGTTGCATTGTGGTAATTGAAAATTTAATATAGCGTCTCACGGCATCTAAGTTCCATTTTTTATCCTGGCTTTTTCAGTGTCCTCTGGGGAGTTTGGCCTTGATGTTGAGGATTACCTGACAGGTTAGTCTCTGTGAGTTTATATACTTCACTGTGATTTTATACTTTGTAAAAGTTGATGCTAGCCAGTCTTGAGTGGTTTTGCACAAGAATGGTACATGGAAATTTTTCATATCAATCTTCTCTGGATTCAAAGTTTCTGAAAACCCTAATGCATCTAGACATGTTTACCATGTTACTACCATCATCAGTTACTTATTGCTTGAAATGCGAGAAGTACCACACGATTGTCATGCAACTCTGAACTCATTTGGTTTCTAGATTTATGACACCTACGTCTTGTAATTTTTTTTGTGCAAAATATGATGTGTACTTACTTGAGGACTCGCTTGATTTGCAGGACTGTGCTTCATGTCCAATGAATTTGTAAGTTCATCAACTCATCAAAGAAAGCAATAGTTCTGGTCAATGGTGATTTTATTTTTGTTAATATAGCTCCTTTTCAGTTATGCTTGTAACAGCTTGAAACAACAAAAATATCAAAAGCCCAAGTGTTGGAACATCCGAACATATCACTGTTATACAAAGATGAATTGATAAAATCTGAGGACTAGAACCAATTATGCCATGAGCCATTAATTAAATGCCATCATTTGGAACTCTACAAATTATTTATTGGTACCTGTGGAGATCTTATTTAGAAAGATGCAGTAGAATTATGAAACCATTAGGTAGGACTAGAAACTACTCTGATGTTGTTGCATGATTTCCATTTTACATTCAATTGTGATAGTAGCTGCATGCCAGTTGCCATACAATTTATGGAATTGAATCTGGTACATTCTCGAATCATGCATATGAAACTCACTATCAAGCTCTATTTTAGTTGTAGAGAGTTTGGAATTGTGATAATATTTTGTGTTTATACTAGGTAATGGCCTGTGTGTTTCTACGGGCATATGGAATTTCAAATTAAACATTTATTCTAAACGATTATCATGCTAAGGCCATTTTATTTGCTTGTGAAATAAATAATCTGACCATTTCAAAACCTGATAAACTCAAATACCTTATTCATTCTAAAAATTCAGGAGTAAATTTCGCTAGCGGTCCTTAAACTTATCTGGAGTTCTCATCTGGGTCCGTACTTGCAAATTTCACGTTCAGCTCCCTAAGGACGTGTTTGGTTTCCATCAGAGCTCATCCTGGCTTGTATAGAGCCTGTTTGGTTCGTGTATGAACTCAACCTGGCTCGCATGGGAAGAGCCTGGCTCATGGTAGCCAGGTCCGGTGCATGCAAGAGCGTGGTGTTTGGTTGCCTGTTTGCACGAGCCAGGTTGTCTCGAGATTTTGTTTGGTTGCTTGCATGAAGACATGTTGCATGAGATAAAAAATATATAAATAATCCATCATAATATCATTTATTATGGACAACTATTATCTTATAGCTCTTATATTATCTTAGTATTTCTTAATATTTATCAAAATATGTTAATATCATTTAATCTATGCTAATCATGCATTAATAACATCATTAGATGACTAGTTACCCGCACCACGCGAGCCTGGCCTGGCAGAAACGCCCGATTTCTACGTTCCTCCAGAGCCTGGCTGTGGGGAGAATCTTGCACGAGCAAAGCCTGGCTGGACAAATACATGAACCAAACAAACGCCTGATCTCGCACCAACAGAGCCTGGCTGAGGCCTGATGCAGGCAACCAAACGCACCCGGGATGCATGCCCTTGCCAGCCAGGCTTCGCACATGCAGGACCTCTTTGTTTGGTTGCCTGTTTCACTATATGGACAATGCATGTTTGGTTGCCTGGATTGCATGTGAATTCAAACAAGCATATACTAGCACAGTTTGTTTGGTTGGCTATATACAACATTGTTTGATACCTCTTGCATGAAGTGGTGAGGATACCTGGTAGGATTGATGGTCTTACAGCGATTACTGGAAGTCGTAATTACTGTAAGATCTCGAGCAACAGAGGGGATTGTGCAGAGGGAAGCAGATCCACACATGAGAAAAACTGAATTAGTACCAAATTACCTATTGGAAATGAGAACAAATCTTTCTAGAGATAAAGAATTGCCTTTTTACCTACAAATGAGAAACTGCCAAGGCTCGCAAAAATCACATTGGGAGAACAAAGAAATATTAGATTTACAGATGAATCATGGATACCTGCTCTGTGTGCCACGAACCAGTGACGAATTGTGCCCAATTTTTGTTTTCTACTCTTTTATGAAAATTGAATTGAGCCCAATTTTCTTTTGGAAGATTGTTGTTCTTGCCCCTGTTTTGGAGGCCAATTGTGATTTTACCCTTGCCTTTTTCAACTTTTTGATTTTACCCTTGTTTTTTAATCCGAAGCCACCGTTCGCCCCTGTTATAGACTGTTAGCTGAAGGCCGGATTAATGAATGAAATAAAAAGAAGGAAAATAAAAAAGACGACAATAACCCCTCACCTTATCCTACTCTCCGGGCTTCCGCTGATGGTTGATTAAGCATGTGCGACTTGTTAAACTTTACTTAGATTTGAAATATTGCAAATGTTGGTGTATTTTTTTTTTCAAAAATGTTGTCCAAATATTTGATGTCAAAATAGAGGATAAAATTATGGAGCACTAAAAAACCTTGGGGGCAAATTCACATGGAAAACTAGTACTCCCTCCGTCCCAAATTATAAGACGTCCCAAGAATTTTGGAAAGTCAAAGTATCTCAAGTTTGACCAAACATATATGATAATATATTAATATTTATGATGTCAAATAAGTATCATTAGACTCGTTATCAATTATATTCTCATAGTATGTCTATTTGATGTCATAAATCTTTATAGTTTTCTCTATAATTGTTGGTCAAATTTGAGATGCTTTGACTCTCCAAGATTTTTGAAATGTCTTATAATTTGGGACGGAGGGAGTATTTTTTAGCTGAACCGACACTGTTGACTCCTCTTAATGGAACATAGGTAAGCTATGCCTTCATTTGAAAAAGCAAGGGCAAAACCACAAAGTTAAATAAACAAGAGCAAAATCACAGTTAGACTTGAAAACAGAGGTAAGAGACGTGTCCTGTTCTCTTTTGCTTTTCTAATTTGTCCCCTGCAACTTCTTCCATGTGCTATATTCTTACTGACCAATTTGACTCATGAACCTGGTGGACTTGGGTTGTTGACCACTTGACCCAGATTAATTGGGGTCAGCATTCCAAAATAGCCCCCTTCACGTACATATCAATATTCTAGACACCCGCGACCCCAATTCCGGATCTGTTTGATCCAGATTTCTTGTGACTGAGTTTGACACCTTTAAATCTTCAACACAACTTTAAACTTATTAATAGTAATAGGGCACACAACTCTTCCTTTGACATGGAAGTGTCTTTTCATAAATTAATATTATTTGATTAAATCTCGTGACAATCATTGCAAGCTGGTCCAATGGCTGACACTTGCACATTTCAGCAGTAGTTAGGGAGAAAAGCTATGCTTAGAGAATAATTCCTTCAAATAACTTAAATGGTTTGATGTTTCACTTCCTTTTACGGAAGCCTCTTCCTAGTATGACTGGATTGGTCATAGTCATAGGGCTGGAATACATTCTCTGAGCTTCTATTTCTTTTGGAATTGATATGGTCCCTAAATTTTGTTCAGTTTGTTCACTCAAGTTGATTCTTCCATTTCATCATTTATTTTACATTATTATTGCATTTCCTCCAAAAAAAGGGAAGAAATGCATGATTGCATATGCTAACTTCACTTCAAATACTAAATCAATTTGTACTGCTGATATGACATTTGGGAAGATAAAAAACAAGTGGTTTAGGGATCATGCATTCATGCTTAACATGTACTGGTTATTGAGATGAATTTAAGATTTTTTTGTGAGCTCAGGGCCAATCCATTTTATTCTTTCCCATTGTTGTCTAGTATGTCCAACCCATTTTTTTTGCGCGGTTAAAAGAACAAAACATAGTTGATTCATGATGTCAAAGGAAACAAATAAATTCGAATCATATAGCACCCCTTCCTTTCATAGTTTCTTAACACCTACATTTCGAAAATTGGAACCTGGACTATGTGCTGTCCCTGGTGTACTTTAGGTAAGGCAAAACTGTCAATCATGGGTAGCATCAAACTTTACATGACAACACCTGCATTTCATACTGGATAGAGATATTGTGTGGTTATTGCATGGATGGATGTGTAGAAAAAGTTGTAATTATCACCAGCCAAGAACTGGAATTAATGGCTATGATGATTTTTTTTTTTTGCAGCCTAGATTTGTAGTAAATCGTGTCACTGCTGGCGACTACGACTGTCCTAAAAGGGTTTTGGGCTTCTTGACCGATCTTCATGCTTCATTTAGGATGCTGAACCTGCGCAATGACTTCTTGCGTAAGAAATTTGATGGTGAGTTTATCTGTTATCAACTTGCTTAAGCTGTTAATTGAAAACAAGGCCTGATCTATTATTGTATATTAATGCTGTTCTCATGGTTATGCCTCCTCTCTGTTAATCATTTTGCAGGGATGAAGTATGATTTGAGGAGGGTGGAAGAGGTCTACTATGATGTGAAGATCCGAGGACTTGTACCTGTGGAGTTGAAACAAGAGACTCAATCTTAGAATCCTTGTTAATCTTAACATACTTTGTGGTTTGGCTTTTGCTATCCATCACGTTTTCATCTAGCTAAAATGCCAAAAATTTCTGTTAGAGCGTATGTGTTATGGACTGAACTAGTGTTTTGGGGGCACTCGCATGACCTTGCTCATTTCTTTTGCTGTGGCACCACATGTTCATGCATTTGGCCTCGGGATGTACATTGAGTTAGATTTCATGAACTCTGGAGAGGATAATTTAATGTCTCACCTTGCCTTTCACAAATCTTGATGGTTATCTATTATAATATACATGTTTGAATTTCATTCAGATTTGTGGTTTGTAGACAAGTCAATGACAGGTGTGTTTGGTTTGAGGAATGGAACGGTTCATTATTGTTTCAATCTCTTTTTTAGTTGAATCTTAGTCACCTCCTCATATGCAAGCTAATAACTTGTACTGTACAAGGAATGAGATGAATTAACCAAAACTGATAGGAACTCAGGATGATGTGCACCACTTTATCAAGGATGAGTGGATTCTCAAACCAAATATCCTATTCCGTTCTATGAGCTGATGCCCTGGTGTGCACAAGAGCACATATGCTAGCAGGAAAATCAAGTTCCGAGCAGCCCGTTGGCCGGGAGTTTATCAATTTGCAGAGGTCAACATTACTGTGCTTGCAACCGTAAGCAAGATGTTACTGTGCTTGCAGGAGTTGTTTAGAGGTCTAAGTATTGGATACAAGATTCATGAAATTAACGTTAATGTAAAATGATAGTATCCTATACGGTCACTATTGACTCTATAGCACAATAATAGGAGAGGCTCGCGCAAGATATGAGGTCTTAAGTTTGATTGCGAAGAACCGGACACGCATGTATTTTGCACATCACAGAACCTGGTGACTAGTGACTTTGTGGCCCACGGTGCTTCAGTAGTGGGTTTCTCTTATGATTTATAGATGTGGTTGCATATCTTTCTCTATAAATCGTTGATTTCTAGAGTTGCTTAGTAGAGACGTTGGAAGAACTACCTCTAAAAATCAAATTTGACTAAGTAAAAATAGTTTGTATATAGTAGTGCACATTAGCCAATATTTACTTAAAATTGTCTAAAAAATTGATACACCTAACCAAATTTATGTTGCGCAAAATGTTTGTACACTATTAATTTTAAATAAACTATAAGCAAGGGCGGCGGGGAAATGGTTTATGCTCTAAGCCGATCAAGTTGATGCAGGTATCTTTTGCGACTTTAATATCTCAATACTTTGAAGAGCAACTCCATGCTCTTACGACCTCTACTTTTCATTTGAGGGCTCCCCTCATTTTTGAAGGGTCTTGTTTTTTTTTTGTTGCATTTCAGAAACGACCTTTAAAATAGAGCTCTAAAATTCATTCCAATGAAGAATGGCACTTGTGGCCTCTTATCATTGACTCTCTCGGGCAAACGCTGTGAATTTGGGAGAAAGAGCACCGGCCACCGAGGGAGTCACGGTTGCGGCGGGGTGGGGTGGGGAGGGGTGTCAAGGGGAGTCAAGGTAGAAGTCATGGTAGAAGTCCTGGTTGTCGAGGGTAGTCGCGGTCACACCGCTTGCAGGGCCGATCCTGAGTTTTTTTTGACCTAGAACGAACTAAAAATTTTGGACCTTTTCTACATGAACATGATAATACTACCAGTAGTACCCATAACCAACTAGTATGTACACACATTATAAAAATATTACTAGTAAACACTTAAGGAACACAAAAGCAATATTCATATGAAATAAATTGTATACATATTAAATTACCTCAAAAATTTCTTCTAACATTCCTTGATGCGAAGTCATCAATGATGGTTTCAATATCAATCTCGTCCAATAATCGCTTCTCAATATCAATCTCGTCCAATATCAATCTTTTGTGGCATTGTAGATCTCAAATAATTCTTCAGTAATTTTAATTTTGAGAAGCTTCTTTCAGCTTCTTTGAGTTGATGCCACAGTCACTGGCATAATAACTTTTTTGACGACATAGTACTGTTAAATTAAAATTAGAAAATTAATTAGTGACATATAATTTTATAAAGTAGGATCATATATAAAAAATAATTAATTAATCAGTAAGTAAAATTTAGTATCATACCTGTCTATGTGCTGCCGAACAGAGGAAGTCAAGAACAGGATCAGAGTTCAGACTTGAGAGAGAGAGAGAGAGAGCGAATATGTCTGCTCCTTCCTGTTGGAGTGTTGTACGCCTGTACTGCTGTCGATCAGCATCAGAGACAGGGAGACAGAGAGTCAGGGAATGAGAAGCTGAGAATTGACAATTCAGATTAGGGGCCTTTGCTTTACTGCCGATCTGCCATACCTGCCTGCAGCCTGCAAGTTCGTGAGTCCGTCTCCACCAGCGCAAGGCCGCCAGCAGCCGCCGTTCGCCAGTCGCCACGCCAGGCCCTCACGCGCCGGAAGGAAAGCAAAGGTCGCGGCGTCCTCGTGGCACGGGAAACGGAGAGTCAAATTAAATTAGATGACATATCGTATAGGAGTATTCCGTACATGATATCTATTACTACCTGCTATTACCTGGGGCCCCATCCTCATTTTGGATCTGGGACCCACGCCCCTCCCGCCCCCCCTCAGGGCCGGGCCTGACCGCTTGGGAAGTCGTGGTCGCAACGGCGAAGTCCATGGGCGGGGAAGGGGCGAGCGGGAGAACGTGTGCACAAACACGACATATCTAGTGTTTGTGGGCTTGGCCATATAAATTTATGGGCTCTAGTAGGGGCTATGATGGGGCTATGTTTTGACTTAGACACCCATATTTAGCTATGGGCCTCTAGGGCTGGTCTTGAATTTTTTCTTGCCTAAAACAAAACTAAAATTTTAGGCATTTTATATAAACATGATAATACCACTAGTAATACTCTTTGCTAGTATATATACAAACATATACGAAATGCTATTAATAAGAAGGATGCAAAAGCAATATTCATATAAAATAATTTGTATACATATTAAATTATCTTAAAAGTTTCTTCTAAAATTCCTTGCGAAGTTATCAGGACTCTGAGTATCGTTCTTCTTCTTCTTCTTCTTATATATATATATATATATATATGATAGGGGTACAAACGAGTGACCTTTAGATGCACCTCTAAACCTTTTTAGTTCAAGTATTTATACTACTTCTCCAAAAATTTTGATAAGTAGTACACATATTTGAACTAAAGAGGTTTGGAGGTGTACCTAAAGGTTACCCCTTTGCACCCCTAATCTATATCTATACCTAATAATAAAGAGGCAAAATTTCTAGCTCTATTTTTCGTCCATCCATTTTTTTAGATGCATCTCCCTCTAACTACTGGGTAATGAAGAGTTTCTTCTGTCAGGACTTATATATCACCCGTGCTCATATACGATATACGAGTTAGAGTAGCTCTTATCTAACATAAAATAGAGTTTGATTACAAATAGAGTTTTTTAATATAACCTTAAAAGGTAGGAGTTGTAATTGTAATCCAAATAGAGCTCTAAATCCTATATCAAATATCCTATATCAAATACGTAAGACTTCCCAGTAACATGAAAATGAATTTTAATCTAAATAGAAATAGGATAATTAGAATAGAAACTAAGCAATGAAAAGGAATTCTAATCAAAGTAGAAATAAGATGATAAGAATAAAAATTAAGCAATCATATGTTGCGGTACTAATAGAAAACAAAACAACTTTAAATCAAAATTAAAAGGACACCACGTTGACATCCATGACTAAGCATATATAATAAACAAACAAGTAAGATATTTTAGTATGTGAATCTTATCATAACTGTGCATGGATACTGTGTATGGAGCAGTGACAACGTCAAAATCAAAAGAATTTCCATTGCAGCGCACAGACATATTTGCTAATATATGATAATAACAGAAAAAAAACTGCTGTAGCTCCAATAAACGCCCGTAATAATAAGGTAGGCAAATCCTGATCGATGAAGATATATACCTGGCCAGTAATATATCTAACCTGAGGCTGGAGACAACAAAAAATTAAAGGAGCCATTAATTAACCATTATTTCTGTCGTAACATAAACAAACATCACGGAAGTATTTTCCGTCGTGTGGGGCGGGCATCGCATCGGGCTGGGCGAAGCAAAGCCTTGGTTTGGCTGAAAACTTTGCTTCGGCGTGTGGGTGTGGCAGAGTATGCCGCACCCACCGGTGCCCGGCCACGGCCACACGCCTAACACGTACAGGTCGACACGTATAGTACTATACTGCTGGTGGATCCGTCAGTCCTCCCGTTGAACCGCCCGCCCGGCCCGGCTAGGACGGCAAGTCTTCTCAGGGCCAAGAAAAAACAGTGAGCGCTTATTAGCTTGACAACCCAAGTATTTTCCCCGTCTTCAAAATAATGCACGGTGCATGCATAGCTATAACTTATAAATGCTTTTAGTTTGGGCGGATGTACAACGGACGATTGTGCAATAATCCTGGAAACTTCTCTACTACCGGCTCCAGCTCCAGTCCAGTGCAGTGTGCCTCGTTTGACTATATATACTGGACAGGGTGTGGCCGTCAAGCAGCAGCAGCTGATCAATCACTGCTAGCTTGGTGCTCGATCCGGCGACGGCGAGCGCCTCCCGCCTCCGCCTCCGCTTCGCCAGGGTTCCGGGCTTCCGGCGGACCGCGGGCCTGACGACGGGAGAGCTCCCTGCGCGCGCGCGAGTCGTCGTCGTCGTCGTCGGCAACTGATCGAGAACTGACAACGGCGGTGTGCGTTACCTTTCTTTCTCTGATCATGCGCGGGCGCTTTTCTAAGTTTTTCCAGTTATATTATGACTACCATGCATTGTATATATATATATATATCTTCATGTGTAGATAGAACAACTACCAGCTAGAGCACACTAAAATTTGGATTATCCAATGAAATGAAAGCAAGCCGTTTTACGTGAAGAGTGCGGTTGCAGGCCTATGTTTATTATTCCGTGTGTGTAGTAGGTCTCATCATTATGATTATTGTCTCCCTCTTTTTTTCCGTTTTCGGAAGGAGCATCTTTCCATTCAATCCTAGTCTGGAATCTGGAATATATTTTATATATAGTACATTGAAAACTAGAAAAGTAATCCATCTGGACATATATATGAGGCTAAACTATCCAAGGCGCAATGCACAAAAATGGTCTTTTTTTATACATTTAGTGACTAAACTAACAAAGCCTGACATGCTTGTGCATGTATTGCGTTACAAGTGACGCCTGTTAAATGTTAATTGCTACAATATATGAGGCAATGCAATGAAAATATGTTAAAGCAGCTGGTGTATATATATAGCCTCGATCCCAAACATGTGAATATAGGTAGTACACACTAACTGAAAAGTCGTGCGAAAGATGAGATGCTTCAAAGAAAAGCTAGTAGTCATATTGAGATCTTACTGCTTCTCTCATGAGTTGGAAAATTTATCTGGAACTCTTCTAAATTATAAAGTTACATTACTAATTTTTTTTAGAAAGAGGAATATTTATTAATACTAGTAAATAAATTACATTAAGACCCTATTTAGTTCCTCCAAGAATTTAAAATATTTTGGGTTTTTAGTCATTATTTTGCAAAATGGAACTAAACACCACCCAAAAATTTTGGCAAAAAATGATTCATTCTCCATTTTAGATTTTGGACTCAAAAGAGCAAAATGAGGCAAACTTTATATTAGTTTGTGTGCCACCCTCACAATCCCCATCTTATCATTGGAATCCAAAATAAGCCATACTTTGGTTGGAACTAAACAATCCCCTGAAATATTTTGCATTCTAGATTTTGGAATCCAAAATAGTTGGGATTTTGGATTTTGAATTTGTGTGATGGAACTAAACAGGACCTAACTTGCCGTACTTGACAGTGTGCATACATACGTACAGGTGTTGATCATTTTATTTTTACATGCATAGTGTTCAGATGGAAGACGATGACCTAGATTTACATCTTTTAATGTCAGGGCCTGCGAATGAGGAAAATATGTACGAGTTTTTGGGAGGTACATACTATGCGATGCATGACAAAGTTACTGGCTTATTAGTTCGTATACTTCAATTCATCAACTGGTTTGAATTTAATGAAGCTAGCTGTTTCTGTTGCAGGTACATCCGGCAGCACTTCTACTCTTCTGGTGCGGGTTCTTTTCTGATCGATCATGTGCCTATATATGCATGGAGATGTTTACTTCACAAATTATAGTATCAAGAATACAATTTTCCTCAGCTCTCTTAGAAATTGTGCCAAAGCAGAGGAACGTGGATGGTGAATCGGCAGTACAAGAAATAGGTCCTGACAATAATGAGGTGGAGGATTATCTGGAGCCAAGTATGATAGGTATATTCTTGACATTACTACTGCTCTTATTTAATGTTTTGATTTGGCACCTATACATCTGATCCTTTAGCTATATATCTCTGTTTTACACCCTATACTTCTATTTGTATTAAAGCATGCATTTGTAATAAAGACAAACTAGGATCCATTGCATTAATGATCAAGCTTTGTAAAATTTTGGATTTGTGATGTCAAATAGGAGTAAAAAAAGACTTGTTACCCTTAATTAGTAGATACGGAGTAGCTAGAAGAGTTTGGTAGTAGTAGTTTTTTTTCAGATTTAGTAACGCAGATGGATTCTGTGTTTGTGCATATGCATCTGCACGCTGGGGATGGAGGATTCCGTGTAGCTTGTATTCATGCTGCTAATAGAATTTGTTCTTACACATATAGTCATTTACATGCCTTGTGATATGTATATTATATTATATTATTATAAAAAGACTCGTGCACACATGCTGATTGGTTCTTCCAGGCTGTTTCTCGGCCCCTTGGACATGCCGGCAGAGAGGAAGTCGCATCACAAGCAGACTGTGGAGCGTAAGCATATTCCTATTCGAATTAATTATCATGATGTGCATATATATATCCGAGTAAAGGTGTCCACAAAAATATGTATGTATATATATATATATATATATAGCTAGTGCTTTATTAGGTTCATGCATGTGCTAGATTTCAACAGATGAAGTGATGAAACCCCTTCAAGTTTTTTTTGTTGATAATAGCAAACTGATGAGTCTGTTGTCATGAATGTATACATTCTTTCATGTGGATAGATATATAGTGCAGTCTTTTGATATACAGGATGATCTGATGGACATATATATTCCTTGCAATCATAATACATAATGGATATGAATTATATAGGCCTACTTAATTAATTTTCAGGTAGAAATCGAACGACTATTTGGTTCGCAATATCCTTGCACAAGTGGAACTGAGAAATGTAGAATTAGGAAAAACAATGACCACTGGACCGAGGTAAAGGAAGGAGTTGGAAAGTGGAGCAAACTGAAAGGAATATACTTCTCGGCATCGATTCGAACACCTGTCCACCTCAAGGTATATATATATATATATATATATATGACTACACTATTTAGCAGCCTGGGTGCTGAATATAATTCAACACGTCGGCAGCTGGAGACAAGTGTCCATTTTAATTTCGGCCGAGCATGGAGGAGTAATAATTCAGTAGAGGTCACCCAGATTTTATTATTAACATTAACTAATCTAATCGCATTAAATGTTGGTAGGTGCGTGAGATGAGAAATAGTGCATGCATGCATGCCTGTTGGGGTTTATTATCAAGTGGTCCTGTACCCATCCATTTTAATTCCAATAAGCCACGAGGGAGTAATAACTAAGTAGAGGTCACCCAGATTTTATTACTGTTAGTAAATAATTCAAATTGAATGCTGATAGGTGCCTAGGATTCGGAATAGTGCATGCCTGCAGGGGTTATTATCCAGCGGTACCTACAGGAGTTAAAATTAAGAATGGAACGTAAAAAAATTACTCTAACAAACTATTTAACTTGGGTTACGGGTAAGTGAATGAATTCATGCACTCATGTGAGTTGCATGGAGGCTAGAGTAATAAAAAAAATTAGAATTTTTTTTTATATACTTGTTAGATTTTTTTTATTACTGATAGTATCCATTTAGCTATGTACACAGTAAATAATTTCATTCCAAACAAGGTAGTCATCAAACCCGTGAGTAAATAATTTAATTCTATAAATAATTTTTTTTATAAATAATTTCTTTTGGACCTGTGAGCAGCAGTATAATTAACTCTAATGGTCAATGGGACGTATGGTCTCCGAGCAAGGTATTTATTTTATTAGTCATAGTACAATTTACTTTTATAAATAATTCCTTCTCTATCCTTGAGCAGCAAAATTAACTCATATAGGAAAAAAATTACTTCTGTCATGTCAGCGGTAAATTTGCGTTCCATCGATGATCAGACTACTTTTTATTACTAATAATATCATTTTGTTGAGTAAATAATTTCTTACTGCCATGTGAGCGATAAATTTAGGTGCGCTAATCATCGATAAATAATTCTATAAATAATTGCCTCATGACCCATGAGAAGTAAATTAAGTATAATGATCATCGAGGAGTCCAATCCACAGATAAGTTACTTTTATTATCAATAATATCATTTGGTTCTGAAAAATACCTAGGAAAATAACTTTATATTATTGATAATACACAAACCAAATCACATAATCTTAGAATTAATTACAAAATAATCAGTTTTAAATATAATTATATTACAAAATCACTCAGTTCTTGATAGTGATTGAAATGATAGGGAAAAAGTAAATCCATCCATAGATTGATATAAAAGAAGATATTTCTAGATTCCCCCAAACAAATTTATTTAAGATAGAGTGGGAGCATGTTGATGTTAGTGAGGCCGCTTGCATGAGCCTCCACTCCGCCCTAAAGCCCCAGCTCACAATGAGTAATATTTTTTAAATAATTCCATCTGCAAGTCCATAGTAAACTAGACGATACTATTTTTATTACTATTATTATTAGAGTTTGTAAATAATTCCATTTAGGTCTGTACATAGTAAATAATTCCATTCCAAACGAGGTAGTTATCGAATCCGTGAGTAAATAATTTATTTCTATAAATATGTTTTCTATAAATAATTTCTTTTGGACCTGTGAGCAGCAGTATAATTAACTCTAGTAGTTAATGGGATGTTTGGTCTCCGAGCAAGGTATTTATTTTATTACTCCTAGTACAATTTACTTTTATAAATAATTCCTTCTCTACCTTTGAGCAGCAAAATTAACTCTGATAGGAAAAAAAAAATTACGTCTGTCATGTAAGGGATAAATTTACGTTCGATCAACGATCAGACTATTTTTTATTACTAATAATATCATTGTAGTGAGTAAATAATTTCTTACTACCATGTGAGCGGTAAATTTACATGTGCTAATCATCGATAAATAATTCAAGAAATAATTGCCTCATGACCCATGAAAAGTAAATTAACTATATGATCATCGAGGAGTCCAGTCCACATATAAGTTGTTTTTTACTATCAATAATATCATTTGGTTCTAAAAAATACCAAGGAAAATAACACTATATTATTGATAATACACAAACCAAATCACATAATCTTAGTAGTATTACAAAATCATCAGTTCTACATAGAATTATATTACAAACCATTCAGTTCTTGATAGTGATTGAAATGATAGGAAAAAAGTAATCCACAGATAAGTCGCGCTGAGGCTGCTTGGAGTGGGAGCATGTTGTCGTCAGTGAGGCTGCTTGGACGAGCCTCCACTCCGCCCTGAAGCCCCTCTCACATGGAGCCGTCAAGCACCACCACAAGGACTACCATCCTTACGGGCACGGACTTCTCTCAGCTGGCCAAGTTGCTGAACCACATCCTCAGTCAACTATCGTGCTGCCAGCTCATTGATCTACCATCACACACTAGAGCCACCGTTCACAAATGTTGGAGGAGACAATGCCATCCATGCACGCCGGTGAGGGGAGGGGTGAAGCTGCATTGTCGGAATCACCAGTCTACAGCGCACTAGTCCTAGATGTAGCAGCTGTGATTGACAGAGAAATATCATCAATAAAGAGAGTAGTTAGTAGGAATGAAGGGTAAATCTGTTTCGGAATCAAAAGCACATTCATATTACACTAAAAATTATCAATGTGTTAGCATGATATATGCATGTGCATGTTAAAGGTCATACGAGAATGGCTACAGGTCTAGAGATTCAAAAAGACTACATAGTGAAAACCGAATTCAGGTTTTGCAAAAAAAATAAAGACAGAAACGGTACGAGATAAAAGGTTTACTCTAAAGAACTGAGTTAACGATACGAGATAACTTGTATACATATGTTAATCAATAAACAAATTGAACTATAAATTTTGGAACAGCTCCGAACTGACAGGTTCTAGGAGCCATATATACTCACAAATCCTACCTTCTCAATTAGCCAATAACGATTGCATCCATTCAGCATTGTGCTGGTAGCAATCACGAGTGCCCCTGCAGAATCGCACTCAGCACGGACCTTGCCGGTGACCTTCAATGACAAGTCAATTATCAGTAAAACGACTAATCACCATTGAATGAGAAAACCAAATACTATATGCAGACATGCTAACGAATAAAGTAGAATACAATATACTACCTTTGAACGCATGGATCTGTTGGGGAGAGGACGCCGCCGCCAAGCGTGGGGGTGGAGAGGATGCTACCGCCGATGGGAGGGAGCCGCCAATGCTGCCATCGGTGAAGAAGTGGAGCAGCATGGCAGCAGATCCACGACGGGACGATACCCGCCGCCTTCGTCATCGTTGGGATTTGGGCAGGTGAGGAGCAGGGAGCGTCCCCGGAGATGAGGGCAGGGAGCGCCGCCGCACCCATTGGTCTTCGAAGGCCGCTTCGACCGATCTGGATCTCAAATGAGGGAGAGAAAAGAGAAAACGGAAACGATGGATTAAATAGGTACGAGAGATTTATGGCTGCAATATACAGTTACTAGTTTAATTAGTTTAAGTCTGTTGAGGTAAGAAAATTACTCCCCCATCATGGCTTTTATGGCCTGATTGTCCTCGTCGGAGTTGGCAAAGCTCCGCCGCAGTGTTAAATATTATACAACGCCCTGGCAGCTAAATAGTATATATATATATATATATATATACTAGTGTTTTTATTCTACCATGCATGTTCCTCCTGCGCCATGAAAATAGTTAGAAAGAACGTGCTTAGATCCATAATGTTTCTTCATGCTCTTAGGATAAATGGAGGAACTTGGTGAGAGCTTGCAAGGCCAAGGCCAAAAATGACTTCAAAAAGAAGGTCATATATACATGTGCTTAACAATTTTTTTTTAAAGCTATGCTTACAATTTGAAGAGCTCATAATAGCTTGCTAGCTAGCAGCATATTTGATTTGATTTAGTTGTCTTATATATAGTTCTTCCACCACCTTGCAGGTAAATGTACACAAGGCTACGGAGTTGGTTGTACGGAGATTCAAGCACCGAATACTAACCATAGAAGCCAAGCGTCTTGGTAAGAAAAAGAAACGAACCCGGATCAGCAAAAAACGTGCTCAACGCTGGTCGGGCTAGCTACAAAATTAACAAGGCTAGCTATAACCGAAACCTGAGTATTATAGCTCCTTTGTATGTAGTCCCCTGCACAGGGATCGGACGACATGAATGAACGTTTTCTGCACGTAGGCCTAGCACTACTTAGATGCTCTCTCACTGATGTAGACATGTAGTACCATGTAGCAATGATAATGCTGTATACCCCTTTACGAAAGGCAAAGTAGTAGCTAGTGTAGTGTGTACCAAGAATGCACAATCACACATATATATATTGAAAAAAATACAATTATAGTATACATGTCACTTAATGTGCTTCACGTTTGACTACACTTCTAATTGATAAATATTATTCATAACTCCAAATTAATTTATTATAATAATATATTTCGTAATTAATCTAAGGATGTTTATTTGATATTATAAATATTTATATTATTTATATATAATTGATCAAATTTGATATACAAAATCATTACATTATTTTACAAAATCATGTTTGTACTCGTATGAGACTCAAAAACAAGTTTAAAGACCAAGATGACATAACAAAATAAGTTTAATGACCTAAATGGTTGATTTACATGTTTAGAGACCAGGATGACACATATATAGGGACCGAGATGACACATATGAACAAGTTTGAGGACCCAAATGATAGCTTTGTGAGTTTATGGACCAAGATGACATATCAGTACAAATTTAGGAATCACCTGTGCACTTTACTAAAAATATGATTATGTTCCCACTGAACTGCCTCTCTGATTCTGGCTGGCTGCAAATACTATATAATCGTGCTATTGTAAAGTGCCTCTCCGATTCAATGGGCTGGCAGCAAATACTTTACGAAACTTTTAAAAGAATATATTTGATGATCGATTTAGAGTTATTTGGAACTTAACTGTTTGTGTAGTCCTATTGTTTTATGGCTCATAATTGTGCCCCTTATTTATGTAAATTATCATTTTGCATTGTATCAGACATGAATATCTCAAGAGGATCTAGCAGACTAATGATTTACATAGAAAGTGTGTAAAGCAATACCAACGACCTCACTTGTACCATGTGCTTGTATGTATTCTATTTAGGCATTGTATGACTAACGCTTTAATTTAGATTGTTTGCTTGAAGTAGTGCGTACAACATTATACGAAATAAACTAGTTATGCGATGAACTTAAGGTAGAGGGCAAACAAACAAATTTTAATAAATAACATGTGTGACTAAAAGCAATGAAACACTAGGACACATGAGCCAGTGAGGTCCAAGTAATTACAAATGCAACGCCAACAGATAAATGACATTTTTGTAAGAATGAAATATATAGTACTAGTTCCATATTTTTTCATTTGTTAAAATAAATTTTATATGAACCAGAGTTTTATTATCTTATAAAATAGTAAAAATCACTTTTGAAACCAGCCAAAAGGCAAAACCTGTCTGGTTTCAGTTGTTGGACGGCGTCTGGTATCCGATTTTGTAGTTCAGAGTTAAAAATGGAGTGGCTTATGTGTAAGTTGGAAAGGTTGAAAATTAGCCTTTATTTACCCAAAAATAAATTTGTTTCACGTGATCAGTGCCAGCATTATTGGGTCTATACACTACTAGTACTACCCATCCGTCATGCACCGTACTAGCATCTTGAGCAGAGCAGACAAGAGTGGGTGCCCTGTTCCTTGTTCCTGCTCTCTGTTTGAAACGAGACCAGCAGCAGCAGAAGGCCAGTAAATAAAAGCCCCTGCCTAGCTCCGGCGCTACCCTAGCCTAGCCTACTTGGCCATGCTGGTGTTCCGATGAAACTAGTATGTGGCAGCTGATGGTTTGGGCAACGTCGCCCATGGATGGCCGGGACTCTGGTTTCTCTTGCAAGCAGGACAGCGCAATCCTCGCCAGCTGCAGAAACAAACCATTGGCCAGCAGTTAGTAGCTAGTATCGATATCGATCCGATCAGGCATCATCATGGATAATGCAAGAACAATTAAAGTGATTAGTATAGGTAGTAGAAGGTAGAAGACCTTGAGAGCTGGGCCAGGTGGGTACTGCGAGCCAAGCTTGGGGTCCATGAATCCCTCAACTCTGCCTTCTCTCACGAGTGGAGATAGTGGTGCCTGCATGCATGCAATTAAGCGCATCGATCTAGACTATCATTATATTGACGCCTTGGATCATCAGTACTTTACTGCAACATATATACTACTCCGTGGCTAAATTATTAGCGTACCCATTGATGAAACACATACGGCGTGGCGGTGGCGGTGGCGGTGGCGGCGCATCTCTGAGCACTGTTCCCCGTGAGGAGCTCCAGCAGTAGGACGCCGTAGCTGTACACGTCGAACTTCCTACTGCTCCTATGGCCCGTCATAATGAACCTGCATGCACGTACATGTAAGCAAACGTAGGTAATTGTTGAACGACGACGACGGCGAACATGGCAGCACACAGGTTCATGACTTCATGAGACGGGGCATGCATGCACGTACTCCGGTGGAAGGTACGAGGTACATGGCATCTGCACCGCATTCCCGGCGCCGTCAAAATCCTGTGGCAGCTGCTTGAACAAGTCGTAGTCGGCGATCTTGGCCCTGAAGCCGTGGAACAGCAGCACCTTGGTGGAGCTGATGCCCCAATGCGACACCGCCGCCGCGTCGTGGAGGTACTCCAGACCCCGCGCCACGTCCAGCGCTGCGTTGCGCCCAGCTCAGCGCCGGACGGCTGCTGCACCTGGACGGATCAGCTGCTGGAGCTGGCTCCTGCTCTGTCGGTATTGGCCCTGCACACATGCAGTCGATCGATATCACTCAGCTGAAAGGAGAAATAAAGGCCAATAAAGCTAGCAGATCCAAAGGGTACCGTGCAGGACGTCGTGGAGCGTGCCCATGTCGGCGAACTCGAAGAGAAGCACGCGGACGTCGGCGGTGGTATCGATGGTGTAGCCGAGCAGGCGGACGACGTCGTCGTGCCTGAGCCTCGACAGCACCAGCACCTGCTGCCTCAGGAGCTCGTCATCGGAGGCGCTCCAGGTGCCAGAGCGGGAGCGGGAGGCGGGTGGACGACCCAGCGTCTTGGCTACGGCGGCGGCCTTGACGCCGTTGTTCCTGATCGGCAGCGAGGCTCGGTACACCGCTGTGGCGCTGTTCTGCCCCGGCCGATGAGCATCGCCGCCGAGAAGGACCGGGTGGCCTTGTTCAGCTCGCGAAGCGTTAGCTCCGACACGACGGTGGTGGTGGCGACGACGGCAACCTCCGTCCTGTCGACTGGTGGTATATATGGTGGTGGTGGCAAGAGCCAAAGAACATCATATATATCGCAGTTAATTACTTAGTTGACACGATGAATCAAATTGAAGAAGCAGCGAGCGAAGAAATGAAGAAACTGGCCGGCAGTCTACGTACGTACCAGCAAACACTGGCGGGTACGAGGAGGAAGAAGACGACTCAGACCTGCTCTTCTTGGACGACCACATCGTAGTCAGGCGGCCGAACAAGGCCTTCGTCCACGACCCCATTGCACGACAACCAAACCAAGGAAGGTGACGAGCTGAGAGAGCGGGGGCAGAGGTGGGACGTACGACTGGTATCGATAGAGTATACAGTATCAGTTTATCACTCGCTCTCTATGTCGTTGACTCGATACGTCACGTTCGACGAGTAACAACTCGTCACATGTGCACTGCAGTGTGTATATGCTGTCGTTTACCAGGTAAGTACTCAATTGAGACTTTAGTGAACGCAGGAAGCTTCCTCGGCAACTCCTCCTTGCCCGTTTCGGCAAGGCGACAAAGCGTGCGACAAAGCGCTAGTGCGCCACTCCACCTCCAGTCTCAGACGACTACGACTGGCCGGACAGGTGGTTTCAGCTTGCGCCAGTGAACCGGCTTCACTTTTCTTTTCTCCACCTTGCGCTTGTGTGTGTACAGCTTGCTTGTTAGCTTCAGCTTTTTGCAAACAAAGTTGCTTTCAATCCCTAGCTTCCTCAAGTTCATTGCTCCTGTATATGATGATGATGCATGCATGCTTCTTATATATGTCGATCGCCAAAAGTTACAAAAAGCGAGGAAAAATAAATGTGGCCGATTGACGATTGTATATATATGTCTACAGCAATAATCTTGCACAGTAGCTAGCAATATTAATTTAAGAGTAAAGTGCACTAGCGGTCCTTAAATTTGTGCTCCTGTGTTATCCCGGTCCCTAAACTGTCAAATCGATCGTTTAGGTCCTTAAACTTGTTCATCTGTGTCATTCCGGTCCCTAAACTTGTTCGGTTGTGTCATCCCGGTCCCTAAACTTAGGAGTCGGCTGTTTAGATCCTTAAACTTGTTTAAGTGTGCTATGTCAGTCCCTAAACTTGTTCAAGTGTGTCATCTTGGTCTAAACAGAACGATAAAAAAATTACATATCAAAAAATAATTTATAACTTTTTCATATGAACTCGAATGAAGACAAACTTTATATCAAAATTGTAGCTCTCGATGTGATCTATAACTTTGTAGTTGAAAAGTTTTTGAAATAAAATTGTTTATGCCCCCAAAATATTAGTGTATGCTTATAGATTTTAAAATTTAAAATTTAAAATTAAGTTTTCGGGCACTAAGTTACTTCAAATAGAATTTTTTTCAACTATAAAGTTGTAGATAACGTTGAGAGCTACAATTTTGATATAAAATTTGTCTTCATTCGAGTTCATATAAAAAAGTTATGAATTATTTTTTGATATCTAATTTTTGAATCGTTATGTTTGAACCAAGATGACACAGTCGAACAAGTTTAGGGACCGGGATGACACATATGAACAAGTTTAAGGACCTAAACGGTCAATTTGTAAGTTTAGAGATCGGGATGACACAACTGAACAAGTTTGAGGACCTAAACGGTCGATTTGCGAGTTTAGGGACCGGGATGACACATGAGCACAAGTTTAGGGACCGCTGGTGCACTTTACTCTTAATTTAATTACATGGAATATTGTATTAAACTAATACCCGATGGTCTTTTTCTAACTTAATTAACTACATGGAATAATAATATTCCCTGATTTGATTGGGACATCACCAGAGCCGTCTAGCTTGAAAATATTCTTATTGGACCACATGACTTTGACTTGTTGGTCTGACAAGTGACAACACAATATTTATGTCTCTCGGATCATTAGATCTACTACTAGCTAGATATGATGTCCCTATCGCCCACATCAAGAATCAGATTAAAGTAAGGTGTTGACAACGTCACCTATTGCACAATGACGTCATAAATGATGTCTTTTACATCGTCATACATGTATAGAGAGAAAAGTACCAGCTTGTATGTTTCATCGATTGCAATTAATAATTTACTAGTCCATGCATCATCCAGTGGCAGCGGCGGACGTAGGATATATGTATTTTGAAATTTGGTGTCAATGCTCAATCAATCCATGCATGGCATGACTATTGGATCTTGATGGTTAACAGTAGAGTACTAAATAGTCTCATATGACCTTGTATTTAGGTCACTTGATGATTCACTTTATAAACTAAAGTTAGATGAAAACTAGCTAGGAGGAAATTAAATTGGTGATAATAAATACGCAAGGAACTTTTACAAAAGTAAGCTACTTATAGGTAGGAGTAAGAAATCCGATCGACTGTTCTGGTTAAGGTTGGATTATTCGTCACGGCTTCACTGATGATTTGCACCTAAAAGCCGTGAACAATATTAATTGCCTACGCATCATGTGCATTTTGCAAGCTATCAAATTTTACTAAGTACTATCATCTAAATCTTAATTTAGGTTTAAGTCATTAATGAACCTTATTATCTATAAACAAAGTCATTAGGGTTTATCACATGATTTTAAACATCAACACAAAGTACCATATGGTCATCACATGTTAATGACCTTAGGTCAACAAACAATCCAAAAGCCACTCAAGGTCCCAAGTGATTAGATTTTACTATTCAATTTCTTAATTAAATAATTATTCCATAATTATGCAAAAACTTAACTATGCCCACATGACAACAAACGTTTTGTGAAGGACCACAATATTATAACTAAATGACAAAAATAATTTATAGAATTTTTGGATAATTATTTAAGCCTAGACATGAAAAATTGCATTTATTAATTAATTGAGCAATTTATGCAACACATAAAATATGCTGATAAGCAACATGTTATATTTTTCTAAAATACTTCATAGAACATAGAGGACAACATGTTATATTTTTGGAGATCAACATAAGCTTACACTGAAAAAACAAATATAGTTACTATTTAAAATAAAAAAATTTCTAGAGGTCACTACCACCAGGGTCCCACGCGTCAGCGACCTAAGAACATCGATGATCAACTGATTACCGCAAACTTGCCAGCGGTGAACCCTTTGGCTTTGGCCAAGCAAAGGAGACAACATGATCTTATCAACCTTGTGCACAAGATTGTAGTAAAGATTGAATCCCTACCACACCTGAGCATCACCAACGACGTGCGTGGCCTCACGGCGAAGAAAAGCTCACTGGAGCTCCGTGTTCCCGTCCATCTTAGCGGTCTTCTTAGTTGAAGATGGAATAGCTTAGGTTTCCTAGCGTAAGCTCACTGGAGATGAGGAGGACGCGATGACAAAAAATAGAGAGAGAGAGAGAGAGAGAAGGCGTCTCCCGTACTTATCATACGATTGGGATGGGTGCAATCGACATGCAAGGATGTCCCCTTCCTATACAACATGGAGTGACAACGAGCAGTGTTTCTCCTTGCTTATGTTCCACCTATTTACAGAATTGCCACATGATGTATTTTGCAAATTACTTTTAAACTTGTATGACAACTAAAAAATCTTCCATAATAAAAGTATTCCAAATATCAAACTCTAAAACTTTTCTTAAAGGTTCATATTCAAATTCCACCTGCATTTTGAATTGCATGTTTGAATTCAGAAGTGGACATAATTTAAATTTACCCCTTTTCTAATTACATCAAAATTTATATAGAAACTTGAAAATCTCCAAAAATAAATTTGGTTTATCTTGACAATATCTAAATTTTTTCTTTTGGAACCATACCCAAATTCGTTTTTAAATCAAGACTTTTTTCAATTTAACCTCAAGTTTTGGAATTTAGGGTTTCACCTAGGGTTTTCAACCCTAACCTTTGTTTTTACTAAAGTTATCATCTAAAAGAAGGTTAATACGACCCCACAAAATACTAGGGAATCAAAATCAATAGTGTAGGGTTATGAGGTTGCTACGCTAGCCGGAAAACAAAATTTTTCGACCCCATAAACCAGGAACTAGTGCTAGTTATAGATCACAGGGTTACCACTAGACGCGCAGGTGCAGCGGAAGCGACTCGATGTAGTCGTGTGCATCGCAGCAGTGCCGTGCAGTTGCGAGGTCGTCCGTCTCAACGTCTCCTTCTCGCGGTTCGTCCTTGTGCTCCAGATGCAGCACCTCCGAGGAATCCCACACGTGCAGGGAGGAAGCGTCACGCCTCTGGACTGCTAGGTCCGCGAGGAGTACTAGGCGCGAGCGTGGAGAGGGCGACGACGGCTGCCATAAGGTGTGGATCATATCGCCCCATGCCCACCCGTTGCTTATATAGGCTTCCTAACGAGCTCCCACGTTGGAGGCCCATTAGAAACCCTAAACCTAGTCTAATTCGGGTAGGCTTCTAGCCCCTTAAGCGCGCGACTGAGAGTCCCTCATGTGTTTGGTTTTGAGTAATTGATGAAACCTACCTAAGTACTAACCTTGGATCTCTAAGTGTGAATTATGAGATACGTTTGTACATGCCATGTGATGGAGCAAATGGATCAAGGTGGTTGTTGCAAAGGCTCTAGCATGGTGGAGGAGAATTGAAAAGAAGATGGTGTGAAGGCAAAGGTGATATAGGAACCATTTTCGGTTTGGTGATCATGACACCATAGAGGGTGTGATCACATTTAGGATAGATAGCCATACTATCAAGGAGGGAGCTCTTGTGTTTGATTACGGTTATCATGTGCCACTAGGTTCATTGCATTGCATTTAAAATCAATTGAACTAGTGAGGTGAACCAACTAATTCCAAGAAAAATGTGAACTAAAAGCTAACACACGTGCACAAGTGTTGAGATCACTTAGTGTTAGCCCTTGGAAGCTTGGGAGTAGTTGGAGGTGTGTTTTGGCAGAAGAAAAGGGTCCGGACGCAAGGTTCGGACGCTAGGGCTTTGTCTGTCCGGACCATCGCTTGCGCGTCTAGAGGCAAACCCTAAGTAAGGCTGCTGTGAAACAGAGGTCCGGACACACTTTTGAGTCTGGACGGTGAGCTCCGGACGAGCGTCCGGAGTGTCTGCCCTCTCTGTTGTCTCTGGAAGTGGAGTCCGGATGGGAGTTGGTGTCCGGACAGGCGACTCCGGACGCGGCGTCCGGAGTTCTGGAGCTCTCAGGTGGTTCTATTGCAATTTCCGGACGCTGGTGAGCGTCGGTCCGGACAGAGGTCTGGACGCATTTGGAGACGTGTGGCAAGCAGAGGTGAGCGTGGGAAAGAGCCATTTGAACGGCAGGCTGACCGGACGCGCAGCCATTGGTCCGGACGGTGCTTCACGCACGTTCGGAGGCAGCGTCTGGAGTGTGTAACCAAGGCTTTGCCTCTGTGCTAGTGAAGGGTCCGGACGTGGCTGATGGTCCGGACCCCCTGTGAAAGTAGCATCCGGAGGGAACGTAGAGGCTCTGTTTTGAGTGGCAAAACTGCTAGTTGTGAGTGGGAGCTATATATAGTTGTTTGGCTGGCCCTTGGGGCAGCTCTCTTGCACATTTTCTTCACTCACACACTAGTGCTCATTTGTGAGAGCCTCCACCACTCATCTCTTTGATACACTTACTAATTTCATGAGAGATTGAGTGAACCAAGTTCATTGCTTCATTGATTGCATACTAGTGGCACTTGGTGATCTTCATCATCGTGGAAGCTCTTGTTATTCTTGGAGGTTGCCACCTCCTCGACGGCTTGGTGCGACAAGGATCGTTGAGCGAAGGAAGGTGATTGTCTCCGGCTCCGATCAGTGGATTGTGAGGGGTTCTTGAACCTTCCCCGCGGGAGTTCGTGAAAGGTATCTCTAGTGGATTGCTTGTAGCTTGTGGATCCCTATCTTGTGTTGGTTTTGCGGCACCCGGTGACGGGTTTGGCGTGTGATGCCAATTAGCGCGTGAACCTCCAAGTAGGTGAATCGCTATAACGAGGAGTAGCTTGTTGGCAAACAAGTGAACCTCGGTAAACAATCATTGTGTCATCTTGTTTCTACCGAGGATTCATCCTGTGGTTGTCTATTTATTGGATATCTATTGGTTGCTACTCTCCACATTGGTATAACTCTCCTAACTCTAGCTTTGCACTTACATTCTTACATTCTTGCAAAGTAGAGACTCTAGCTTAGCTTGTGTAGCTTAGTCGTGTAGTTCTAGTTCTCTAGCTCTTGTGTGTGACATAGGTTATATCTTGCTAGTAACTAGAATTGTGGTAGGTGGCTTGCTGACCCTTTAGTGCTAGTGCAAACTTGCTTTACGCCGTGTTTTATTCTAAAAAGTTTGCCTAAGTGTTGTTGTAGAATTTTTAATAGGCTATTCACCCCCCTCTAGCCATATCTAGACCTTTCAGCGACCCTATGGGCTCACGCACACATAGACATGGCCCAAGTACTCTTACTCGGCCAATAGTTGATAGCGGCCTCTAGCAAGGCGTGTCAACTCCTATGCATGCGTTATGATCATATTAGATGAACCACCACAATAACATATACATGTTATTCCTTTGCCTTACGATATTTGGTCCAACTCGTAGGTTGACACTTAACCCAAGCACGGCCATGCATTTCATGATCTAATCATTTAAGTGGTCCAGTGATATCTCTCTCTTATGAAGAGTGGCAAATTCCATCTTGATTGACTATGTCTCACAACATGTTTCCCGATAAGCCCGAAAGCCACCTTTATAACTACCCAATCACGGAGTAGCATTTGGTAGTCCCTAAGTAGGTCATTTCACATCTTGAGTACATACGACAATCTCAGGTCTAAGGACATAACGTACATGATGTGAATAGAGACAATCTCAGGTCGGGTCTATCCAGCCCCATGTCATACATGTGCCCACATTATTAGTTTGACATCTCTATGTCTATGACTTGTGAAACATAGTCATCAACTAATAATATGCTAATCTAATATTCATGTGCGTTTTAGCATGAACTCCGATCAGGAACAACTTTAGAATAACCATACAAGTAAAAGAGTTTCACAAACAATTCACATAATTGCTAATCGATACAAGTTGTCTTTAATGGACATTCATTGAACTCATAACATGTCATGGATACAAGGAAATACAATCATCTCTATGATTACCTCTAGGGCATACTCCCAACAGTCTCCCACTTGCACTAGAGTTAATCTCAAAGATATCTAATACCCATAGCTCTCATGTGTGCCTCATGCTTAGGCTGTGGAAGAGCCTTTGTCAAAGGATCTGCAACATTCAAATTCGTATGTATCTTGCACATCTTGATCTCATCTTGACTGACGAACTCTTGAATGAGATTAAACTTCCGCTGTACATGTTTGTTCTTTTGGTGATTCCTAGGCTCCTTAGCCTGCGCAATCGCCCCATTGTTGTCACAATGTAGATTCAATGGGATGGACGCATTTGGAAACACACCAAGCTCAATGAGGAACCTCCTCATTCAAACAACTTCCTTTACAGCGGCAGAAGCTGCAATGTACTCGGCTTCTGTTGTAGAATCAGTCACCGTCTCCTGCTTGGAACTTTTCCAACTTACAACACCACCATTTGCTGTGAACACAAAACCTGATTGAGACTGTGAATCATCTGTGTCAGTTTGGAAGTTGGCATCGGTGTAACCATTTACAACAAGGTCCTCCTCACCTCCATAGATTAGGAACACATCTTTAGTCCTTCTCAAGTACTTAAGGATGTTTTTAACAAGCGTCCAGTGACTCTCACCTGGATTGGCTTGATACCTGCTCGCAACACTTAGAGCATATGAGACATCTGGGCGAGTACATATCATGGTATACATAATGGAACCAACTGCCGAAGTATATGGAACATTACTCATGCGCTTCCGCTCATCAGCTGTGGAAGGACACTGCTTCTCGCTAAAGCGCATACTATTGACACAAAAAGCGTCAGACCCGCGAACACCTCGGGCTTATACCCGAAATCGATATCCAAGGTGTGCCAGTCGATTTGACCAATTAATCGATAAGGACGATAACTAGAACAACGATGAACGAGACGACGATGATGCGCCCGGACGTCAAGGCTCAGATTGCTCAAAACGCGGAACTCGCAAGGTTGACGGAGATCTTGTAGATGCAGCCCGTCGAAACTTGTAAGAACTCATAGATAAACTAGAGCTAGTACGATAAAAGTAGAATTACTGGAAAAAGTAGATGAAAATAATAGATGTATTTGATTGTTTGTATATCTGTTTACAACATCCCTGGGTACCTATTTATACTCCGGCAAATGGAGTTGTAGATAGATACGACTCAAACCTATCTAAACAAAACTCCTATTTTTTAAGGAAATAAAATGACTCGTGCAAGAGTCAGACTCAAACTTATAAAATATTGGTGTAAAACCACCAGTTTCCATATCTATCTTCTCTTCGATGAAACTTTCCATCGATAGACTTCTCCCAATCTGCAGCCTTCCCCTAACGCCATCGACAACTATATGCTGACATCAGCTACGTCATCCTGCGCCCATCAGCAATATTTCCTTATCGGCAACATCCTCCAATCGGCAACACTTCATTCCCATTGACAATTTTGTTTGATCAACCAACCCTTATCGGCAATAACTCTATGCTTCATCATTGACGCCCTAGTTTTACTTTCATCGGCAATCTTAACCGATGACTTTCCGATACCGATAGAACACGGCTACTGATTAGAGTGAGTCTTAACCCATTTGACACATGCTGAAAAACGATGTCAACACATGCCCCCCAATTTCGGAGTGTGAAAAATCTCGCGCGCCGAAATTCTCTCTACTGCAATCTTTCCCTCCAAGATACTTGCGCAACCTCTTCGATTACCGCGCGTAAAAACTGCAAGTTACCAACAGAACCCCGCAACTGTAGTGCGAATAGCCACAAATCCAATCATAACTCCTTGATCAGCGTGCGAATCCACTACCATACCCTTCCATACTTCTGCTCAGTGAAAAGAAAATTCCAAAATATGCTTGGCCAGGCCTATAAAAATTACCACCACCTGAATCCTTCTTCACCCTGAGCTCATTCACTTTCACCTTTAATCCCGGCGGCGCCTTCGAAGAACATCCAGCGACAACCGGTGATTCCTTCCACTAGCAGAGCACAAGCCGCAAGGACCCCTAGATCCAATGGCGATCAATTTCAACATTCCCAAGGTAACTTTCTTCCCTTCTTGCTTCACCTTCCGTGATTTCTCCTTTCTGCATCATTTCTATGACCCTCTTTCCCTTTCCTTCTTTGATTTTTCGAAACCTAGGAAATGCGCAATAAGATAGTGATCCCTACCGACCAGCCGCACTTCCACTGTCTGGGTCCAATGGGGAATACCGATCCTACAGATCTTATCAATGCAGAAACCAACCGCATCCCCTTTAGATCTGAATGCTTCGATCTAGGGTTATGGACAGACACCTTCCGCTCATGGCCTAAACCCACCAAGGGGTGGAAGAACTGGTACCTTAGGATGGCCAGAACATAGCAAGTTCACTGGGCAGAGCGCAATCTGGACCAATGCATTAAGCTTTCCATTGCCGATATGGCAAAGAATGAAAACATGATGATGGCTGCTTCTTATTTTTGGTCCGATACAATGAACGCATTCCTATTCAGACACAGACCAGCCACACCCACACTTGCCGATGTGCACATGCTTACTGGCCTCGACGTCTTCTCTGCCGATCCTTCCAGCCTTTTCTGCAGGAAGCCCGATCATCGGGTAACCACACGTAACATCGGCGGTTGGACTGGATACATCCAAGAAAACCAGAAAACTGGATCGGTAGGCCAGCGGGAACATGCCATCTTCCTAAACATGTGGCTGGAAAAGTTTATCTTTTGTGGCAGAACAGTTGGACCCACCATTATGTACCTTCCTGTAGCAGAGTCGTTGGCTAATGGATCAAGGCTTCCTCTTGGCCGATACCTTCTTGGTTCAGTATATCACCTCCTGCACCTGGTATCCAGAAAACTTCTGCTAGGTGAGCCCATTGGCAACCTCGGGGGCCCTTGGTGGTTTGTAAACATGTGGTTGAATGCACATATGTACAAGGTCCTTCAATTTGACATGTTTAGTCAGCAATTCCCAAGAGATATGCCTGAGGATCATGAATTTGCTGATGATGAATCGGCAACCCGTCCTCCACTCAATTTCGGGGAGGCCATAATAGTGCTACCAGGAACCGATGCCAATGTAGGTCAATTTGGCATGTTCTTTTAGAGGCTCTACTATGGAATCCCTGCTGCGGAACGGCTCTGGTGGCCTTATGTCGATGAGGACAACCGATTCCCCATATCCTTCAACCTCACCGATGGGAACATACCACAGAATGAGATGATCATGAAGGCCAGCATTGTTCCCCGGGCCATCCCAGTTAACATCTTTGGGATCGGGAAGAATGCTTCTCCAACCTATGAGTTTTATTATCCATCGGTAGCAGCAAGACAATTAGCATTTGGTCAATTACCGATCAAATTCAGCTATGCCAATGTGATAAAGCCAAGAGAAGTCATCTCCAGCGCCATGGATTGGAACAGGATCGTCACTCTTCCTGCTCATGCCGATGCATCAAACATTGACTTATCCTCTTGGGCACCAACATCCTTCATCACTAAATCATATAAGTCCTAGTGGCAAGAGTGGAAAAGTCAACTGTTTGCCATATCATCCCACTACTATCGACATCTGATTGACGATGACTACATTATTCCCGATGACGCAGTAAGTTTTATTTTCTGTATTCATTGGCTGTTATTTCCTCTCGGATATATTGGCACTAACTTTTCTTGTCAATAGGTCAATGACCCAATCCTCAAAAGAGTAAGAGCGGTAAGTATTTCAACCTACGACCGATGAATCCTACATCGGTAATCGGCAACAAGGCTCCTTCGTTGGCCGCCTTCACACCTCAAACGACATCCAAGATTACCTTCAAACCCAAGCCGACACTGGCCAGGACTACCGCCACTCCATCGGCTGCTGCCGCCATCTTGGCGCAAGCTTTCACAGTAATAATCTCTCAGGTCAATTACAAACCCTCATAAGTAATGCTCATTTCGTTTAACTTGCACCAAATGTCATTTATAGGCAACAAGCTCATCGGCAGCTGCTCCAAATATACAAGCTTCTCCAACTCACGCTGTCGATGCCCCCCAAGCTTCTCAGTCGAAATGCGCTGGTTCACCAAGCGCCGCCCCAAAGAAAAAGAAGCGCTTGAGGCGAACTACCCCAGCTGTATCACCAACTCCCATTGCATCGCCAACTCCTGTCAATGCAACACCAGAGCCAACATCGATGCCCATCCTCGATCAACCATCGGACGAGATCCCCGACCAAGGAACAGTACCATCACCGCATGAGTTAGATGCAACAGCAGGAACAACATCAACATCGGCACCAGCATCAGCACCAGATGAAATTCCCAACCAGGGGACAGTACCACCGCCACAAGGGTTAGCCACAACGGCGGAAGCAGCACCGGCAACAGCATCGCCAGCACCAACTGTTCCTCCCACAGAGGCAAGCTCATCGGTAACCGTTGCCGATCCTCAAGATGATGCCACACCAGCTGCCTTTTCGAGTCCGAGGCAAGAGATCCGTTTTAAAATAGTAAGATGACTCATAAAACTTGCAACACAAACTTATGATTGGCAAGCCCTAATCTTCTTCTTTTTTCAGGCCCAAGACTCCCCAAACAACCTATTCTCTTTCGCTATCAACCTTCTAGAAGAAGATGATGAAGAAGAAAACTCTGCCCAGTCAGCAAACACTATATTGGCAGAAGTGAAGGCCAAACTTGAAGCATTGTTATCTTTACTGCAACAAAACACATCGGACCTAGTCCAAGAGTCTAACGCAGTAAGGATAACCTTCAAGGAAATTCAATGTCAGCTTCCTGCCGATGTTGAGGAGATACTTTTCCAAGCGACATTTCTCGAGAGCAGACAACTTCAATACCGAAAGGCGTCACGCCATATTGCCGATAGAGCTGCCCAGAAGAGGAAATACTCAAGTTCAAACAAGTTGCAGACGAGAAACACAAGGACATAGGCCGTCTAGAAGCTTCCAGCGTCGAGCTTGAACAAGAGGTCATTCGTCTATCGGCACAAAAGGAAAAGCTGATAGCCGAGTTGAAAGAAGTCGATGAAGCTTTAAACTCGGTCAACCAGAAAAAACTTCAACTTCCCAATGTTACCAAAGCCCTGCAACAAGAGAGGGACACTGCTGCCCGTGAGGCCCTGATGCTGAGGAAGAAGACCAAGCCAATTGAAGGCTCCACCGATGACGATGCTAGGGAAATAGAGGAAGCAAACCAGATTCGCCTGCGTGCGATTTTCATCTATTCAATCCTTGTTGTAATTTGTTATGTCGGCAACCGTGAACCTGACACTTGATTTTGCTTGTAATATAACGTTAATACACTTTCTGCCGATGTTCTGTATAACCTTTCCTCCATCGGCATTTAAACTGGTATTGCTTTTATGCATCCACCCAAATACTAGGGTAATATTTATTTAAGTATTTACCGTTGATTGCTCTGGGAAACGCAACCCCTTCGAGGGTTTCCAAAATATAAGCATTGCCAGGAACAAACTGACTTATCCGAAAAGGACCTTCCCAATTAGGTGACCACTTTCCAAATTTTGAATTCTTAGTTCCAATTGGTAAAATCAGCTTCCATACCAGATCACCATCGGCAAATTCCTTCACCTTTACTTTCTTGTCATACCATCTCGCAACCCTCTTCTTATTTTCTTCTATGCTGATCAGAGCTCTCAACCGATGACTCGTTAAATCCTCTAACTCATCCTTCATAAGAGTATCATAGTCATCGGCTGTTAATTGGTCCTGGGAAGTCAATAGTCTAGAACCAGTTTTAATCTCCCACAGTAAAACAACATCATGCCCATAGACCAATTGATACGGTGAAACTTTAGTTGCACCATGACATGCCATCCGATATGACCACAAAGCTTCATTTAGCACTATATGCCACCGCCTAGGACTTTCTTCAATCTTACGCTTGATGAGTTTAATTACTCCTTTATTGGTTGCTTCAGCCTGACCATTAGCTTGAGCATAATAAGGAGAAGAGTTTAAAACCTTAAACCCCATACCGACAGCAAACTCATCAAATTCTCCCGATGTAAAGATCGTTCCTTGATCAGTTGTAATGGTTTGAGGAATACCAAATCGGTAAACAATATGCTCTTTCACAAAGTCTATCATGTTTGCCGATGTCACCTTTTTTAAAGGGATAGCTTCAACCCACTTCGTGAAATAATCGGTAGCAACAAGTATAAATTTATGCCCCTTACTGGATGGCGGATAAATCTGGCCGATGAGATCAATAGCCCATCCCCTAAACGACCACGACTTGATTATAAGATTCATTGCCGATGTAGGTGCTCTCTGAACATTTCCAAACTTCTGACAATCTTAGCATCCTTTAAAGTAACTGAAGTAATCTTCAAGGATTGTCGGCCAATAATATCCATTCCGCCTAATCATCCACTTCATCTTAAATGCCAATTGATGTGCTCCACACACTCCTTCATGGATCTCACCCATCAGTTCTTTCGATTCCTCTTTACTAAGGCATCTGAGCAAAACTCCATCAATTGTACGATAATACAATTTATTATCAAGGAGCACATACTTGGTGGCCTGAAACCTTAGACGCCTTTCAACCTTCCTAGATGGATCTCTTAAGTAATCAGCAATTTCTTTTCTCCAATCATCGGCAACCATCTCCAATCATCGGCTGATACCCTGAAGCGTATTGTGCTAACCGATTAGCCTCTTCGTTATGCAATCTGGGAATGTGTTCAAGGCGGTATTCTTTAAATTCTTTCAATAATTGCAAACACTTTTCATGGTGTATAATTAAAGCTTCACTTTGGCATTCATAAATCCAAATCAACTGATTGATTACTAACATAGAATCGCCAAAGACCTCAACAACATCGGCATGCACCTCCCTGAGTAATTCCAATCCCTTAAGCAAAGCTTGGTATTCAGTCTGATTGTTTGTTGAAGCAGCAACAATCGGCAACGAGATTTCATACTTCTGTCCTTGAGGTGAAATTAAAATAATACCGATACCTGCTCCTTCCTTACATGTAGATCCATCAAAGAACAAAGTCCAAGGAGCAATCTCCACGGAAATCACCGCACCGCAATGCTGAGTAACAAAATCAGCCATTACTTGACCTTTAACTGCTTTAGACGATTCATACCTCAAATCAAACTCTGACAGTGCCAAAACCCATTTACCGATCCTCCCACTCAATATCGGCATTGACAGCATATACGTAACCACATCATCTTTACATATGACATTGCATTCAGCCGATAGTAAATAATGCCTCAGCTTAATACAGGAGAAGTAGAGACATAAGCACAATTTCTCGACGACCGAATATCTAGTCTCAGTATCCACCAATCTTCTACTCAAATAATAAATCACCCGTTCCTTCCCTTCAAATTCTTGGATTAAGGCTAATCCGATAACGCTATCATCGGCAGACAAATACAACCTGAAAGGCTTCCCGTGTTGAGGTGGAACTAAAACTGGAGGATTTACCAAATATTTCTTAATCTCTTCTAAGGCTGATTGCTGTTCCTCTTTCCATACAAACTCCTGACCGACCTTCAGCTTCAACAGAGGGCTAAAAGACTTAATCTTCCCAGACAAATTAGATATAAATCTTCTAATGAAATTAATCTTGCCGATCAAGGATTGCAACTCTGTCTTGTTTGTAGGAGGAACCACCTTATTAATTGCATCAATAGACTTTCTACCGATCTCTATACCTCTCTGATGCACCATGAAACCCAAGAACTGACCTGCCGATACACCAAATGCACACTTATTAGGATTCATCTTCAACCCATGTTCGCTTGTGCACTCTAGAATCTTCCGTAAATCGGTAAGATGCTTCTTGAAGTTTTTGGATTTAACCACCACATCGTCAATGTAAATTTCAACTATTGTGCTGATGTACTTATGAAAGATGTAATTTATCGCTCTCTGATAAGTAGCACCGGCGTTCTTTAAATCAAAAGTCATTACGACCCACTCCAATAAACCAACGTGACCCGGACATCTAAAAACAGTCTTGGATATATCTTCTTCAGCCATGAATATTTGATTATATCCGACATTACCATCCATAAAACTAATGATCTGATGTCCGGCAGCAGCATCAATCAGTAGATCAGCAACGGGCATTGGGTAACCATCCATTGGCGTAGCTTTGTTGAGATTCCTGAAATCAATACAAACATGGAGTTTTCCATTTTTCTTGTACACAGGAACTACATTAGAAATCCATTCGGCATACTGACATTGCCGAATAAATCCAACCTCAATTAATTTTGTAATTTCAGCTTTAATATCAGACAACACACAAGGATTGCATCGGCGTGCTTGCTGCTGATGCGGTTGGAAACCCGACTTAATAGGTAACCGATGTTCAACTATGGATCGGTCTAGACTAGGCATCTCTGTATAATCCCAAGCAAAACAATCTTTATATTCTTTTAACAAATCACTCAATTGTTGTTTACATTGGGAATCTAACTTAGCACTAATAAAAGTGGGCCTATGCTTACTACCATCGCCGATATCTACTTCTAATAAATCATCGGCCGATATGAACCCCTGCCCAAGTTTTCCATCATCGGCGAACTGATCCATTAAAACTCTTCTTCAGGACCGACTGGTTGGATCGGTGTAATTCTGTAGTCGGCAACCTTGAGGAATTCTGTATCCCAGGCTTCTCCTGATATGCACCTGGTTCGCTCATAGGTTTCTGATTCTGCCGACGCAACAATCGACGAGGTTTTACTTCGGATGACTTCAATCTTGTCTCCAACCCACTGCACAAGGCTTTGATGCATCGTGGAAGGAATGCAGCAATTGGCATGGATCCAATCTCTTCCCAGGAGCAAGTTGTAGGTGCCTTTGCCACTAATCACGAAAAACGTTGTTGGCAAAGTTTTGCTGTCGATGGTTAATTCAACGCATACGGCTCCCATAGCTGGTGACACATTGCCCTCAAAATCTTTAAGCTTCATGTCTGTTTTCACCAAGTCTTGGTCACCTTTCCCAAGCTTCCTGAACATGACATATGACATTATATTGATTGATGCCCCACCATCTACCAACATTTTTGACACAGGTTGCCCATCTACTTTGCCTTTAACAAACAAAGCTCTCAAATGCTGCCTTTCATCGTCGGTAGATTTCTCAAATACAGCTGCCATCGGATCCAACACCAACTGTGCCATTTCAGCAGCCTCTTCTTCAGCATCAACAGGCGCCATGAATTCCATCGGCAATACAACCACCATATTGATTTCTGCTGATGAATCCCTATCCTTGCGTTTCGGTCTCCACTGCCTAACCGGAGATTTTCCTCTTGAAGACTCTTCAGCGTGATACATATCTTGCTGGAGCTCACGTTGGATCCTCCTCTTCTGACTCTTGGTCAAACCTTTAGGGCACCATTGAGGAAGCTTGGTTTTCCAAATGGGTTGGTACTGCTTTTCATTGCTTGTATCTGCACCACTCCTTACGTTTGGATCCCTGGATAATATCTCTTCATCGGGCACTCTTGCAATGGCCATCTCTTCAAGCTCTTCTTGATCAACGCGCCTACCAAGCTTGTCATGCGCGCCGAGTTTGCCCCCCAGCCAATCATGTGTTGATCCCTTCTCTCTGATCAGCCTACATAGCTTGATGTTCGATCGTCAAAACAAGACTTCTTTTCCAACCAATCGACAGGATAGTAACCATTACATTCCGAGCAATTATCAGCAGTTGGCAGCTTGATGCCTTCTTCCCAGCAATGAACAAAGAAGGGGCACCCCAATGATCCTTATGCCGATGCCACTCCTGGCGTTTTTCCTCTTCCTGTTGCCGATATTGCTCTTCCTGCGTTCGCCGATAATTTTGCCGTGGTCGTCTATGCGTGATTATGACGCCCTGAGATCTCCTAGTATTGCCGCTTTAATCGGCAACTCTCTTGCCCTTTTTGTCATCGGCAGATCCTCTTCCCTTCACTTTATGCGCAGCTATTTGATGTTTCGGATCTACCGATGCGCTTTTCTTGACAGCTTCTGATGTCAGCACTTTAGTCTTTCCACTGGTTTCCACCATGTTGTTTGGGAACGGGTGCTGGTCGATCTTCATTGGTTTCTGGGCTTTAGAATTCTCAAACTTAATCCACCTAGACTCAATTTCTGACTGCAACTGCTGCCTAAAGACTTTGTAGTCATTGGTACTGTGCGAAGTTGCATTGTGCCACTTGCAATACCTGATCCTTTTGAGCTCTTCGGCCGATCAAATTACTTGATTAGGTGCCAACTTAATCCGCCCTTCTTGAAGTAATAGATTAAACATCCTATCGACCTTGGTAATATCAAAGGTGAACCTTTCAGCTTCTTTCTGGCCTAACGGATAGGATACCGATTTCTTGTCTTTCACCCATTCAACAACGGCGACATTTAGCTCTCCATCTGAATCGGAATCTTCCTCTTGCCCAAGGTAGGATACTTTTTTATTCCAAGTTTTCCTTGGTTCGAAAGTTTTAACGTCCTGATCGGCAATCCTCTGCACGAGATGGCTCAAACTTTCAAACTCTTGAGACGCATACTTGTCCTTGATGTGCGGCAGTAATTCATGGAAGGCCAAATCTGCTAATTACTGATCATCAAGCACCAAGCTGTAGCACTTATTCTTCATGTCTCGCAGCCTCTGGACAAAGCTTTCTACCGATTCGTCATTACGCTGCCTCAATTTGACTAAATCGGTAGTCTTCTCACGTACACCAGCGAAGAACTACGTGTGAAACCGTTTCTCTAAATCGGCCCACATAATCATAGAATTTGGAGGTAGTGATATAAATCACGTGAATGCCGGTCCTGATAAGGATGATGAGAACAATCTTACCCTTAACTCGTCCCTGCCGGCTGCTTCTCCACATTGGATAATGAAGCGGTTGATGTGCTCCATTGTTGAAGTGTCATCTTGGCCAGAAAACTTAGTAAAATCTAGCACTTTGTACCGATTTGGAAAAAGAATCAAATCATAAGCCGGAGGGTACGACATTCGATAGGAATATGTATCGATTTTAGGCTTGATGCCGAATTGTTCCTTCATCACTTCGGCAATCTTATTGGCCCAATATGCATCCTGTTCTTGCCGACTCATTGGTTGGACGTTGACTGGCGGAGCTTGCTGATGCACCCCTTCAGGTCTTGGTGGAAAGTGACTCGGAGCAGTTGGCATATGCGCAGTACCAGTCATCTGAACATTATGCATCGGCTGATTTGCCGATGGGTAGCTTTGCGTACTCACTGGATTATGCTGTGGCATTATATTCATCGGTTGCTGTACCGATGCCCCACTTTGAGCGTTTGTTGGACCTCCATAATGATACATTAGCATGCCAGGTTGTTGAACCGGCGGTTGACTGGTCCATCCAGGATTATAAGTCATTGGTACGAAGTTCATCGATGGTTGATAGCCAACTGGCGTTCGATGCTTTGTTACCCTAGCTTGAGGATTTACCACTGTCATGGGCTGACTAGCAGTTGCCGTGCTGTGTTGCTTCGGCACAGGATTTGCCGATGGTGGCATAAGAGGCACCTTAGGTATTACCACCTGAAGATCTTCCGATGGTAACTGCACAGTTGGAGAAGACGTAGAATAATGCATCATCGGCTGTGATTGCATTGCCGATGCCATGGAGCCCATCCATGATGAACTATTGCCAATGCCATGGAGCCCATCCATGATGAACTATCTCCTTGGACCAGACTAGAACCAGCAGATGGATTTGGAGGCATACCGTATCCCCACCAGTTGACGGGAGCTGGATGATTCTGGGTAATGGGTCCCGACATCGCCGATGCCACTGGATCTGTACTAAGCTTGGTGACGCTTTCAGGGCTCGATCCTGGAGGTGTAACCTCATCGGCAGTAACACCCACAGGCTGAGGGGATGTCATTTGAGCCGCCGATGGATTAGTAACAGATGCCGATCTAGGTTGATGATACGCTGAGGGGATGTCATTTGAGCCGCCGATGGATTAGTAACAGATGCCGATCCAGGTTGATGATACGCTGGACCAACATAATGAGGATTCTGTCCTTCCTTGAAGGATTGCATAACCGCATTGTACACAGTATTGGACAAAATACTAGAATGGCTAATTAACGCTTGATTTAATGCGGAATTAACCATGTCTTGCAATTTACCAGGATTGGCGTCGAAAGTGACCTGCCGTGGCAACAGCGGATCTTGTTTCTGGACAGCTTCGCCTTTCCTATTTAGGCTGAAGGATTTCAGATACAACTATCTGTACTCCTCCATAGCCTGCTTCTGATCATCTTTCAGATTCGCTTCGGAGACTTCGATGACTTTGCTTGGATTGATCCCAGTATTCTCCATGAGATTGAATATGTCCCACCGGGTGTGCCAAAAGTGATGTTGACACAAAAAGCGTCAGACCCACGAACACCTCGGGCTTATACCCGAAATCGATATCCAAGGTGTGCCAGTCGATTTGACCAATTAATCGAAAGGACGATAACTAGAACAACGATGAACGAGACGACGACGATGCGCCCGGACGTCAAGGCTCAGATTGCTCAAAACGCGGAACTCGCAAGGTTGACGGAGATCTTGTAGATGCATCCCGTCGAAACTTGTAAGAACTCGTAGATAAACTAGAGCTAGTACGATAAAAGTAGAATTGCTGGAAAAAGTAGATGAAAATAATATATGTATTTGATTGATTGTATATCTGTTTACAACATCCCTGGGTACCTATTTATACTCTGGCAAAAGGAGTTGTAGATAGATACGACTCAAACCTACCTAAACAAAACTCCTATTTTTAAGGAAATAAAATGACTCATGCAAGAGTCAGACTCAAACTTATAAAATATTGGCGTAAAACCACTAGTTTCCATATCTATTTTCTCTTCGATGAAACTTTCCATCGGTAGACTTCTCCCAATCTGCAGCCTTCCCCTGAGGCCATCGACAACTGTATGCTGACATCAGCTACGTCATCCTGCACCCATCGGCAATATTTCCTTATCGGCAACATCCTCCAATCGGCAACACTTCATTCCCATTGACAATTTTCTTTGATCAACCAAACCTTATCGGCAATAACTCTATGCTTCATCATTGACGCCCTAGTTTTACTTTCATCGGCAATCTTGACCGATGACTTTCCGATACCGATAGAACACGGCTACCGATTAGAGTGAGTGTTAACCCATTTGACACATGCTGAAAAACGATGTCAACACATACCATGTGACATAGGCAAGAACCCTTTCTTGGATTGTTCCATGTTGAACCATTTCAACACCTTGTCAATGTATGAATCTTGGCTTAATCCTACAAGCCTCCTTGATCTATCTCTATAGATTTTGATGCCCAAAATGTATGTTGCTTCTCCTAAATCCTTCATAGAAAAACTATTATTCAGTGAAGTCTTTACAGATTGCAACATAGGAATGTCATTCCAATCAATAGTATGTCATCCACATACAAGATTAGAAATACAACAGCGCTTCCACTTTTCTTCTTGTAAACACAAGGTTCTTCTTCATTCTGACGGAAGCCAAACCCTTTGACCGCTTCATCAAAACGAATATTCCAACTCCAAGATGCTTGCTTTAACCCATAAATGGATTTCTGTAGCTTGGATATTTTTCTAGCATTATTAGGATCAGCAAAACCTTCGGGTTGTATCATATACACGTCCTCTTCCAAATTTCCATTTAGAAAGGCTGTTTTAACATCCATCTGCCAAATCTCATAATCGAAATAAGCAGCAATTGCTAGAATGATTTGGATATATTTAAGCATCGCTATCGGTGAGAATGTCTCGTCGTAGTTAACTCCTTGAACTTGCCGAAAACCCTTTGCAACAAGTCGAGCTTTATAGACGTGAACGTTTCCATCCATATCCTTTTTCTTTTTATAGATCCATTTGCTCTCAATAGGTTTAACCCCATCAGGCGGGTCAACCAAGTTCTAAACTTGATTGTCTTCCATGGAATCTATCTCGGATCTCATGGCACTTTGCCATTTCTTGAAATCTGGGTCCATCATTGTTTCCGCGTATGTCGCAGGTTCATCATCGTCTAACAATAACACTTCTCCACGTGCCTCACGGATTCTTTCTTACCTTCATGGTTGTGGTGGTGTTTCTCTTGCCACAAGTATCTCAACTTGTTCTGCTACATTAGCATCACTCGTAGAGTTCTCCCCTATTGGCTCATCTTGAACTTCTTCAAGATACATCTTTTGTTCACTTTTCTCTTTATTGAGAAACTCTTTCTCTAAGAAAACACCGTTCCGAGCAACAAACACTTTGCCCTCTGATCGGTTGTAGAAGTAATACCCTAAAGTTTCCTTTGGATATCCCACAAAAAAACATTTGTCCGACTTGGATGTAAGTTTATCTAACATAAGTCGTTTGACATAAACTTCACAACTCCAAATCTTTAGAAAAGACAAACTGGGACTCTTATCAGTCCATCTCTCATATGGTGTCTTAACTACGGACTTAGATGGTACCCTATTCAATGTGAAAGCGGCTGTTTCTAGAGCATATCCCCAAAACAAGAGTGGTAGGTCTGACTTGCTCATCATAGACCGAACCATGTCCAACAAAGTTCGATTACATTGCTCAGACACACTGTTTCTCTGAGGCGTTCCAGGTGGGGTAAGCTGTGGAACAATTCCGCAACTCTTTAGATGATTGCTAAACTCGTGGCTCAAATATTCGCCTCCACGATCAGATCACAAGGTTTTAACTTTCTTGCCACGTTGATTCTCTACTTCATTCTAAAATTCTTTGAACTTTTCAAATGTCTCAGACTTATGTTTCATTAAGTAGACATATCCATATCTACTAAAGTCATAAGTGAAGGTTATGAAGTATTGGAATCTGCCTCTAGCTGTCATACTCATTGGTCCACATACATCAGTATGTACAAGTTCCAACAAGTCTGCCGCCCTCTCAGGAAAACCTATGAAAGGAAACTTGATCATCTTTCCCAACAAGCAAGCCTCACATGTCTCGTAGGATTCAAAATCAAACAAAGTTAGAAGCCCATCAGAATGGAGCCTCTTGATGCGATTCTCACTTATATGACCTAAACGACAATGCCACATATAGGTAGGACTTAACTCATTAAGCTAAGGCCTTTTAGCATTAATATTACAGACAGGTGCATCATCAAGATTTAAAATAAACAATCCATTCACAATGGATGCAAAAGCCACAAACATGTCATTCTTTGAGATCACACAACCATTGTCTTTACTCGCAAATGAATAACCATCCTTCATCAAACATGAAGGTGACACAATGTTTCGACTTAAACTAGGAACAAAATAACAATTATTCAACTCCATGATAAATCCTGACGGGAGGTGAAGTTGCATCGTCCCAACGTTCAACACAACAACTCTTGCATTGTTGCCCACACAGAAATCAACTTCTCCTCTTTTCACGCTTCTACTTCTTATCATTCCCTGCATCGAATTGCAAATATGAGCAACCGATCCGGTATCAAATAACCAAGAATTAATATAAGAATCAACGAGAAAAATGTCTGTAACATAACAAGTGTACAAGCAGTGGGAGTACCTTTATTGCCGCCATCCTTCAAGGATTCCAAGTACAACTTGTAGTTTCTTTTCTAGTGACTTGTCCCCTTACAATGAAAGCATTTAGCTTCAGCAGTTGGTCCAGTAGCCTTAGGCGCAGGAGGAGGGTTTGGCTTAGAGATCTCATCTTTAGCCTTCCTTCTTCTTCTTCCAAGACCTCTTCTTAAAGTTAGGCTTGTTTTGGACCGCCATCACATGTACTGCCAACAGCTTTCTTGATATCAACTTCTGCTATCTTAAGCATGCCGCACAATTCATTCAAGCCCTTCTCTGCCCCATGCATATGGTAGTTCAAAATGAAGTTTCCATAGCTAGGTGGAAGAGACGCAAGTATAAAATCAGTGGCCAACTCTGGGCCCATTGGGAAGCCTAGCTTCTCCAATCTCTGAGTGTGACCAACCATCTTGATCACGTGTGGGCCAACTGCCGCGTCCTCTGCTAGCTTGGTTTCCACAAAAGCCTTGGACACATTGAACCTTTCAGTCGTAGCTTGAGTTTGAAACATATTATTAAGCGCCACGATCATATCGTACGCTGCATGATTATTATCAAATTGCATCTGGAGATCTGGCTCCATGCAAGCGAGCATAAGGCAACTCACTTCAAGATCAACGTCACATGCTTTCTTGTAAGCAGTTTTCTCCGTAGTAGGTGCATTATCAGCAGGTTCATCTGGTAATGTGGTGTCTAGAATATCTTTCTTTTTCTCGGCCCTAAGAACAATTCTCAGGTTACGGATCCAATCCACATAGTTTGTTCCATTCAACTTATCTTTGTCAAGAATTGAACGCAAAGTAAATGGTTGATTACTGGGAGCCATCCACAACAAAAAATAATGCAAAATACTAAGACAATGTATCCAAAACAGAGTAAATCATATCAAACTTTTAATAGAATCTACTCCCACTAAAATCAATATCCCTCGATTGAAACTTAGTGATTCAAGACCCACAACTAACAAGTCTACTAGTGAGCTTTAGCATCACCGCTAGGAGACATGGTAGATCGGTAAGCAACTCCTTGCTAATCATATCACATATGACTCTTGTTGTTGGGTGGCATCTCTATGATTGTGTTGCCAACAACTAATGCTCTAAGGTCCCTAACCGTTAGGATGACCTTGTTCAAGTAACCAAACCTTCTGCTTGTAAGTGTCCGATACAAACCTGTCTAGTCAAGGAAAACCAGTGGCACCCTAATTTCATAGACCCACCACTGATCATACAAGACACATGACAGTGCAAGGTTTAGAGGAACATTACAACTTAAACATTACTGAGGGATTGTTCTACTTCACTATCGCATATGTAGACAAAAAACATTATCGCACGTGAAAGTAGAACATAGTAAGAACGACATTAACACAAATATGATTTGGTATAGCCCATTGTTCCTTTGGGGATCTCCATCTCCAACAATCTGTTCATCATGGTGATCGCCATCTCTATGATTCATGTATGCCGTCCTTCCGTGATGAGTCCACCAAGACTATCTATCACTACTGCGGGACAATGAAATAAAATTACATGGTCGCGGATAGGATCATCACAGATTGGCATGCAAGCCATTACATATGAATGGAGAATATCTGTGGCTCCAGCCATATTGTCATAATTATGACATGCAAGCCATGAATTAATTACATACATGCATCACATACACATAAGGGCTATACCAATCACGAATACTTGCAAAACAGAGTTAACCGATTCCGGCGTCTAAACTTAAAACGATGAAAACATAATTTTGCAAGCTGTTTTTCGCAAATCTTATTTTGCCAAAAGCGGCAAAGCGGCTCGCGAACAGATGCAAAATTTTCTCGCGCATGATTTTCTTTTAAAGTTTGTGTCAATCCGAGGTCGTATGCAAAAGTTATGACCGTTTTACCGAACAGTACTTTTATTACAAAATTCCCCTCTGACGGCGGATCCAATCCGCCGCCGCCACCGCATCGCATGCGCTTGGAACTTGACCTAGGTTCGATTCGATCAATCTTATTAATCTCCAACTCACCGTATTTGGGTTTACATGTATCACTTAACTCGGATGGCGGAATTCCGATCGGTACGAGTACATCGTTACAATACCAACGTGGCAAGATCACGAACCATGATCAGAGATTGATCTACAAACATGCATATCTCTATATGCACATACCCGAATCTATGACGAGGCATCTAACAGCTCTTATACCACTGTAGGGTTATGAGGTTGCTACGTAGCCGGAAAACAAAATTTTTCGACCCCATAAACCAGGAACTAGTGCTAGTTATAGATCACAGGGTTACCACTAGACGCGCAGGTGCAGCGGAAGAGACTCGATGTAGTCGTGCTCATCGCAGCAGTGCCGTGCAGTTGCGAGGTCGTCTGTCTCAATGTCTCCTTCTCGCGGTTCGTCCTTATGCTCCAGATGCAGCACCTCTGAGGAATCCCACACGTGCAGGGAGGAAGCGTTACGCCTTCGGACTGCTAGGTCCACGAGGAGTACTAGGCGCGAGCGTGAGAAGGGCGATGGTGGCTGCCAAAAGGCGTGGATCATATCGCCCCGCTCCCACCCCTTGCTTATATAGGCGTCCTAAGGAGCTCCCACGTTGGAGGCCCATTAGAAACCCTAAATCTAGTATAACTCGGGTCCAACCCGAATTAGGCTTCCATCCCCTTAAGCGTGTGACCCTATGGGCTCACGCACACATAGACATGGACCAAGTACTCTTACTCGACCAATAGTTAATAGCGGCCTCTAGCAAGGCATGTCAACTCCTATGCATGCGCTATGATCATATCAGACGAACCCCCATAATACCATATACATGTTATTCCTTTGCCTTACGATATTTGGTCCAACTCGTAGGTTAACACTTAACCCAAGCACGGCCATGCATTTCATGATCTAATCATTTGAGTGGTCCAGTGATATCTCTCTCTTATGAAGAGTGGCAAATTCCATCTTGATTGACTATGTCTCACAGCATATTTCCTGACAAGCCTGAAAGCCACCTTTATAACTATCCAGTCACGGAGTAGCGTTTGGTTGTCCCTAAGTAGATCGTTTCACATCTTGAGTACATATGACAATCTTAGGTCTAAGGACATAACATACATGATGTGAATAGAGATAATCTCAGGTCGGGTCTGTCCAGCCCCATGTCATACATGTGCCGACTTTATTATTTTGACATCTCTATGTCTATGACTTGTGAAACATAGTCATCAACTAATAATGTGCTAATCTAATATTCATGTGCGTTCTAGCATGAACTCCGACCAGGGACAACTTTAGAATAACCATACAAGTAAAAGAGTTTCACAAACAATTCACATAATTGCTAATCGATACAAGTTGTCTTTAATGGATATTCATTGAACTCATAACATGTCATGGATACAAGGAAATACAATCATCTGTATGATTACCTCTAGGGCGTACTCCCAACAAATAGGTCACTCTAAAGCCCTACTTCACAAACAAGCTCTTAAATCACGAGTCAATATATTTTGAACTTCAAAAAGTACTTCTAGAAATAAACTTGTTTTAGTGAATGCATACCAAGATTGTCTAATTATGAGTGCTTTGCAATGCATATGATGCCACGACCATTTTTAGTGTTTTTAAACACCAGAGGTGTTACATGTACCCCATCGTGTTGCCAATCAGAATGACACTTCATAGAGTAGGGAGGGGAGGACAAAGGGTTGCAGCTAGTGGGTTTTGCTGGATCAATTTGGTGGTTCATGCAAGCTATACTAAGCCGAAAACATCATGCATGCCAATATAGGGCTATCCATCATACTCGATGGGGGGTAGGTCATGTGGCCAGAGAACAAATGTGCACTACTACATATTTAATTTCTAGAGATGACTTCTTTTTCAAAATATCTATTCAATCAACAACCACCTCAAAAAATTGTCTCAAAATGAGTTGTCTCAAGAAATGGATTTGTAGGAATGACTACTATTTTTAGCCACCTTATCACATGCCCCTATATTTAGAGGTAGCTCTAGATGCAGCCAACTCTATAGAGTGATTTCTACATGTAGCTAGATTTAGAGCCACCTCTGAAAATCGATTTGTAGGGCTAACTGGATCTAGATCCATCTCTAAAAACATAGTAATAAATTAAAATTCAAATTTTACAAATGACCTTGGGATGGATAAATGACCAAGTTGTACATCTTGAAGAGTTATAAAACTTTGCAGACGACAACTTATTCTTTTGCAAACACCTATCCAAGAAAAAATAAGTTTGAGTTTCTCTGAATTACAAATTTTTCAAATGGCCTCAAATGGAGAAAAGACCAAAACCAAAGTTTTGATGATCTCTACAACTTTGTAGTTGAAAACTTTTTCATTTAAATTTGGTTAGGGTCCCAAATACACATTTCAAAATCATGTGAAGATAATACAAGGGGAATGAATATGTATTATGGACACAACTGTCTTTGGACGCAATGGTTAGAGGAGTAATACACGAGGCTTTAGATCATGTGTTTGATCCCTTGTGAACTAGCATGAATTGTCTTTTGACAATGCACGTGTGTGTGACAACCTAATGGGGTCATCTAGAATTAAGTTTTTTTTGCCTATTTGTAGCCAAATTTATGATTTCTATACAACAATCTATAGAGGCAACAACTATATTTCGAGCCACCTCTACAAACTTGATTTTTAGAAGTGGCTTCTGCTGCCCTTAAAATCCAATTTGTAGATATGGCTTGATGTCCGCCTCTGTAAGTGGGCCATTCGTAGAAAAAAATAGTGTAGTTGTGTTAGTGGTGTGGGTATGTGTCTCTTTACTCATCATAGATTACTTGCTAATCATGGTAGAGTGTTTTCTAGACATGGTTGATAGATCAACATATAAGATAGGTGAAGGTACTAGAGGGGGCAAATGCACCCACAAATTGAAAACAATTTATTTTGACAATTGTTACCATATATGACACACAATGACACAATTAGAACAAACATTATTGTAAACCAAGGTGGTTGAGAATATGTTATTTTATGGTCAACCATTGATTAGCACGACCTTATATAAATAATACAGAGGTAATTGTAATTGAAGAAAATTGTTATGCACACACTACTTATTGTTAGTTATCATTGCAACCACTATTCAACTTCCATTATTATATTGATGACCCTCCAAGTTCAGGTAAGACTAGTGAACCCTTCATGGGAAATATAACATTCTAACAATCAGATTGGGGGTCCTCATGGATATGTCCTCTTTATTATTTTTCAAATTGTGAATGCTACCTCACTTGATCTTCACTATAGACCACTAGACAAGGGGTGAAGGTGTGACACAAGGTTATGAGAGATTGGTGCTAGATGGTCCTTGTCATTATTGCTTTCCTTTGGGTAAGTATCATGGGTTTGTAACCACAGCAAGCATTTTGTTCTTCAACATGGGTCAATTTGCTTGCAAATCATGGCAAAAAAACTATACACATGGCTAATAGATCAACACATAATAGAGGCAAAGGTATCAGAGGGGGCATATGCACCCATCAATTGAAAAACAGTTGATTTTGACTAAATTTTCACCATATATGCACACAATATAGAAGAAGTCTATGCACCCACAATGACAAAAGTGTTGCCTTAATAATTCATGTGAGCTACCAATGTAAGAAATAATATATAAATACTACATTCAGTAGGATGTGATGTTGCATTGTGACATGTGAAAGATCCTAAATGTCTAGAGGTGGTGAATAGCCTATAAAATTTCTACAATAACAGTTGTTAACACCGTATTTTGGCATGACCAAATAAATACAAGTGAGTCCTGAGGACGGAGAAATATGCTGCGCACAGGTGGACCCGGAAGGCGGGTTAAGGAAACTGACTCGGAGGAGATAACACGTATCGACTGTTGAGATACGTTTGGTGGGCTACGCCAAGGATTGAGGCCCAAGACATCCAGGTTTCCTTATTTCGGCCAGCGACCGGTTTTACGTTAGGGTTATGCTATGGTCTATAAATAGCAAGGGTTAGAAAATGAGAAAGAAATCCAATCAATCAAATACACAACTAGTTCTTAGTTTCCGGCCTTCAGCCACCCCTAGGAGTAGAGTAGAGTAGATTCCAGTGAACCTTCGATGGATTGGGCTGCATCGACTAGATCGACCTCCGGTTTGCTTGTAAGTCTAACCTTGGTTCATGTCTCGTTTGTACGGCTGTATTGTGTATCTCGTGCAAGCTCGGTATGAGCTAGTTATCGGTTTGAATCTATTGTTCATGGGGCTGCATTGCTTCAATCTCACATGAATTGTGGCTTCAAGCTAGTAATCGTCTCTATTAGATTGGCGATCTAATAGATTCATTAAGTTATCAATATTGTCTGTTATGCTTTGTTTAATCTATTGCTACAATATCATGCCCAATCTCATCTGATGGATTGACCTGCGCTTTATTTTCTATCTAGATCTATTGCCTCTATTGCATTTACCTTTATACCTGAGAGGCGATAGATCTAAGATCATATCGGCTGATCCATTAGTTGTGATTCTCACATGTTGCGAGTTCGAGACATGTATTCAGTTATTAGATTGGTTTGAGTATGGTTGGATCTAGCTCAACATATGTGGTATGGCTGCATCTACCGGACCCCACTGCCGTGTGTGTTGGGTTATGTCTGTCCAGACTTAGATCTGTCCGAGGCTGGATGCATGGATCTTGTTCAAGCTTCATGGATCCCATATCGGCTAATGTAGCCGATCTGGTTATGCTTCAATCATACAATGCATGTACTTCTGTCGTCGCAATCTATTAGATCTATTAAGTGTACTGAATGTGGCTTGGCTTGTTTACTTTTGTGGCTGCATGGAAACACCCCAATGCTAGTAAATCGGTCAGGTTATCGGGTTGATTGTCATCATGGCTGCATGGGAACACACCTCTGTTGATGGTTAATCTTTATCTGTTATGCTTGGTAGATTTGGTAGTTTGATGACAATAATGTTACATGTATCGCATCTTTACCTTATTCTCATTATATGATCGGCTAATCGTGTACCTTATGCTTAAATATCCTGTGATAGCAGTTTGTATACCATCATTATGTTTTACACTATCCGGAGTTGACTCTTTAGTCAGTCTCCCATATTCATCGGCTATATGAGAGCCGCACACTCATGGAACTATCTGGCAACAACTGGCAAGTTCCATAATTTGACGTTTCATCTCCTTGTCAATTGTAGGTCAAATTGACTGGCACGCCTGGAATCGATCATCGAAGTGGCCTAAGCCGTTTTAGAGGTTTAGGAGATCAAGCTCTGCTGCTGCACGGTCTCCGCAGGCCTTACGCAGTGCTGATGTCGGAAGCCCCATTTTTGACGTCAACACATTTTGGCACACCCGGTGGGACCACAATCGTCAAACATGAGCGACAATCATGTGTTCAATGTGACTGAGGAGGCGCTGAACGAGGAACAGAAGCTATCGCTCCAAAATCCACTCAACGCTTTCAAGGACAAGTGCTTGTAGTCCTTCAGCAAAACCAGGGACGATGCGAGGCAGGCCAGACCTTTCTCGTACATCCTCATGTACGGGGACGAGGACCCACGAGTCAACCTCCAACACAACCTCATGCAGGAGACTATCCACAAGGCCATGTCATCCACATTCGCCAGCCATGGCGAGCTCCTTGCCGGTTGCTTGCGGAACGCTATAGCGGGAGCCCTCGGTATGCAAGGGAGGGGCCAAGCTTTCTCTATGCCGCAAGGTGGGGATCATACTTGAACAAGCAAAGCCCCAGAAGGTCCATTCTCTGGATCTCTCGGAGGCAGCAGCGCACCTACTGGCGGAGGAGGCAACCTTCGGAATGGACCACAGCAGCCGATGACAAACCTCGTTGGAGGTGCATCGGCTGCACAGCACACCTCTTATGGCGCAAGACCGGCTCCAGATTTTAGCGCACCACCATTCCCTGGAAGCACAATGTTTGGCGAGATCCCTTCGGGACATCACCATCACTACGCGACAGGCGCCCAAGGAGGACCGGGATACCAGAACCCTCCCGGATATCCCAGCGGCCAGCAAGGTCACGGGGGCCCAACTCATCATCAGCAAACGCCACCTCAGATCAATCTGCTGATGAACTAGGTAGCCGATATGGTGCAACACCAATTCAGTTTGAAGCCCAGGAATTAGTCCATCGCCTACCGGAAGTCGTACCCCGAGTGGTACGATCGAGTGGCTCTGCCATATAGATACAGGGTGCCTGAGTTCACTAAGTTCACCGGGACTGGCCAGGTATCAACCATAGAGCACATCAGTCAATACCTAGTGTAGCTAGGTGAGATAGCCGATGACCAGGTACTCAGGGTTCGGTTCTTTCCTCTGTCCCTATCCGGTTCGACCTTTTCTTAGTTCGCTTCTATGCCATATCAATCCATCACTGGGTGGAAGGACCTAGAGAATAAGTTCCATCAGTACTTTGACTCTGGTAACACGGTAAAAGGGGTCATGGACCTGGTCGACGTCAGGCAAGGGAATAATGAGCCAGGAGGTAGCTACCTCCAGAGGTTTAGAGAGGTGAGGAATCAATGCTACCGACTAATGCTATCCGACGCGGAGGTCGTCAGTATTGCTGTTCGGGGTCTGGTCCCGGCGATCAGAGAGAAGATCAGGATGGATTGCTCAAGCCTATCGGAATTGGCCAACAAGATCACCAACATCGAGGCCAACTATAGGTATCCGCGTTACAGCGGTAAGGCTCAGAAAGCCGGCAGCATGGAGCTGATCACGGTGGAAGATGTTACTAGAGCTGCCAACAGTGACGATGAGTCCAATGAGATCGCCGCCGTAGAATGGGCCGGGACGAGCTCGGAGTAAATGCCGTGGGGGAAAGCCAAAGCCGTCGAAGGGGCGAAGAAATACAGCTTCGATGTCACAAAGGCCGACAGGATCTTTGATTATCTACTTGACAAGGGGCAGATCAAATTAATCGGAGACTACAAGATCCCTTCGGCCGAAGAGATCAAGTACATAAGGTCTTGCAAGTTCCATGGCACGTACACCCACAACACCAATGACTGCAGGTTGTTACGGGACATGATCCAAAAGGCCATCACCGATTGGCCTGGAGAAGACCAAGGGGGCCATGGGTATAGACGGTAATCCATTCCCCGCGAACATGGTGGCACTATCCTTTCCGGTGAACATGGTCTCGATGAAGACCAAGACGTCTGAGAAATATGAAGTAGTTGAGGAACACCGGGAAGACAAGGCAGAACGAGACCTTCCGGTCCGACGATGCCCCACCGCCAGGATCCTGTTGAACAAATGGGAACGTCAAAAGGAGAAAAGAGAAGAGAAATAGGAGAGGGAGCGTCGAGAGCTGCTCGAGGAAGAAGAGTAGAGGAGGATCCAAGAGGAAAATGGATACCATTGGGATTATCCTTTCTTCATGCATTGTTGGAACGCTGGACTTAGGCTTCCTTCCCCAAACGACTGTCCAGATTGTAGCAGTCAGTACCGAGGGTACTGGCAGTCGAGAGACAACCGTTGATCCGTACATCACAGGTTGGGCTACAAAATGGATCGACACCATAAAATGGAGGACCTCCATAATCGATCCGGGAAAGAATCGACCAATGAAGATGTCGTGAGTCAGAAACATGCACCGCAGGAGGGCCAATGGTGACGTAGAGGATTGACCAAGAGCCAGAAGCGTCGGGTCCAGCGCCTAAGGAACGGCGAGTTACAAGGGAAGAAGCCCAAGGTGTGACGGGTTAAGCAAGCTGGAGAGAAGGGCAAGGCGATGAAATCCATCTCCGCCATATTTATGCTGCCTGCCGAAGTCAGACCCAATTATCAACAGGAAGAGTCTGGCGACGAGGAGACAGAGGTGGCTATGGCCCAATGGATCTATCAGATAGACAATGCTACCTTCGAGAATCTAGAAAAGTATCAACATCTGAAGGCCCTCTACGTGAAGGGATTCGTGGATGGAAAACCCCTAACCAAGATGTTGGTCGATGGAGGAGCAACCGTCAACCTCATGCCATACTTGACATTTAGAAGGCTGGGGAGGAGAGTGGAAGACTTGAGCCCCATCGATATGGAGCTGACAGATTTCAGCGGCAACATATTGGCCACAAAGGGAGTCATATGCGTCGAGCTGACCATTGGGAGCAAGAGAATGCTCACTACCTTCTTCGTTGTGGACGCCAAAGGCACGTACAGCTTACTCGGAAGGGATTGGATTCATGCCAACTGCTGCATTCCATCCACCATGCATCAAAGCCTCATCTAGTGGATTGGAGATACCATGGAGATAGTACGGGCTGATTCGTCAGCCAGCGTCACCTACGCAGAGCAAAATGGTTGGACCTTCGAGGACATGGAGTGCTTCTCCGGAAAGATGCACGATGGAAACGTCTTCAGGATGAACAAAGATGGTCGACAGCCGATTCAGGTGATCGGCTCAAAGAGCGTAAATTAGTATCATCGCAAGCGTGGCAACAAATAGCCGATGTAATGTGCATCGCCTTTAGTAAAAAAATAGCCGACAAATGGTTGGCAATAGCCGATGTGACACACATCTCCTTTAGAGAAAAAAATAATAATAAAAGAAAAGGGTATGTGTGCACAAGACTGAGTGCTTGCATATATTAGAAACGACCGAACTATACAAAAGAAGCTGGCATTTTCAGATAGAAGGTGTTGCCGGCTAGATAGCTCACGGCTAGGACTATCTATGAGCAGATCACGTCCTACTCTAAAAAGAGACGAGCTAGCAGCTCATCTGCAGGCACCACCTCGGTGACCGCCTTCCCCATTGACTCGAAGCTATCTAAAGAGTCAGGAAAGATGTCCCTGGTGTAGGCGTTGAGGAAGCGAGGAGTTATCATGTCGTAGAACTCCACGCCGGCGACCTCTGCTACGGCCAAGGCAAAGGAGGCTCCATGGGAGACGGACTGGAAGATCAGCTCCCGAATACGAGCCGACATGCCGTTCAAGCGCTCCTCCGGCGTTGAACCTTGGGCGTGGAGAAGGTCCGCGACTACGATAATGACGGACGCCAGCTCTGCCACATGAGAAAGGTTCAAGCAGCAGAAGAGAAGATTGCAGAGTGGCAGACAAAGTAGCCGAAACAAACAAGAAGGTTTTGATCGGCTAATCATCCAGATTTGGGGTCAAGGGGCATACCATCGGCTTTGACCAGAGAGGACCCAAGAAACATCCTGGCATGATGAAGGGAAGCCTTTGCTGCCGCCAGTTCCTCTAGTCGAGCGTGTTCCCTGCGCTCCTCCGAGAGGAGACATTCGACTTGGAGGGCACCCCTCGGGCCATCATCGGCTGCCGGTGAGTTGACACTCGATTCGGCTGCCCTAGAGGAATTCAAAAGGACTGGTTAGGGTTTGTTTCTCGAATCAAACCAGGCAAGGAGGAGGTGGCCTCGCGGCCATTTTACCTCGGGAGTCGGCGTCACAGCGGTTGGGAGACACTATCAACGGAGCTGGATGCCGAGCGATGCCCAAGATTCGCCATGGATTGGAATGCTACTATACACAAGGGGGCAGTTTGACAGAGCGATAGAAAAGATGGTCACAAAACGCACTGGCTATCACTTTGGGAAACCCGGTCATTATTTAAAGGCACCCGTACGAACAGGTGTGCGGATGGCGGTTAGGTGGACTAAAGTAAAGTCCGCCACAGTATGAATCGGCTAAAGTGGCTGATCGAATTCATGTACAGACGACTAAACAATTAGTCGGCTACTCAAATGGATGGTGCAACCAGCGAACGAATAATGCGTAGTCGATGATTGTTCAAAGTCACCACAGTCACAAGGTGCGATGTTACAAGATAAGATTACATACTTAAGGCCAGTTTGACAGCCTCTAGAGCATCCAGGCGGAATTGGTCCACCACAGCCAGTACCCGACTGATAAGGACATCTCAACCATGCATGCTACATATAGTATCCACCAGCCATAATCAAACATAAATGATACAATTCAAGCTCCACTCACAAGAAGTCGTTCCAGAAAACTCCAAGAGCAGGTGAATTTATTCCTTATTGATTTTAATCTTAATAATTCTAAGAATGTTATACTACATAAGTGTTCTACTTTGGTTGTACTTAGGTATACACATGAATAGGAGGATGTTACTCTACATGAAGAAAAGCTATAGACCAAAAACAGACCAGTTGAAGAAGATCGGACCAGTCCTGTCTAAAATGGACCAGTCCAGTCCAAAGTTCATATCTCTCTACTCCGAGAAGCTTTTTAAGCTCAAAAGGACATTTTGGAAAGCTCTTCAAGTCTACTTTCTAATGCAGTAAACCTCACCACTTTTGGATGTGTCAATATTGAGATAAAAATATATTAGTGAACACTGCTCAGAAGGTCAATAGTTTTACATGACAGAATGTTGGTACAACTTTCCATGTAAAACTGTACCATTCTATAATGTTTCGTATTGCATGGTATACATGGATAGAAAGCTTATTAAGTCTACTTTCACACCCAAGAAACGGTTCATTATTTGGACTTCTCAAGATGGAGTTATTGCCAATTTACTGATGACTGCGCAGAAGACCAACAACCTCGCGAAGCCACTTCAGAAACCCATTTCGTGGAGACCTTTTCACATTCTTAGTCTTTTCATTTCCATCTCGTGTTTATACCTATCTAGCAGGGCTATTGCTAGTATATATACCCCTTTGCATCTTAGCAAATGGAGACTTTTAATAATCAAAATATCGAACCTTTGTTCAGCTGTGTGCTAACAAACCCAAGAGAGAGATTCTCTACCCCTTTGCTCTTGTGTTTTCCTTCGCGGAGATTACAGAAGCGGCCGCATTTTCGGCACCCAGTCCGTACTCTTGATCTTCGAGTTTAGGTTGCGTAGGTTGGTTCTTTGAGAGTATGGTTGGGCGAATCCTTGGTTCAGGCTGCCGTATAGAGACGGTGGTTGGATCCTTGTGCGTGTCGTCAGGTTGCACTAGTTATCGTTGCTTGCAGCAAGTTATCGGCCAATCTTTGGCTAGTTATCAAGATTAAGATCGTACGTCGTGAAGATCGGGATCGTCCCTCATCATCTGGGATCAAAGCTTTAGCTGTCACGGTAGGAATTTTTTCCTTAGCTATATATATTTGTGTTCGTCCTATCCACTAAAAAGCCACAAAAATATTCTGCCATAACCCTTTGTTTCAATCTGTTGTTCTTGTGAGTTTGGTTAAATTTTGGTTCATTAGAGTCTTTTTTTAGTTGCTGATCATATTATCCTTCGTGTGTCCTTTGAGCTTCTTTCATATATCTACAAATCCCTATATAAAAAAATCAGAAACCCGCATCATCCTTCGCGTAAACTTTGATCCTATCAAGTTAGAACGTTGACGGTTGTGTCTTGTTTCTAAAATAAGTGTATAAGTGTTATCTCTGGTCTTGTTCTTAGTTATAAAAAAAGTGTGACAAAAAACAGAGAAGAAAGAAAAGTGCAAAAAAAAAGAGTTGAGAAAGGTTGTGATAGAGAAGTCAAAGTTCAGTTTGTTTATGTGCACAAGTTCTAAAATTTTATATCAAGTTGCACAATCAGTTTATTATATATCCTTTGGTGCAAAAATTTTCTTCGGTTTGATTGCAACACTTGCATCATAGGCATACTCCTTGTTTGCATCAAATCTGAAATTATCTTTGCGTGTGTGTTTGATCCATTTACATCATTCATATCTTGTGGTCAGCACTAGGCACTGAACTTCTATTTTGAACTGGGATTTAACTTTACAATATCGAGAATTCAGATTGCATTCCTTGTTAATTATATCCCCACCAAGCTCCACAAATAACCCACCGTCATAGGAACGCTGATCTTGTATTCTCCCAACCATCACTTTCGGTTTCCACCTCGCACTGGTCTTTGTAATCTGCAGGGAATTCATAAGAGCTTTGGTTGGTAAGAGAGGTGAGATTGTGCGAGTTCCACATATTATCATATACCACATATAAGCTTGTTGTTTTGTATATGCATTAACCATGACACGCCGAAGATACATCCACCTTCCATTCTATGGAAGTACTGATCCCGAAGAGTTTCTTGATTGGCAAGAGCAAATGGAGATTGAACTTGAAGTTTAAGATTTTTCAGAAGCTAAGCAAATATTACAAGTTGTACTTACATTTGAAGATTATGCTCTTGATTGGTGGAAACAATATCCACATAAGCGTCTCATCAAGAATTGGGAACATTTGAAGAAGGCCATGAAAAGGAGTTTATTCCAAGAAAATATGAGCTGATTTTGCGCCGTCATTTAGAGAATGTGAAACAAGGTAGTAATTCTGTCCAAGCATATTATGACAAGCTATATTCATTCTTGCATCGAGCAAATGTTATTGATGATATGGAAGTAATCAGATACTTCAAGATAGGTCTCAATGCAAGAATTGTTGCTGCAATTGATGGAAGGTATTTTAGAAGTATGCAAGAACTTCTAAGTTATGCAATTAGAGTGGAGAAGAAAATGATGAAGGTGCAGCAAGGTAAGATAACACAGAGCTCTAATTTATGCCAAGATAGATGTGCTAAGATGTAGCCCAAAGTATCATCTATTATTGGACAAAAGCAAGCAACAACTCCATGCAGGACAAGAATACTTGTCCCTAAATTTTCTTCAGTTGAATCTAGTGCTAGAAGGAGTGAACTTCAGCAATACAATCCCAAGAAGATCTCTGTTGAGCAGCAAAAAGATAGCTTTATGCCTCAAGTCCATAAGAGAAATGATGAGTTATGCAGTCCTCTTAGTTATGAGCAAGATCAAGAAGAAAATTCTGCTACACATACCAAAGAAGGTGAGCTAGAAGAAGCCAATATGCAAGTTGTGGAAGATGATAAATTGAGTTGTGAAATTAGAGAAAATCTTTCTCTATTAGGGGCTGATCTTTTGAGTTCAAAGTTGAAAGAACTAGCTGAAGTTGTGCACCTTGCAAATCTTGAAATTGATATTCAAGAAGCACCATCGCAATACACCAAAACAAGTGATAGAGATCTCAGATATTTTGAGCCTTGTTCTTGTGCTAACAGTGGTGAAGTTATATGCTCCAAACCTATCCAGAAATTTTCTGTGCACCATGGTGAAAATTTAGAGCCAAAACATGAGCAAGCAATTGATAACACTTCAGATCTGTTGAGCAGCAAGAAGATAGCTTTGTGCCTCAAGTCCATAAGAGAAATGATGAGTTATGCAGTCCTCTCAGTTATGAGGAAGATCAAGAAGAAAATTCTGCTACACATACCAAAGAAGGTGAGCTAGAAGAAGCCAATATGCAAGTTGTGGAAGATGATAAATTGAGTTGTGAAATTAGAGAAAATCTTTCTCTATCAGGGGCTGATCTTTTGAGTTCAAAGTTGAAGGAACTAGCTGACGTTGTGCACCTTGCAAATCTTGAAATTGATATTCAAGAAGCACCATCGCAATACACCAAAACAAGTGATGCAGATCTCAGATATTTTGAGCCTTGTTCTTGTGTTAACAGTGGTGAAGTTATATGCTCCAAACCTATCCAGAAATTTTCTGTGCACCATGGTGAAAATTTAGAGCCAAAACATGAGCAAGCAATTGATAACAGTTCAGATTTTGAAGGGGTATCTAATCTGAATTTGAAGGCCATCCATAGTGTCAATTGGAGAGCTGAATTTGAGAATAAAGATGCTTCTATTGTGAGTGACAAATCTGTCCAGGATGAAGAGTATCATACTCCAACAAACCCAAAGATGCAAATGTGTTCTATATGATCAACTATGGATCGTGAGAAATTATTGGACAATGGTGCTAAAATTATGTGCTCCAATATTGCGCCTAATGTTTAGATGGAAGGCAAGATCAGTGCACATGATTCTTATCCTACCAATGCAAGTTTGGTATCTTTTGAGAAAGTCAATTGTATGGCTATACCTATTGTTGTTCCAATGCTTTTGGAAAACACCAAGACAGATGGCATATATTCATATGTTACTCCACAAGACATCGAAGTGATTGTGCCTCAAAACCCATGTGAGTATGAGAGCTACTTAGCCAAATTGAGTGAGAGTAAAAACAAAAGTGAGTTGTGTGACTCCACTAAATGTGAGGCTGAGAGCATTAGCATTATGAGTGTGAGAGATACACCACATAAAATGAGAGAGCTTCATTGCAAGAAACATGAGAAAGAGATTGATTCTCATAACACCACCATACTTCATGAGAGAAGTGAGAAGGTAATCGATGTTGATAATCAATTATTTGTTGCCCCAAGCTCCAATCATGACAATGATGAAGGTAAGAATTCAGAGGTACATTGTAATATACCTACACCATCATCAAATCTGAAAGGTAATGGAAACGATTCACATCTAGGATTACAAAATCTTTGTCCTAATTTGATACATCCACATGTTCATTCAAGTGCTGAATTTTTGAAAGTTGATAACCATTATTCCATCAAACATGATCATTATTCTATTTTGACTAATATATGTGATACTTTAGACACCAATAACATGGACCATGTGAAATTAATTACCCATGCTGAACTTTTAACAAGGATATCCCCTGCTGAATGTGTGTTCTATGTCAGGCTTATTGAATTTTCTAAGATTGATAAAATGCTTCAAAGTGTTCTTGACATATCATCTATGAAATCTTTCAATAGTACATATAGCTACAACTTTACTTTTAACTTCATTGGACATCATGTTGTAAATAAATTTTATGCTTGTGCCCTTTGCATAACATGTGACAAGCTTGCTGAAATGAAGTTTATTAAAATGACTAATACATCTTGTGAACCATATCTCCCTTTATTTAAGATCAATAGATTGTTTAGTGCTTGTATGGAAAAATCTATGTTATTCCCTTGTTCATATTTTTCATTGAAAGAAAGAAAATGTATGCAAACATGTTCTAATTCACTTGAGAATTCTCCATCCATATGTAAGAACATTGAGTATGAAAGGTATATTTCTAAACCTTTACATGAGTTGTGCATCAAGAATTATTGGAATCTCAAATATGCTCCATTATCATTTGTTGATAGATTTGACTTTGCTAAGATTAAACATGATAACATTAATCAATAAGTTGTTTAAAAGAAATCTTTGTGCTTTCATCTTCAAAGCTATCTGCAGTTCCAGAAAAATGGAGAACCTATTTCGCTCATGACAAAAGAAATAATATACATATGAATTATAAAGAGCACAATGAACAACCTTCAATGAGTTATCATAGTATTTGGCATATACATCCACCATGTATTTTGTTTCCACTATTTTTAGGACAACAAAAGTTGAGGATGACTTTTCTTGAAAAGAGGGAGCATGATATGACCATGCTAAGGACATCAATAATTACTCCTTATTCTAAGGATCCATTCAAGGTGAAAGCTAAACTTGATTCTAAACCCTTTTGATTTCCACCTACAAGACTACTACTTGGTTTATACGATTATAGATTCAAACACCTTGCTGTAATGGAAGAAGAAGAATGTTGCAGTAGAAACATAGCATCTATCCCTGTTGTTCTAGCACGATTAATGGACTTAGATGGGTTAGAGTCAAGGATGACTCCTTTTCAAGAGGGGGAGGATGATGAGGACATCTCAACCATGCATGCTACATATAGTATCCACCAGCCATCATCAAACATAAATGATACAATTCAAGGTCCACTTACAAGAAGTCATTCCAGAAAACTCCAAGAGAAGGTGAATTTATTCCTTATTGATTTTAATCTTAATAATTCTAAGAGTGTTATACTACCTAAGTGTTCTAATTTGGTTGTACTTAGATATACACATGAATAGGAGGATGCTACTCTACATGAAGAAGAGCTACAGACAAAAACAGACCAGTTGAAGAAGATCAGACCAGTCCTGTCCAAAACGTACCAGTCGAGTCCAAAACGGACCAGTTACAGAAAAATTCATATCTCTCTACTCCGAGAAGCTTTTCAGGATCAAGAGGAGATTTTGGAAATCTCTTCAAGTATTCTTTCCAATGCAGCAAACCCCACCACTTTTGGATGTGTTAATATTGAGATACCAATAGATTAGTGAACACTGCTCAGAAGGTCAACAGTTTCACATGATAGAATGTTGGTACAACTTTCCATGCAAAACTGTACCATTCTATAATGTTTCGTGCTGCATGGTATACATGGATGGAAAGCTTATTAAGTCTACTTTCACACCCAAGAAACTGTTCATCATTTGGACTTCCCAGGGTGGAGTTATTTCCAATTTACTGATGACTGCGTAGAAGACCAACAGCCTCGCGAAGCCACTTCAAAGACCCATTTCGTGGATACCTTTTCACATTCTCAGTCTTTTCATTTCCATCTCGTGTTTACATCAATCTAGTAGGGCTATTGCTGGTATATATACCCCTTTGCATCTTAGCAAATGGAGACTTTTGATAATTGAAATATCAAACCTTTGTTTAGCTGTGTGCTAACAAACCCCAGAGAGAGATTATCTACCCCTTTGCTCTTGTATTTTCCTTCGCGGAGATTACAGAAGCCCCCGCGTCATCGGCACCCAATCCGTGCTCCTAATCTTCGAGTTTAGGTTGCGGTAGGTTGGTTCTTTGAGAGTGTGATTGGGCGGAACCTGGTACCGGGTGCTGCTTGGATCGGAGAGATTGGAGTCTCGAAGAAAGGAGTGTCATCTTCTATCGATGACCATCCAGGTCAGCGGGAATCCTGTCCAAGTTATTCTCCTCTCGGGTGATGGTGTTGTCAACAACTTTGAGCCTGGACAATTGCTGCTCCCATTCAGTCCTTAGTTCTGCTAAGGTACGGTTGATGCCATTAGGAAGAGTCCTCAGCTGGTCTATCGTGTTCTTCTCCTCCAGCATGTCAGAAAGGCAAAGCCACTCTTCGTCAGGTAGACCGATTTGAGCCTCGCGATCTACCAGTCTGGATTGAGCTCGGAGGAAAGCCGGTTTGTGCTGCTCTATGTAAGCAACAACGGTCAACGCGTCCCTCAGGTCGGGTGGCAAGGTGTCTTCAATCGAGTGAAATATTTTTCGGACTCCCTCTGCATCACATACTAAAGATGAAGTATTCACTGACAAAAGAGGGACCAATGACCTGAGTTGGGTTTTCACATCGTCGAGGAGCGAGACAGCATGTGCCGGATGTGAGGTATCGGCTCCTTCGGAAAGGACATAGTCATCCAGAGGAAAAGGGGTCGGGATATGGCAGGATCGTCCCTGTAACACAGCACACGGGAAATCATTATTGATGGGATGTGCAGCGAGCTAGTGAACCTTGTGTCGTATCTGATCGGATGAAGCGGCTTTCGAGGTAGGAAGAGTCGACGGGTCTTCAAGGAAGTATCCTGAAGATTATGCAGATTGGTAAAATAATCATATTAAAGGGTTATCGGCTAAAACACGGAGTACCTTGGCTAACACCAGATGTTGTGTCATTGGATGAGGACATCGTTCCCGTATCTACAATGAGTTTGGCCTGAAGACGGTTGGTTCTTTCCTCGTCCTGCAGAACCAGAGAGTCATTAGATGTGGTTTCAACAAGAGGGACGACCAAAAGATAGCATACCTCTATAGCAGCAGTGTCGGTTAGTATGCCCAAATGACCATCAACTGGTTCTGTCACCACCCTGGCTTTGGTTTTAGCAGTTCTAGGCTTATTGGTCCTTGCGGAGTTCTAGGAGCCGACATTTTTCACGAAGGAGCTCAGAGGTTCGTGATCGGACGGCTCGTCTGCCATCCTCTTCATTAGCACTCTCAAGAATGGTGCTCCGCAACCAAGTGTGGGGTTGGGACACCATTGATCACAGGTCATCGGAGGAGGACTAAGCCCTTCAAGATCCTGCTAGATGAGTTTGAGGAAATGATATGGAAACAACTAAAACATCGCAAGATAATGGGCAATACCTCGGGGGCAGGGTAGAACTCTGGATCCAATAGTGAGCAATAGGTGGCCACCGCTTTGTTGAAAAGATGTTGACTCCACTCACGCCACCAGGTGGAAAATAAAGAAGAGGTGAAGGCCCGACAGATGTGATCTCTGATGAGAATGGGAGGAAGAGATCTTTTGATCTGAATAATCCGGTTGAATTCTAATCCTGAAAGCACAGGTTCCCTTGGGTGGAGTTTGTCTGCAAAGAAAAGGCTCGGGGGCAACTGACAGAATCCTATTTGCCTTTCCGCAATAGAAGGGTTGTAGAACTCATACGAGATGGGCGGTTTTTCTCTGCCGTGTCGGAGTTCTGTAGGCAACAGGCAAGGTTTGACCAGATCATTGAAGACCAACATAGAATGTTGGTCCGCATAACGCTCATGGAATCTGAAAGTGAAGGGGAATTGAAATGCTGAGACATCCGAATAATCAAACCATTCCAAGATATCTGTAGAGAATCCTTTGTAGAATAGCCTGAAGAATTCCCCAGCGGTCTTGGTGATGACGACGGCTGATGTTGCTTCGCCGAATGATACACATCGGCCAAATTTTTCTTTCTCCGATAAATCTTCCTCGTCTTCTTCCAGGAAGGTCTTCGAAGGAAAGGATAGAGATGCCAGGTCTGGAGCAACAATTTTGTGCATCTGCAAATTGAGCCAAAGCTGGAGAAACCACCACGGCCCTGTAATGGTTGGGATGGTTTCATTTTTCACCAAGTGCCGATACACTTGGTTCAAGTGGTGATATAGGGCTCCAAGCAGGTACTTGCCTAGAGGGATATCACTCTAAGAATTAACGTGTTCGGCCAAAGACAGGTAATTGCCGGTGGGTGTGTATGATTGGCCACAAAAGAGGAACCTGTCTAGCCACATGTTCAAGAAGAGTATACGCTCATTGTCAGTAACTGGGGTTGATTCACTATTCTTAATGTATTGACCCCACCCTCCGGTCTTGAAGTTCTTCGCCAAAATTGAAGATTTGGTGGCTAGGCGATGAGGATGTATATCTCCTGTAATGTTGAGGCCGGTCAACATATGAACATCGGCCAGAGTAGGGGTCATTGGTCCGTGACCGAAGATGAAGGAATTTTAAGTATTAGACCAGAAGTAGCAAGCCGCCTGAAGTAAAGGTTCATTCTTCCTCATATTGGACAAAGAAAGAGACAAACACTGCTCAATATTGCCCCAGTAAGTGTTTCTATGGCTGCAAAGCTTCACGAACCAATTCCTCCAACCTGGGATGGAGGAAGGCCAATTCCTAAATGAAGTCTTCTTATCCCATTGGTCTGGCTCCATGGATGACTGCTTGAAAGGTATCCTATTGGTTTAGGCCATGATGACAGGGGTTGGATCTGGGTTACCCATGGGGCCGAGAAAGTAACAGTTGGGTTGATCGTCCAATGGAATTAGTATATGGTTCTTGAGTTCCTGATCCAGTTTAGGAACAAGAGTAAAAACATCAAGTGAAAGAGGATGTTGAAGCAAAGCACAACAGAGTCATACCTCAGGAATGATATCTAGTGAAGCCATCTTGTTGCGATAGTCTGACGACGGTGGATTTAGATCTATGACGATGCTGAGGTTGTCTGAAAGGTTAGGGTTGGAAGCTGAGTGGAAGAAGGACGAATGGCAATTTAGTGAATACCTAAGCTTAGCTGGATCGACTAAAGGGAAGAGGATGATTGTAGTTTTAGGAATGGAATAAATTTCATCCCAAAACTAGGGGGCCTGTGTTAACACCGTATTTTGGTACGACCAAATAAATACGAGTGAGTCCCAAGGACGGAGAAATATGCTGCGCACAGGTGGACCCAGAAGGCGGGTTAAGGAAACCGACTCGAAGGAGATAACGCATATCGACTGTTGAGATACGTTCGGTGGGATGCGCCAAGGATTGAGGCCCAAGACATCCAAGTTTCCTTATTTCGGCCAGCGGCCGGTTTTACGCTAGGGTTATGCTATGGTCTATAAATAGCAAGGGTTAGGAAACGAGAAAGACATCCAATCAATCAAATACACAACTAGTTCTTAGTTTCCGGCCTTTGGCCACCCCTAGGAGTAGGAGTAGAGTAGATTCCAGTGAACCTTCAACAGATTGGGCTGCATCGACTAGACCGACCTCCGGTTTTCTTGTAGGTGTAGCCTTGGTTCATATCTCGTTTGTACGGCTGTATTATGTAACCCGTGCAAGCTCGGTATGAGCTAGTTATCGGTTTGAATCTATTGTTCATGGGGATGCATTGCTTCAATCTCACATGAATTGTGGCTTCAAGCTAGTTATTGGCTCTATTAGATTGGTGATCTAATAGATTCATTAAGTTATCGATATTTTCTGTTTTGCTTTGTTTAATCTATTGCTCCAATATCACGCCCAATCTCATCTGATGGATTGGTATGCGCTTTATTTCTATCTAGATCTATTGCCTATGTTGGATTTACCTTTATACCTAGAGAGACGATAGATCTAAGATCATATTAGCTGATCCATTAGTTGTGATTGTCACATGTTGTGGGTTCGAGACATGTATTCGATTATTAGATTGGTTTGAGTATGGTTGGATCTAGGTCAACATGCGTGGTACGGCTGCATCTATCAGACCCCACTGCCGTGTGTGTTGGGTTATGTCTGTCTAGACTTAGATCCGTCCGAGGCTGCATGTATGGATCTTGTTCAAGCTTCATGGATCCCATATCGGCTAACGTAGCCAATCTAGTTATGCTTCAATCATACGATTCATGTATTTCTGTCATCGCAATCTATTAGATCTATTAAGTGTACTGGATGTGGCTTGGCTTGTTTACATTTATGGCTATATGGAAACACCCCAATACTAGTAAATCGGTTAGGTTATCGGGTTGATTGTCATCATGGCTACATGGGAACACACCTCTATTGATGGTTAATCTTTATCTAGTATGCTTGGCAGATTTGGTAGTTTGATGACGATAATGTTACATGTATCGCATCTTTAACTTATTCTCATTATATGATTGGCTAATCGTGTACCTCATCACCTGCACACTCATGGAACTGTCTGGCAACAACCGGCAAGTTCCATAATTTGACGTTTCATCTTCTTGCTAATTGCAGGTCAAATCGACTGGCACGCCTTTGGATATCGAATTTGGGTATAAGCCTGAGGTGTTCGTAGATCCTGACGCTTTTTGTGTCAACACCTCTTTTGGCACACCCGGTGGGACTAATTGTACATCTATCATGGGTCATAATATCGACGTCAATCCGAGGAACGTCATTGAAGTCTCCGAAGCCGATCTGAAAGATGATCAGAAGTTGGCTATGGAGCGGGCTATGGAGGAGTCCAAGCAGTTATATCTGAAGTCCTTCAGCCTCAACAGGAGCGGCGAAGCCATCCAGAAGCAAGATCCGCTGTTGCCGCGGCAGGTCACTTTCGACGCCAATCCTGGTAAATTGCAAGAGATGGTTAATTCTTCTTTAAAACAAGCGTTAGTTAGCCACTCCAATGTGTTGTCCAATACTGTATACAATGTTGTCATGCAATCTTTCAAGGAAGGACATGCACCCCGTTATGTTGGTCCAGCGTATCATCAACCTGGATCGGCATCTATAAACCCATCGGCAGTTCCAATGGCGTCTTCCACTCCTGTGGATCCGTCTGCCGATGTGGCTACGCCACCAAGATCGGGCCCTGCAAGCGTCACTCCGTTGAATACAGATCTGGTGGCATCGGCAATGTCAGGACCCGCAGCTAAGAGTCAGCAAACTCCTGTCAACTGGTGGGGATACGGTATGCCTCCAAATCCATCTGTTGATTCCAATCTAATCCAGGGTAACAGTACAGCATGGAGCGGTCCTAGGGCATCGACAATGTCTTCACAGCCGATGAATCTTATGATGCATTATGCTACGTCTGCTCCAAGTATGCAATTGCCGTCAGAAGAGCTTCAGGTAGAGATACCTAAAATGCATCTAATGCCACCATCGGCAAGTTCTTTACTGATGCAGCAGGGTCCTGCAAATACGAGTCAGCCTATGGTTGTGGCAAATCCTCAAGATAGAGTACCAAGGCCTCAAGGTAGTCTAATTATTGATTGCTCCATAATACAGGAGCAACACGCTCCAGTTAGCTATCAGCCATCGGTGAATTATATGCCGATGACTTACAATCCTGGTTGGATTGCTCCACCACCAATTCAGCATCAGGTGGTACAACCCGGGTATCAATACTTCGCAAACGCTCAAGGTGGAGCATCGGTATAGCAACCGATGGATGTAATGCCACAGCATAATCCAGTGAGTGTGCAAAGTTACCCATTGGCCAATCAGCCGATGCATAATGTTCAGATGACTGGTACTGCGCATGCAACAATTACTTCAAGCGCTTTGCCACCAAGACCCGAAGGGGCGCATCAGCCGGCTCCGCCGGTCAATGTCCAACCAATGAGTCGGCAAGAACAGGATGCTTACTGGACCGATAAGATTGCTCGAAGTGATGAAGGAACAATTCGGCATTAAACCCAAGGTTAACACATACTCTTATCGGACGCCATACCCTCTGGGATACGATTTAATCCCTTTTCCAAATCGATACAAGGTGCCGGATTTTACTAAGTTCTCTGGCCAAGATGACACGTCAACGATGGAGCACATCAACCGCTTCATTATCTAGTGTGGAGAAGCTGCCAGCAGAGAAGAGCTAAGGGTGAGATTGTTCTCATCATCATTGTCTGGATCGGCGTTCACATGGTTCATTTCACTGCCTCCGAACTCTATAATCACATGGGCTGATCTGGAGAGGTAGTTTCATAAATACTTCTTCGCTTGCGTGCATGAGAAGAAGCTTACCGATTTAGTCAAGTTGAGGCAACATAATGATGAATCGGTGGAAAGCTTTGTTCAGAGACTGCGAGACGTAAAGAACAAGTGCTACAGCCTGGTACTTGATGATCGGAAACTGACAGATTTGGCTTTCCAGGGACTACTGCCGCATATCAAAGATAAGTATGCGTCTCAAGAATTTAAAAGCCTAAGTCATCTGGTGCAAAGGATTGCCGATCAAGATGTTAAAACTTTTGAGCCCAGGAAGACTTGGAACAAGAAGGTGGCCTTCATTGGGCAAGAAGAGGATTCTAGGTCAGATGAAGAGCTGAGCATTGGCGCTGCTGAATGGGTTAAGGACAAGAAGTCGGTATCCTGTCTATTTGGCCAAAAGGAAGCTGAGAGGTTCACCTTTGACATTACCAAGGCCGATAGGATGTTTGATCTATTGCTTCAAGTAGGGCGGATCAAGCTGGCGCCTAACCAGGTAATTCCATCAGCCAAAGAGCTCAGAAGGATCAGGTATTGCAAGTGGCACAATGCAACTTCACACAGCACTAATGATTGCAAAGTCTTTAGGCAGTAGTTGCAATCAGAAATTGAATCTGGGCGAATCACGTTTGGAAATACTAAAGCCCAGAAGTCGATGAAGATTGACCAGCATCCGTTTCCAAATAACATGGTGGAAACTACTGAAAAAACTAAAGTGTTAACATCGGAAGTTGCCAGGAAGAATGCATCGGTGGATCCAGACCATCAGGTAGCTGAGCGTGATGTGAAGAAGTTTGCCGATGATAGAAAGGGCAAGAGAGTTGCCGATGAAAGCAGTAATGCCAAGAGGGCTCTTGGTGTTATAATCACACATAGGCGGCCAAGACAAGATTATCGGCAATCGCAGGAAGAACGATATCGGCGGCAGGAGGAAGAGAGGCGTCAAGAGTGGCTTCAGCATAGAGACCATTGGAGGTGTCCCTTCTTCGTTCATTGCTGGGAAGAAGGTATTAAATTACCTACTGCCGATAATTGCCCTGAATGCAATGGATACTATCCTTCCAATCGGTCAGAAAAGAAACTCTGTTTTGATGATCGGGCATCAAGCTATCGCACGCCGATCAAAGAGAAGAAATCAGCGCATGATCGGCTGGGGGGCAAACTCAGCGCACATGATAGACTTGGCAGGCGCGTTAGTCAGGAGGAGCTCGAGGAAATGGCCAATGCAAGAGTGCCCGATGAGGAGATATTCTCCAGAAATCCAAACATAAGAAGTGGTGCCGATACTGGCAGTGAGAAGCAGCACCAACCTGTTTGGAAGACTAAGCTTCCTCAATGGTGCCCCAAGGGTCTGACAAAGAGTCAGAAAAGAAGGATGCAGCGCGAATGCTGGAACGATCTATATCACGGTGAAAATTCTGCAAGAGAGAACTCCCCAGTTAAGGAATGGAGGCCAAAGCGCAAGGAGAGAGATCCATCGGCAGATATCAACATGGTCGTTATATTGCCGATGGAGTTCATGGCATTTTTTGATTCTGATGAAGCTACTGAGATGGCACAGTTGGTGTTAGATCCGATGGCAGCTGTCTTTGAGAAACCTGCCGATGATGAAAGGCAACACTTAAGGGGTCTGTTCATCAAAGGTAAAGTAGATGGGCAGCCCGTGACGAAGATGCTGGTGGACGGTGGGGCATCAATCAATATAATGCCATATGTCATGTTCAGGAAACTTGGGAAAGGTGACCAAGACTTAGTCAAGACGGACATGAAACTTAAAGATTTTGAAGGAAATGTGTCGCCAGCTATAGGAGCCGTATGTGTTGAATTAACCATCGGCAGTAAAACTTTGCCGACAACGTTTTTCGTGATCAGTGGCAAAGGCACCTACAACTTGCTCCTAGGAAGGGACTGGATCCATGCCAATTGTTGTATCCCTTCCACAATGCATCAAAGCCTTGTGCAATGGGTCGGAGACAAAATTGAAGTCGTCCAGAGTGAAACCCCATCAACAGTTGCATCGGCAGAATCAGAGACTTATGAGCATACCAAGTACATATCAGGTGAAGCCTGGGATACAGAGTTCCTCAAGGTCACTGATTACAGAATCACATCGATCCAAGCAGTCTGTTATGAAGAAAGGTTTTAATGGATCGCTTCGCCGATGATGGAAAACTTGGGCAGGGATTTACATCCGCCGATGATTTATTAGAGATAGACATCGGCGATGGTAGTAAATCTAGGCCAACTTTCATTAGTGCTAAGCTAGATTCCCAATGTAAACAACGGTTATGTAATTTATTGAAAGAATATAAAGATTGCTTTTCTTGGGATTATACAGAGATGCCTGGTCTAGACCGATCGATAGTTGAACATCGGTTACCTATTAAGTCTGGTTTCCAACCATATCAATAGCAAGCACGCCGATGCAATCCTAACGTGTTGCCTGACATTAAAGCTGAAATTACAAAGTTAATTGAAGTTGGGTTTATTCGGCAATGTCGATATGCCGATTGGATTTCTAATGTGGTTCCTGTGTATAAGAAGAATGGAAAACTTCGTGTTTGTATTGATTTTAGGAATCTCAACAAGGCTACACCGATGGATGGTTATCCGATGCCAGTTGCCGATCTGTTGGTTGATGCCACTGCCGGACATCAAATCATTAGTTTCATGGATGGTAATGCTGGATATAATCAAATATTCATGGCCGAGGAAGACATAAACAAGACTGCATTCAGATGTCCAGGTCATGTCGGTTTGTTTGAGTGGGTCGTAATGACTTTTGGCTTGAAGAACGCCGGTGCTACTTATCAAAGAGCAATGAATTTTATCTTTCATAAGTACATCGGCACGATAGTCGAAATCTATATTGATGATGTGGTGGTTAAATCCGGAAATTTTGAGAAGCATCTTGCCGATTTGCGAAAAATCCTGGAATGCACAAGGGAGCATGGGTTGAAGATGAATCCTAACAAGTGTGCATTTGGTGTATCGACAGGCCAGTTTCTGGGTTTTATGGTGCATCAGAGAGGCGTCGAGATCGGCAGAAAATCTATTGATGCAATTAACAAGGTAGTTGCTCCCACAAATAAGACTAAGTTGCAATCCTTGATCGGCAAGATTAATTTTATTAGAAGATTTATATCTAATCTGTCTGGAAAGATTAAGTCTTTTATTCCGCTGTTGAAATTAAAGGCCAATCAAGAATTTATATGGAAAGAAGAGCAGAAGCTAGCTTTGGAAGAGATTAAGAAATATTTGGTGAATCCTCCAGTCTTGGTTCCACCTCAACACGGGAAACCTTTCAGATTGTATTTGTCTGCCGATGACAGTGTTATCGGGTCAGCCTTAATCCAAGAATTTGAAGGAAAGGAACGTGTGATTTACTATTTGAGTAGAAGATTGGTGGATGCTGAAACCAGGTATTCGGCCGTCGAAAAGTTATGTCTGTGTTTGTACTTCTCTTGTACTAAGTTGAGACATTATTTGTTATCGGCTGAATGCACCGTCATATGCAAAGATGACGTGGTTAAGTATATGCTGTCGATGCCGATATTAGGTGGAAGAATCGGCAAGTGGATTTTGGCGCTATCGGAGTTTGATTTGAGGTATGAATCGGCTAAAGCAGTTAAAAGTCAAGTGATGGCTGATTTTGTTACCCAACATTGCAATGCAGTAAGCGCCATGCACATTGCTCCTTGGACCTTATTCTTTGATGGATCTACATGCAAGGAAGGAGCAGGCATCGGCATTGTCCTAATTTCACCTCGGGGACAAAAGTATGAAATCCCGTTGCCGATTATTGCTACTTCGACTAATAATCAGGCTGAGTACCAGGCTTTACTGAAGGGGTTGGAATTACTCAGGGAAGTACGTGCCGATGCTGTTGAAATCTTCGGTGATTCCATGTTGGTGATCAATCAATTGATTGGAACATACTAATGCCGAAGTGAGGTTTTAATTGCGGCTCGTGAGAAGTGTTTGCAGTTATTGAAAGAATTTAAAGAATACCACCTTGAACACATTCCCAGGTTATATAATGAAGAAGCTAATCGGTTGGCATAGTATGCTTCAGGGTATCAGCCAATTCAAGGGGTAATGACATCGGTAACGGTTGCCGATGACTGGAGAAAAGAAATTGCCGATTACTTGAGAAATCCGTCTAGGAAGGTTGAGAGGCGGTTAAGGTTTCAAGCTACCAAATATGTGCTCCTTGATGATGAATTGTATTATCGGACCATTGATGGAGTTTTGCTCAGATGCCTTGGTACAAAAGAATCGAAGGAGTTAATGGGAGAAATTCATGAAGGAGTGTGTGGAGCACATCAGTCGACGTTCAAGATGAAGGGGATGATTAGGCGGAATGGGTATTACTGGCCGAGAATTCTTGAGGATTGCTTCAAATACTTCAAGGGATGTTAAGATTGTCAGAAATTCGGTAATGTTCAAAGGGTACCTGCATCGGCAATGAATCCTATAATCAAGCCTTGGCCATTTAGAGGATGGGCTATTGATCTCATCGGTCAGATTTATCCGCCATCAAGCAAGGGGCATAAGTTTATACTTATCGCTACCGATTACTTTACAAAGTGGGTTGAAGAAATTCCTTTGAAGACGGTTACGTCGGCGAATATGATAAATTTTGTAAAAGAGCATATCATTTACCGATTTGGTATTCCTCAAACTATTACGACTGATCAAGGAACCATGTTTACGTCGGGAGAGTTTGAGGATTTTGCGATCGGTATGGGGTTCAAAGTTTTAAACTCTTCTCCTTATTATGCTCAAGCTAACGGTCAGGCTGAAGCAACTCATAAAGGAGTTATTAAACTTATCAAACGCAAGATTCAAGAAAACCCTAGAAGGTGGCATATAGTGTTGAATGAAGCTTTGTGGTCATATCGGATGGCTTGTCATGGTGCGACTAAGGTTTCGCCATATCAATTGGTCTATGGGCATGATGCTGTCTTGCCTTGGGAAATTAAAACTGGTTCTTGGCGATTATCTTCACAGGACCAATTGACAACCGATGATTATGGTACTCTTATGAAGGATGAGTTAGAAGATCTAGCGAGTCATCGGTTAAGGGCTTTGATCAGCATTGAAGAAAACAAGAAGAGGGTCGCCAGGTGGTATGACAAGAAAGTAAAGTTGAAAGAATTTGCCGATGGTGATCTAGTATGGAAATTGATTTTACCGATTGGGACTAAGAGTTCTAAGTTTGGAAAATGGTCTCCTAATTGGGAAGGTCCGTTTCGGATAAGTCAGTCAGTTCCTGGTAATGCCTATCTTTTGGAGACCCTCGAAGGGGTTGCGTTTCCTAGAGCAATCAACGGTAAATATTTAAAGAAGTATTATCCTAGTATCTGGGTAGATGCATGAAGCAACACAAAGTATAAGTGCCGATAAGATAACAATCCTACAGAATATCAGCAGAAGGCGTGTTAACGTGCAAAATCAAATGCCAAGGTTTGCAAATTGCCAACATGATGGGTTACAATAGATTACAACAAGGATTGGATGGATGATATCGCACGCAGGCGAATCTGGTCCACTTCCTCCAGTTCCTTGGCGTCGTCATCGGCGGTACCTTCTACTGGTTTGACTTTCTTCCTTAACGTCAGAGCCTCGTGAGCAGCAGCATCTCTCTCTTGTTGCAAGATCTTGGTGGCGTCGGGAAGTTGAGTTTTCTTCTGGTTAGCTGAACTTAAAGCTTCATCAACTTGTTTCAGCTCTGCCAATAGATTCTCCTTCTTTGACGATAGACAGGAAATTTCTTGTTCAAGGTCAATGCTGGAAGCTTCTAGACGGCTGATGTCCTTGTGTTTTTCATCAGCGACTTGTTTGAACTTGAGTATTTCTTCTTCAAATCCCGCCTGAGCAGCTCTTTCGGCAATGCGACGTGAAGCCCTTCGGTATTGGAGCTGCCGACTCTCGAGGAATGCCGCTTGGAAGAGTGTCTCTTCAATATCGGCAGGCAGTTGGTCTTGGATTTCCTTGAAGGCTGCTTTTGTTGTGCTGGAATCTTGGACTAATTGCGAAGTATCTAGTTGCAGTAGAAGGAGAAATGCTTCAAGTTTGGCCTTCAATTCTGCCGATACCGTAATTGAAGCTTGAGTGGAAATCTCTTCTTCACCATCTTCTGGGAAGTCGACGGCGAAGGAGAACAGACTGTTCGGAGAGTCTTGAGCCTGAAGAAAAAGAAGATTAGAGCTTGCCGATCATAAGTTTGTGTTATAGAATGTGAGTCAACTTACCATCTTAAAGCGGATCTCTTGCATTGGGCTCGGGAAGACAGCTGGCGTGACATCATCATGAAGATCGGCAACGGTTGCTGATGAACTTGCCTCCGTGGGAGGAATGGTTGGTGCTGGTGGTGCTGTTGCCGGTGCTACCTTTGCCGTGGTGGCTAACCCCTGTGGCAATGATGCTATCCCCTGGTCGTGGATTTCAGTTGGTGTTGGTGCTGGTACCGATGTCGATGCTTTCTCCATTGTTGCAGCTGGTTCCTGCAGTGATGGTATTGTTTCCTGGCTGGGAGTTTCGTCCAATGGTTGCTCAGGAATGGGCGCCGATGTTGGCTCTGGTATTGGTGCATCAACGGGAGTTGGTGATGCAGCTGGAGTTAATGGCACGGATGGAGTGGCTCGCCTCAAGCATTTCCTCTTCGGGGCAGCAGTTGGTGAGCCGGCACGTTTTTGCTGTGAAGCTTGGGGGGCATCGGCACCTGAGTCAGAGAAGCTTGTACATTTGGAGTAGCTGTCGATGAGCCCGTTGCCTGTAAAGGATTTTTGGTGCAAGTTAAATAAAGTGAACGTTGCCGATGAGGGTTTGTAATCGGTATAAATGAAATAAGAACTTACTGCGAAAGCTTGCGCCAAGATAGCGGCAGCAACTGATGGAGTAGTAGTGGTGCTAGTTGTTGTCGGCCTGGGCTTGAGGGTGACCTTGGATACCCTTTGAGGGGTGAAAGCAGCCAACGTAGGAGCCTTGTTGCCAATGATTGATATGGGGTTCATCATTTGAAGATTGAAGTGCTTGCCACTCTTGCTCGTTCGAGGGATTGGATCGTCGGCCTGTTAGTAAAAGAGGGTCAGATGCCGATAGTAGAAGTAAATAATGAGAGATGCATTAGAATGAAGAACTTACTGCATCATCGGAAATGATATGATCGGCGTCGATCAAATGCCAATAGTAATGCGATGACTTGGGGAATAGTTGATTTTTCCATTCTTGCCACCAGGATTTGTATGACTCCGTGATGAAGGATGTTGGTGCCCAAGAAGATAAATCAATGTTTGATGTATCAGCATGGGGAGAAAGAGTGATGATCCTGTTCCAATCCATGGCGCTAGATATGATCTCTCTTGGTTTTATCACATTGGCATAGCTGAACTTGATCGGCAACTGACCAAATGCCAACTGTCTTGCTGCTACCAATGGATAGTAAAACTCATAAGTTGGAGAAGTATTCTTCCCGGTCCCAAAGATGTTAACTGGGATGGCCCGAGGAATGATGGTGGCCTTCATGATCAACTCATTTTGTGGTATATTTCCATCGGTAAGATTGAAGGAAAGTGGAAATCGGTTGTCCTGATCAATATAAGGCCACCAGACCCGTTTTGCTGCTGGAATCCCGCAGTAAACTCTCTGAAAGAACATGCCGAACTGACCCTCATTGGCATCGGTTCCTGGCAATATGATGACGGCCTCCCCAAAGTTGAGTGGGAAATGGGTTGCTGATTCATCATCATTAAATTCATAGTCCTCCGATATGTCCCTTGGAAATTGTTGATTGAATAAGTCGAACTGGAGGGCTTTATGCATGTGTGCGTTCAACCACATGTTGATGAACCACCATGGACCGCCGAGGTTGCCGATGGGCTCGCCTAGCAATAGCTTTCTGGATACCTGATGAAGGAGGTGATATACCGAACCAAGGAGGTATCGGCCAAGAGGAAGTCTTGCTCCATGGCCAGAAGCTCTGCTGCAGGAAGGTACATAGTAGTAGGTCCAACTGTTCTGCCGCAGAAGATGAACTTTTCCAACCACATGTTCAGGAAGATGGTGTGTTCCCTTTGACCTACCGATCCAGTCTTCTAGTTTTCTCGAATATATCCAGTCCAGCCGCTGATGTTGCATGTGATTACCTGATGTTCGGGTTTCCTACCGAAAAGATTGGAGGGATCGGTAGAGGAGACGTCGAGGCCGGTAAACATGTGCACATCGGCAAGAGTGGGGTGGCTGGTCCATGTCTGAATAAGAATGCGTTCATTGTGTCGGACCAAAAGTAAGAAGCAACCATCATCATGTTCTCGTTCTTAGCCATATCGGCAATAGAAAGCTTAATGCATTGGTCCAGGTTGCGCTCTGCCCAATAAACTTGTTGTGTTCTAGCCATCCTGAGATACCAATTCTTCCAACCTTTGGTGGGTTTGGGCCATGAGCGGAAAGCATCCCTCCACAACCCTAGATTGAAACACTCAGATCTAAAAGGGATGCGATTGGTCTTTGCATTGATGAGCGTAGTAGGATCGGTATTCCCCATTGGGCCCAGGAAGTGAAAATGTGATTGATCAAGAGGGATCACTATTTTGTTGCGCAGTTCCTAAATTCAGAAAATGGAAGGAAAGCAAAAGGGAAATTATGGAACAATGCGAAAAAGGAAATAGAGAGATGCAAAGCGAAGGAAGGAGGAATCACCTCAGGAACGTTGAAGTTGATCGCCATTGAAGCAGGAGGGATTCTCGTGGTTCGCGCTTTGATGAGGGAAGGAGACGCCGCTGCTTGAGGATCACCGGAGTGTTCTTCGGAAGCACTGGTGAAATGAGGGAGTAAAAGTGAATGTGAGCTCGGGATGAAGAACAGATTGGATGGTGGTAACTTTTATAAGCCTAGTCAAGGGTATTTTGGAATTTTCTTTGCACTGAGCAGGAATATGGAAGGGTATACAATAGATTTTCGCGCTGATCGAGGAGATATGATTGGATTTGCAACTGTTTACGCTGCAGTCGCGGGGTTTCTATTGGTAACTTGCAATTTTCGCGCGCGGGAATCGAAGAATTCACGCAGGTGCCTTAGAGGAGAAGATTGTGGCACAGAGAATTTCAGCGCGTAAAATATTTTATGCTCCAAAATTGGGGGGCATGTGTTGACACCGTTTTTCAACATGTCAAATGGGCTAAGACTCGCATTGATCGGTGACCGTTTTCTATCGGTATTAGAAAGTCATCGGTTAAGATTACCGATGAGAGTGTGCTGCAAATGAAGATGAGTTTGTTGCCGATGGAAGCTGAACGATAAAGCAAGATTGTTGCCGATAAGGGTTGATTAATAAAAGCAAGTTGCCAATGGGAGTGAAGAGTTGCCGATCGGAGGATATTGCCGATAATGAGATAGTGCCGATGGGCGCAGGGTGACGTGGCAGTTGATGTCAGTAGAAGACTATCGATGGCGTTAGAAGGAAGTTGCGAATTAAATGAATCTGCCGATGGAAGGTTTCGTCGAAGAAGATAGATAAGGAAACTGGTGTTATTATACCGGTATTGTGATAGGAGTTTGAGTCTGACTCTTGTACGAGTCGTTTTATTTCCATAATAATAGAAGAGTCTGTTTAGGAAAAGATTATTATTATTTGGGTTCGACTCCTGCGCGAGTCAGTTATTTCCCTAAGAATGGAGTGTTTGTTTAGGAAGGTATGAGTCGTATCCATGTACAAATCCCCATACGAGAGTATAAATATGTGCCCAAGGGCCACGTGAAATACAACAATCATATATCAAATAAATCCATTATTTTTATTTACTTTTCCAGCAATTCTACTTTTATCGTATTAGATCTAGTTTACCTACGAGTTCTTCAAGTCTCGACGGGCTACATCTCTTCGATCTCCGTCAACCCTTGCAAGTTCCGCGTTTGAGCAACCTGAGCCTTGACGTCGTCTCGTTCAGCTCTACTCTAGTTATCCTGATCAAGTTTGAGCCTTGACATCCGGGCGCATCACCGTTGTCTCGTTCAACTCTTATTCTAGTTATCGTCCTTGTCGATTAACTGGTCAAATCAACTGGCACGCCTTTGGATATCGAATTCGGATATAAGCCCGAGGTATTCGCAGATCCTGACGCTTTTTGTGTCAACACCAGCAAGCTAGTCCTCATTGTGATGATCACTGTTGGCATTCACTAACGTCATTACAAAGAACAGTGTCCCCGGCAATGGCACCAGAAATGCTTGCTGATATCTCTTAGCACCACTTAAGTTAAGTTATCATCCCTAACATGACACGAGAGACTTGGTTATACTTATGATCATGACTCTTACTCAAGATATATAATAAAGGTTATCTGCAAGTGCACCAATAAAATACACCCATTCACTACAAGAAATGTGTTGGTTTATGACAAAATGTGTGTCATAAACCATGCGCCTTTGACATTCTATGAACTGATAAACGTCACAAACCATGGAATAAGGCGCATGGCTTATGACATGCATTTTGTCATAAACCATGCGCCTTATTCCATGGTTTGTGACGTTTATCAGTTCATAGAATGTCAGAGAAGCACTTCTATAACATTCTATGAACGGATAAACGCCACAAACCATGGAATAAGGCACATGGTTTATGACACGCGTTTTGTCATAAACCATCACATTTCTTGTAGTGATTGTAGCATTTCACCCAGGAATGTTCTAGGTATTGTTATTTATACTTTTCCACTAGGAAGGATCTAGGAGGTAATAAAGACAACAACTATAACTTTTGCACGCACGTGATAAGAGTTCTACTAGATCATTACTCATAATTGGAAATCAATCTCATAATAAAGATAATATATAAATGATAAAGATATGTTTAGGATAAATCTTAGAGCTCTCCAACCTATAACACTAGTATTGAGTAGAATAGAAGATTAAAGACTAACTCATGTGTCATTTAAATATTAATCTGTCCGCTTGTAGAATCAATTTTTACCTAGAGTATTACTAGGTTGTCGATTTATATTTTACCACTTGGAAGGTCTAGTTAAACTGATAATCTATAGTATTGATAACATGCATATGAAATGAATGAAGGGATTAACCAACCAAGAACTCTACTCATAACAGGGGTAAGTCACATGATAAATATATATATATATATATATGATAAGGGTAATTGATCAGTCATCATAATAATAAAGATAAAGTTCTTAGAGCACTCTAGTCACTACACAAGCGTCGTCCAATACAAGTAATAAAGAAATAACTCATAAGTATTCTAGCTACCGTCAAAGCTATGCTATTTAGTACAAGTATATCTAGCAATCATCATTAAGTAATACTACCAATGTTCCCAACCACAATGGGGCCATGAACAGGATGGGTTGAGTTCAGAAAGCTCAGATATACGAATATATCCTTAACCTAACAATCCCTCCCTACCAAACCACTGCATAGGGGAGGCCTACAGAGGACTCAATGGACCTGTCACGTCCATGATCTACCCCACGACCCAGCAGAGATGGGGAATCCATAGATAAGCAATGTATCTAAGCACCACGCCTATATACCGCCTACCACTCGCTACACGATCGAGTAGACGAGCGCTATACGAACATGTGTATGAACTCAATAGCAAACTAACTATACTAGACATATTAATGTAAGAAATGAACCAAGTAAACAAGAACATAATAATGAAAAATAGTGTTGCCCGTAAATATTATACAACTGTAGATAATCACAATAAGAGAGAAGAGAATAAGAACTATACCAGACTCTAGTCTCTTGACAACGTTGGGAGTCCAAGATTGATTGACGTATCTTGACTTCCTCTACTCTTGATCTAACTAAGCTATGCTATGAACTAGAGAGGCTCTAGATGAACTAGATTTTGTGGCTTTGGATGACCAGATCTCCAATGACTTAGACTGAAGGGAACTCCAGTTCCCCGGGGGGTGGGATCTGCCCTCTATTTATAGCCCGGTGGGGTGCACGACGTCCGTTGGATCAAACCGACTTAATGTAGGTCCGAGATGACTCTTCAAAGGCAGTGGAGGAATACTCCCGAAGGCCATAGAAGGGGGGCCCACCAGGTGGCTGACCAGCCAGGGGTGGGGCCGGCCGGTGTCAACGAAATATGCGTCGCAGTCTACCAAGGGGGTACCCTACGGTAGTAGAATGTAGGCGGAGGTGTGGCGACGGCGGTCAAGCGTAATACAGAGAGCGTAGACACGACGATTTATACTGGTTCAGGCCGGCAAATCGCCATAATACCCTACGTCCTGTGTTCTGGTGGCTATATTGATCTAAGAGATAAGTTACAAGATATGATGAGATGTGTTTTGGGGGGGTCCCTGCCCCTCATTATATATGCCAAAGGGACAAAGTTACAAGTAAAGTAGCCAATATGGTACTATTTGTGCGGTGCATGTCGTGTGCCGCACGTCTTCATCTTGTGGGTTGGGCCACCTCTGATGGTGTGGCCCATGTATAGCCACGAGGGTATATGGGGGTCCTATCCCCAACAAGTCCCCGAGCACGTTGTATCCTTCTGGCGAGCTGCCCTGAAGCCTTCCGAGGAGATGTGGCCTGGTCGCCTTCCTTTATCAGTATTGTCGAAGATCTCCGACCAGGTGGCCTAGTGACGATGTAGTTCAGAGAAGCTTTCTGACCAGGTCAAACTGGTAGGAACCATCAGAGCTTGGTTAGCGAGCAGGTCGCCTCGTCGTAGGTCTACAACTGCTTGTCAGGAGGATGTGACGTGCTAGAGAAAAAAATTGAAATAACTTCTTCTTGGTGAAGTGTATCCACTCGGAGCTTGCAAGACTATAAGAAATAGCAAGGTCCTAGTAGATGTTTGTACAAGTCCTTTTTGGAGAACTCCCTAGCGTCGTCGAAGTAGAGCAAATACATTCACTGCGAGGTGAAGTGTATCCACTTAGTCCCCGAGCTTGGTAGTAGGTGTAGTAGACACATGGTGCCGAGTTGTAGAATATCTAGAAAAAATCATAGTCATTTGAAAAAGTAATGTGAGTACATGTAGTCCCCGAGCCTGCTGTAAGGATCAGATTGGTCCTTGTAGCAGGATCAAGCTTTGTTGACGAAGAGATCACTATGGTTGACACAGTTCCCGAGACGTAGTCCCCGAGCCAACTCATAGGACAAGACGGAGGACTCGACAACGAGGGTGGATGAGGTCGGCGACGAAGGTTGATGAGTCGGCAATGAGGGCAGTCCCCGAGACTATAGTCGACGACGAGGAGCTGTTGGCACCAAGAATGATACACTTTGATATAACCAAAATGTTGCCAACAACCTTAGGATCAAGGATAAACAATCACATCATGAGCATACTTTATAAAATAACAAGTTCCACATGTCCATGAAGTATTTGATGCATATTTGAAGAAATGGAGCAAAGGAGAGCTAGGTGGACCCACATAGGGGGTTGGCCGATCCCCTATAGGGCCCACCAGCTCTCCCATTTTTCCATGATCCAGGAGAACCACCCCTTAGTGACTTTCAACCCTCTGATCAACTTGTGCTTTATCCCAACAGCTCAAATGCAAATCACATGGATCCATGGCCCCACATCAAGGAGATCAACATGACAATTATCTCAGAACAAACAACCAACTCACATGACAAGTGGGACCAACATCTAGAAGGCCGGGGTGGGCCAGAGACCCCAAGAGGGGGTCAGCCGACCACCCATAGGGCCCACCAACCCCTCACTTGGTCCCTGAGCAGTGGGGCATGTTCTAGAAGATGAAGGCAGGGCCCACAGACCATAGGGGGTGTCAGCCGATCTCCCCCTGGGTCGGTGTTGCACCTGGTAACTGCCTCACTCATTTAGCACATGTAGGGAAGCTACGTCTCCATGCTTATGACTTAGACGTTAGGCCAGAATCGGCGGCTTTCTGGTTATAGCCAGACTGTTTGGCGAGAATGCCTTAAAGCATTTTGGAGAGGTCGTCGAACGCTTTGAGAGCGTTTTGGAGAGGCTGCCAAATGTTGAGAGCGCTTTTGAGTGGTCGTCGAATGCTGAGAGTGTTTTGGAGTGGGCGTCGAACATCATGACGAGTTGGCGATGAGGGATGTCGTCGAGGGATGTCCACGAGGTCGGCGATGAGGGTCGCGGTGTGTCGTTGATGAGGGATGATAAGGGACGAGGCTTGTGGTTGACAAGGGACGAGGGCCATTGATGAGGGATGAAGAGGACGGTGGCGAGTCGACGGCGAGGCCGGCAACGGGGCGAGCCATGGCAACGAGGGACGACGAAGTCGGCGGCGAGTACTGTCGACGAGGTTCGCAGCGAAGGATGACGAGGGTCGTCCATGAGATTAGTGGCCAGGAACCACAAGGGCCGTTGACGAGGGATCGGCGGTGAAGGACGACGATGGCCGTCAACGGGATCGGTGGCGAAGGACGACGAGGGCCGTCGATGGAATCGACGGCGAGGGATGATGAGGGCCGCTGACGGGATTGACGGCGAGGGATGACGAGGGGCTGTCGACAGGATCGTCAACAAAGGATGACGAGGGTTGCCAACGGGATCGACGGCGAGGGACAACGATGGCCATCGACGCGATCGGCGGTGAAGAACGACGAGAGCCATCGACAGGATCGGTGGTGAGGAGCGACCAGGGGCCATCGACGGGATCGGCGGCGAAGGATGACGATGGCCACCAATGGGATCGACGGCGAGGGACGACGATGGTTGTCGACGAGATCGGTGGCGAAGAACGACGAGGGTCATCGATGGGATCGGCGGCGAGGAGCAACCAGGGCCACCGACGGGATCGTCGACGAAGAGCGATGAGGTCCGTCGACGTGGTTAGCGGAGAAGAACGACGAGGGTTGTCGATAGGATCGGCGGCGAGGAGCGACTAGGGCCGCCGATGGGATCGACAGCGAAGAGAGACGAGGTTCGTCGACGTGGTCAGCGGTGAAGAACGACGAGGGCCACCGACAAAATCAATGGCGAGGGACGATGATGGCCATCGACGTGATCAACGGCGAAGAACGACGAGGGCCGTCGACGGGATCGGCGGCGAGGAGTGACCAGGCGCCGTCGACGGGATCGGCGGCAAAGGATGACGAGGGCCGCCCTCGGGATCGATGGTGAGGGACAACGATGGCCGTCGACGAGATCGGTTGCAAAGAATGACGAGGGCCGTCGATGGGATCGGCGGCGAGGAGCTACCAAGGCCGCCGACGGGATCGATGACGAAGAGGAACGAGTGCCGTCGATGTGGTCGGCGGCGAGGAGCGACCAGGGCCGCCGATGGCATCGATGGCGAAGAGCAACAAGGGCCGTCGACATGGTCGGCGGTGAAGAATGACGAGGTCCACCGACGGAATCAACAGAGAGGGACGATGAGGGTCGCCGATGGGATCGACAACGAGGGAGGATGAGGGGTCGTCGACGGGATCGGCGGTGAAGGATTACGAGGTCCGCCGATGAGGTCGGCGGCGAAGAACGATGAGGGCCGCCGACAGGATCGATGGCGAAGAGCGACGAGGGCCGCCGACGGGGTCGACGGCGAAAAACGATGAGGGCCGCCGATGGGATCAATGACGAAGAGCGACGAGGGCCATCGACGAGGTCGGCAGCAAAGAACGACGAGGGTCGCCGACGTGGTTAGCGGCGAAGAATGATGAGGACCACCAACATGGTCGGCGGCAACGGGCGATGAGGGCCGCTGATAGGATCAACGGCGAGGAGCGACGAGGGGCGCCGACAGGATCGACGATGAGGAGCAACGAGGGCCGCCGATAGGATCGACGTCAATGGGCGATGATGGCCGCCGACGGGATCGATGGCGAAGATCGATGACGAGGTCCGTCGACGGGGAAGATGATCGCTTGATGAACCATGGAGTCATGGCACACACCCCCTACCTGGCGCGCCAACTGTCGATGAAATAGGGTGCTTATACCAACATGTGCAAGTTTTCTTTGACACAACCAACCAAGAGATGACTTAATGAACAAGCAAGTTCGTAAATTGGCATAATTGGAAGTGAAGTCCACTAGATAGAGATTGTAGTGTCTAAAGCCTTTGAAGATCACTTGACTATCATAAGTCTTGTACACAACCACCACATTAGGAGTGAAGAGACATTGTAAACCAAGATCACATAGTTGACTAACCAAGAGCAAATTGAAGCTTAGAGATACAACTAGCAAGACATTGGATATTGAAGGATAATTAGAGATAGCCACTTTTCCTAGACCTTAAATTTTGCCCTTTGAATTATCCCCAAATGTAATCTTGTCTTGATTGTCCACATCTTCATCAAGTGAGGTGAATATCCAAGGTTGGGGGTGACCGGTTATGTTGAGTGTAAGCACTATCAATGACCCAATGGCTTCCACCGTTCTTGTAGTTCACCTACACACATACAAGGAGTCAAGCTTGTTTTTTGGGAACCCACACTTGATAGGGTCCCATTGCCTTGTTCACTAGTGACTTTGCAACCCATAGAGCTCTAGGCCTATTCTTTATTGGAGGTCCTAGAAACACTACTTGTGGTTTCCCCTTAGCATCCTTCTTGATGATGTAATGAGCATTGTAAGCAAAGGGTCTTGAGTGCTTAGGCAAGGCTTGAGGAGGTGGGATAGTGCAATAATATGCCAAATGAACAACTTGTCCACACTCAAAGCACCTTCTAGGCTTGGGCTTTGGCTTCTCTTGATAATAGTACTTGGCTTGATAGTATTGCTTTGCCATGATCTTAGCCTTAACCTTCTTTACTTGATTCTCCTTGTAACCAATTGCCATCTTGTCATTCTTCATGACAGTGTTCATGAGGAGCTCATTTTGGAGGTTATGGCCCTTCGTGAATTTCTCGAATCCAATAGCAAGGTCATTCTTCTCAATCTTTAATCTCTTCTTCTCCTCTGTAAGGAAATCAAGATCTAGTGATACATCATCGTCTTCATCTTGAATTTTAATCACTATTGACATGGAGGAGGATAGCTTTGCAAGATCACTCTTGAACTTCTCATTCTCATTCTTCATCTTGATATAGTCATCATAGTTATCAGCCACAACTACCTCCTTGCCCTTACACTTGACTCATCCAACAAATCATCACACAAAGTTGCTATGTCACACTTGATTCATTAGCAATTAGAAGAGTATCATAGTTGAACTTAATGGTGGTGTACTCTTCTACTAGCAAGTTATGTCTATTTCTAAGCTCTTGGGATGTCCTCACTAGCTTATCATGTTTCTCTTTAAGCTCTTTGAGACAGGATTTGAGCTCCATAGTGATGGATGACATAGATTTGTTCTCAACTTTTAGCTCATCACTAGCATTGGAAGCTACATCAAGTTTAGCAAGCAAAGAATCATTTTCTTCCTTAAGTGTGTCATTTTTAGCCCTAGTCTTCCTTTTTATTTTTGTGTATTTTCTTATCAACTTAGCAAGCTCATCAAAGGAAGGGGCTTCAAACTCCCCATCACTATCACTATGACTCCCCTCATCCTCACTTTGTATCTTCCGATCACCCTTGGCCATGAGGCATAGGCGTGTAGAGGATGAAGATAATGGCGTTGGAGGTGGTGTAGGAAATGTAGACCCAACGACTAGAGCAGCCACCTTCTCATCATTACTATCATCATTGGAAGACCCACTTGAGCTTTCAATGTTAGTGAGCCAATCTTCCACAATGTAGGCCTTGCCATTCTTCTTCTTTTGATGAGTGAACTTCTTGTATCCATCCTTCTTCTTGTATGGCTTCTCAACTTTCTTCTCATTGTCACTTGAATCATCATATGCACCCTTCCCATTCTTGTATTTTTTTCTTGAACATGTATTTCTTGGGCTTGGTACATTGATGGGAAAGGTGACCAAGCTCTCCAAAATTGTAGCAATCCATCTTGGATATTGGCTTCCTCTTGCTACTTGTGAAGTTCTTCTTCCTTGAGTCAAACTTGACACCATTCTTGTTGAGCTTCTTCAACATCTTGGTAGTCTTATTCAACATGAGAGCAATGTTTGAATCATCCTCATCTTCACTTGAGCTTTCAATGACCACTTGAGCTTTAAACTTCTCTTTCCTTGCTTTGAAAGACAAGTCCTTCTTCTTGTTGGAGGAGGATGAGTCATCCTTGGGTTCATGTGCATATACATCTCATGGGCATTGATCTTCCCCAAGATTTGAGTTGGAGTTGCACTTGAGAGATCTCCTTTGTAAAGAATGATGATGATGTGGCCATATTTGTCAATTGGAAGCACACACAATATCTTCCTCACCACATCGGAGGGTTGCATTTGAGTGAGACCAAGACCATTGAGTTCCTCTACAAGAACATTAAGACGTGAGTACATCTCGTTTGCATTTTCATTTGGAAGCATGGTAAATGAATTCATTTTAGCAATAACCAAATGATAGCGCTCCTCACGCTCACTCCTTGTGCCTTCATGAAGATCACAAATGGTGGTCCACAACTCATGTGCATCTTTGGCATTATGCACACGGTTGAAAACCTCCTTGCAAATGCCCCTAAAAAGAATGTTCTTGGCCTTTGCATTCCACTTCTCATAAAACATGTCATCACCAAATGGACTAGCTCCAATGGTGGTAGATTTGAGAACACAAACATCAACGACCTCTAAGTAAGCCTTCATACGAACTTTCCAATACCAAAAGTCATCTCCTTCAAAGAAGGGTGGTAGTCCATCCCCTTGAGTCATCTTGCTCTAGGCGGTGAAACTTAATTTAAGAGCACAAGGCTCCGATACCAATTGAAAGGATCAAGATGCCCAAGAGGGGGGGTGAATTGGGCTTCTTTTAAATTTCTAAGCAAAATTTAAAACCTAATCAATTAATAATTGCCCCCTAGTGCCTACAAGTCTGAAAATATGCTAGGAATGTAACTAAGCAAAGCAAACACCGTATGCAATTCTAATCAAGCATGATCAAGTATGAAACATGAACAATGAAAGTAAAGCTTGAAAGTAATTGCAAGAGAGGGAGAAAGAAGAAGGAAGTGATGCGTCAATGTTTTCCCAAGGTATCGAGGAGTCGACACTCCCACTAGTCCTCGTTGAGCACCCATGCAAGAATATTGCTCCCTAGTGATCCATGCAAGGATCAAGTGCTCTCTATGGGCTGATTTTTTGCTGCTCTAGCTCGGTGAATTGCCTACAACTGATCAAATGTAGAGTTGGTCCATCCACAATTTCCTCTAGATGGTCACCATGCCTTCGATCGCCACGAAACCATCTAGGTGTTGTCGATCACCAAGAGTAACAAGATAGAACTCTCACTTGACTCACACAAGTCTCATGAGGTGAGTGGATGCACACTTGTTCCTCTCTACACACTAATGATGGATCTAATCAAGGGATTAGTGAAACTTAACTCCTCACTAGGGCTCTTGCTCTCTCTCACACTCTCCAAGTGTATCTTAGCTCATGGAATGAGCAAAGGAAACAGAGAAGAAAGGGAAGGGGTATAAATACCCCCACCTCAAACATACCCGTTGGGCATGATTTCTTCATTTTTAATGACCACCGGACACTCTGGTGTGGAGCACTGGATGCGTTCGGTGCCAGCCCAATGGCTAGTTACTGTTCAAATTTAGTGAGCATCGGATGCTCCGATGCCCCTACACCGGACGCGTCTAGTGCTACTGTGCACTCACTAGAACCAGACTCATAGGTCACCGAACACTAGGGTGCGTCTGGTTCCTAGCCACCAGACACGTCCAGTGCCTCTGAGACCTTACTAGGAATGCATTGGACTCTACTCACCGGACGCATCCCACTGGGGGACCCATCATCCGATGCCAACGTCCGATGCGCACTCGAGCACTCACTGAGAGCACAGGATGCATTCGTTGCCTCTTTGGGGGTGGATCCGATGCCAAACCTTGGCACTTTGAATGTATCGGACGCATTCGATGCTAGTTGCACCAATGTCCGGTGCCCCTAAAACCCATGAAACAACTCTGAATTGAGTTTCGTCGAAAACATAAGTTGTTCCAATTGATCTTAGGGCCAACCTCGGGTCATTTAGGGCTATGTTAGACAAAATGTGCACCACACCTACTACATGAGACTCACCTAAGTCAAGCTACCCGTTCCAAGCCCCTCTTAATAGTATGGTCGAAGGTAAAACAAGAACCTAATCTACTCTAAATGTCTCCCAACTCCATCTAACACTTAGACCTAGATCATTCTATGTCTTGTCGCTTTCCTTAAAAAACCGAAACGATATCCATCTTCAAGGGGCATGAAAACCATTTCTTGCCCATTCAATCACCATCATTATGACCTAACTCAATTTGCCTCAGCAAAACAAACGTCAATTTGCCTCAGCAAAACACACATTAGATATAATAATCTTGCATTGTCGTAGATCACTGAAACCTTGAGGCCTAGATGCTTTCAGTGAACGAAAAATAAAGGTGTTGTGTAGGAGCATCTAAAACCCTAAGTTGTGTATATATACATGAACACAATAATAGTACTTTTGGGGCTTCAAGTCTATTTTCTAAGTTAGACCGCCCCTTAAGAGATTTATCTTATAAAATGGATTTACATAGATTATTTTCCTTTTGTTGTCCCCATAAATCATCTTTACGACTCTACAAATCACTCGGTGTTTTTGGAGACAAGAGTAAGACCAAGATGTCTAAAAAGTGGGTGAATTAGGAAACTTAAAACTCTATTTATAATCTATGGTCTCTATTTTCCAACTAGCATAGGTTATGCCATCTAACAACAAGAAATTTGTCAATTCAAGAAGCTATATATATGCACACTGATTAAATACATAGCAGAGTATTAATATATACCACAATACAAATTTAAATGTAATTCAACCAAATTGTTGTTTACATTACTCAATGTCACTACCATTGCGACTACTGTTGAACTTCCATTTTATGATGGATGACTACCCTCCAATGTTAGGTAAGACTAGTGAAACCATGCACACGAAATATGGCATTCCAATGATCAAATTGGGGTATTGATGGTTGTGTCCTCTTTATTGTTCTTCAATTTATGCATGCTACCTTTCTTAGTTCTAGTCTTCATTGTAGACCATTGCACAAGGAGTGAAGGTGATGACACCAAAGAGATGTTAGGAGAGATTGGTGCTCGACGATCCTCATCACTGTTGCTTTGCTTTGGAGAAGAGACATTTGCATCTATCTCCTTAATACGTTCAATCAATGATTGCTCTAGATGCAACAATGTTTTTCCATTTTCCTATAGAGTTAAAAGGTATAACGATTGTAATTGTGATGCTAATGACAAAATATATATAATCTATTAATGTCTGAGAGAATAGAACCTTCTTGTAAGATTTGACCAAGTTCTTCCACTTATCCTAATCATAAAAATTGGACAACATAATTAATTGAAAGGTTTTATATATAACAATATACAATAATGATGGTATATATTTGCTACATAGTGCAATGTATCACTAATAGTCTTATACCTTCAAATGAGCCGATGTTCGAATTGATGCATGGAAATATTTTCTCTTCACATAGCTCCATTTTCCAACACCATGAAAAGATACACCCTTCACAAGTTGTCTCACTTCATCTTCTGTCCAATGATCATTGTTTTTCCGTCCTAATCTATGTTTTCTCCCTCTACTTGTGGAAGGCTCCTGCGATCCAAAATTATGGGCGAACAACCCTATCTGGAAGAAACAAGTTAATTGTATAATTTAATTTCCATATTATTGTAAATAATTTTTATGCATTATGTCCAGTTACTGTTGGATCTGAAATAAGAAGGGATGAGGCTAATTGTCGCTTCATGAAACTAAACTAAGGGGACACCGGGACGAAAGAAGTGTGGGAGAAGAAGAGTGAGGGGAGCAAGTAGGAGGGAAAACATGGATGCCCCTCTATTTGTTGTTGGGTCTGCCCCTAAATAATGTGGCTAAAGATTCTAACTTGGACTATATACTACAACCTAAAAGGTACAGATAAAGGGTGATATGTTTTGGCTAATTGTGAGATCTCCTTGCTAATCAAACAACCTTTATTATTATTTATCCTCTCGTACACATACAATGCAAAGCTTGCAATGGTCGTTGGCATTCCAACACTGATAGTGCTTTTGGAATGGATTCAAGATGGATTTCTCTCTCTCCCCACCCCACAAGACCATAGATGTAGGACGAAGGCCATTGTGTTCTTAGATGGTTGGTGGCAAATGTGCCTATAGAGGTGTCAGTGGGTGGTGGGAAGGATTGCGGATAGGGCCCCACACCATAGCGATTCAAAAGTTTGGGGAGGGTGTGGGTGGGGTGTGCGTGTGCCACAGCATGGAAACAAAGTTGTCATGGCCCATGGGAGATTAATCTTATAGTAGGCTGTGTGGCAAGTGTTGATGGTGTTAGACATGAAGGGATTAGTTTAATAACGTGTAGTTGAGGGTTGCTGATGAGGATCATAAGAGAAAGATGCTACTACTCGATGTATTTCACATTTAGATTTTAAGCTGTCCCCATGGTTAACCATCGAAAAACATTGGGGCGCTTGTGGATTTAGACTCTAGGTGGGTTTCTCACCTGCAGACTAATCTAGAGGATGGCCAGTTTGGTTGTTGACAAAGTGGAGCACGTGCAACAGTAATAGACATGCATGGTGGCGATGACCCATGTTTGTGCAGGGTAATCTTGCTAAAGTAATTTGAAGGGAGGATTGGGACTGTGAAATGGTGGCAGAAGTTTGTGAGCAGCATGCCGAGGCATCGCTAGTGTTGGAGGTTGGGTTGGTGGGGCAATGATCAATGTGGAGGGCTGGCAACAAAGGAGATGCAAGTGTGCTGCTTGAGGGATGAATTTGGATTATTGGCATCTCTGTTGTGTTACGTGGAGAACACTACTTTGTAGTTACTAAGTTTCATTTTTGAGTCAACATGGCCCGTCTTGCCCTAGTCGTGCCTAGCCTTTGTGCACTGTCGTTTGACCTCCCTCTCTCCAACCCACCTTATCACTTTGAAATATAGTAAAGGTTGACGCGAAAGAAATGAATACATATACTTTGACAACTAGACAATATATATCACACAATATTTTGTAGGGTTCGAAACCATCACTACCACTACGCTAGCACTACAACCTCACTTCTCGTGAGTGAGTATATGATACTATCATTTTGTATGAACACTTAGTAGTATTATATTGAATAGTTTAGCCACTAAATGATCTCCAATGAAAAGGTTTCAAATACAAAATTTTATATCTGGTTGGCCACTTCAATTAAACATGACTTCATTTTGTATTGTCTAAAAATTTGAATATCAAAATCTAAAAAGCTTAACAACTCTAATGACTTAAAAAACACTTTTCAACGAGAAAGATGTAGATCACCTCGACCACTACAACTTTGGTATTGTCCATGTCAATATCCAAGCATGTTTGGAAATTCTAAAATTAAAATTTTAAAATTCAAAACACATATTTGGGATTTTATTTGTTTTGAGAACGCATTTGTCAACTATAGAGTTCTAAACTACACTTTGGTCTGACCATGTCGACACTAAAGGTTGTTCAAACAACATTTTGACTTTCAAAAACTGAGAAATTAAAATTAATTTTTTACAAAAAAAACTTTAAAACTACAAAGATTTAGACTTTGTGGAGCTTTATAATTTTGATATAAAGTTCATATTCAGGGGCGGATCCAGGGGGCTGGGGGGCTCGAGCCTCCCCTTGAGCTTGAATTTACCTCTAAATAGTTGTATAATTAGTCTTAAATTACTGCTAATTTCTAATTCTAGTCTTAAATCTTCACTATTTAGCCCTCCTCGGATGTCTCTAGCCCTAAACCTTCACTATTTAGCCCCCCTCGGATGTTTATCCTAGATCCGCCACTGTTCATATTTATCCAACTTCATATGTAAAAGTTATGAATCTTTTGGCAACTTTGTGTACGGTGGCTGATGACATCATAACGCCTATCTCTGTTAATTGATTAGCTAAGAGATATGCATTTGTTAGAGCATCTCCAACGGTTTTGCATTTTTTGTTTGGCAAAATTAAGAATTTGTCAAGTCCCAAATGAATATGGCAAAGGTAAAATGAGTTGATCTTCAACGGTTTCCCATTATTCATTTGACAAAACTAAAAATTGTACGCGCGATGAGGAAATATCCCGCGAGAGTAGCGCACGGGGCGATTGCCAAACAAACTACAGTTTGGCATATGTGCCAAATATCACCTGATGTTTGCCAATTTAACAAAAATGCCAAGCTCATTTGCCAAACCGTTGGATAGGAGATTTTTAGACTTTTTTGCAAAAACAAGAACGCCAAGCTAGCCCATTTGCAAAACTGTTGGAGATGCTCTTAATAGTCATTTTTTTGAGGTGGTGGCCTTCCTAAGAGGCCCATCTTTAAAAATCTATCTACATACAAATGTGATTCTTCTGCGACTGCCCACTCCGCATCTAAAAATCATCATGCATTTATTAAGAAGACAATTACACTGTTTTTTTACTATCTTAATAAAAATAATATGTGTTCTGGAATTTTTTTGCAGTGTGTAGTATATGCTTACCCTTTCAGAACTGCTTCTCATGCGAGGTCCTCTTCTGCCATGTCCCAAACTGCCACTTGGTAGGAAGCAACCTGATCCACATATCATGCTATACATGATCTAATTTTAATATGCTGCAGAGTAAATCTCCTAACGGCACGTGTCCAAGAAATATACAGTGTAATATCTTAAAAAAATCCGTGAGGTCTTAACTCTTACTATAATAAGTATCACGTACTACTACCACAATACCACATGATGCTTGGTAGTATATAACTATATATATATTCACCGTACATAAATAATTAATTTATATAAGACGATATAAGTATATTCTTGTAATAATAATTAAGCACGTGAGTAGTTTTCTATAATAAGATAATGATGATATGTATCCCATCATATGTAAAACATTCTACATTCCACGTACATGCATATACACTTTCACAAATAAATTCACATGAAAACTGTCCATTAATCCACATGCTTGTTTTATACTTAATTTACCTTTTCCGCATGGCATCCCAGCTAGAAAATCAAACTTTTTATTATACTATATAATGCAATAAAACAATAAATATTGTACTCTCTTTGTTTCAAATTGTAAGACGTTTTAGATTTTCTACATTTATAACTTTTGCTAGGCACCTAGATACAGAATAAAAACTACGAATCTCGAAATGCCAAAACGTCTTATAATTTGGGACGAAGAAAGTAGGTGAGAAAATTGCATTAGTGTATATCTTTACAAATGCCTTCATATTATATTGTCAATGCACTAATTACTGTTTTATTTTATATGACCTCTACAGAAATAGTAATCAAAGTTATACGTATCAAGATAATTACCTAGCATGCTTGGGTCAATGTAATCTTTGATTTCAAGTTCATTGACTGCTTCGTCATCGTCATTCACAGTCAGGGAATCAAACTGATCTTCCATCTACGCACGATAGAAGAAACAAAAATGATAATAATTAGTACCAGTTGCGCTTTCTACATCAAATAATTACACAGCATCGACTACGTTTACTAGGACCCAAATAAAGTCCAGTAGTTGTTTGAAAGAACCAGCTGATGATATAGATAGATCCGAAAAATCATACCAGCTGAGGACTATAAGAATCAAGTACACCTGCAACTGGAAGACATAAACTCTATAAATTCCTTGCTGATATATACCTGAACTCAAATAATAGTGAGTATAAAAGGACAAAAACATCAGTTAAATGTAATACGTACCTCGATCTCCCAAGCATTCATCTAGATGCTTCTCGTTGTTGGGCCCTGCCAGTAGCAGCTCTAAGTCATCATCCATGGGTTCATCTTCCATCTAGCACAAGCAATATAATGGGGATCATACAAAAGTATGCATATATAAATTCTGCCATTCTATTAAATCAAACATGATAAGTGTGGAGAAAGGTGTTTATTATATTGTCTTCCTAAACATTGTTTTTTTTGGCAAACTTCATTTTAATTAGATTATTAATTTCCGACTTCACGTTTGATTCTAGCTAGGGTTCCCATTATTTTGGAAGTTTTGTCCTCAATAATGATGAGATTTTTTTGGTTGGATGTATACGGATCTGGTCTCTTTTTTTTCTACCGGCAAAGAAATGCAGGCATATATATATACGCGATGGATATGATCCTTGCCATCTCAAACTACTAACTAAAAAATGTGCATGGGTGTGTATATATCCTGCATCCAGCAAACGTTTTTACATGCATGGCTCATTATTGGTGGTGAGTTCATGTCTCATGGAGCCATTAGGTGCATCTTCTTGGTTTCAAGAGAAAGATGAGTCCTGATCGACTAGCTAGCTAGCTCACATGTTCTGTCGAGACCGAAAAAAGAAAGGCCAGCAGGGGATATGATTGCACTACCATATGTGGACGACCTCTCTCTCTATATAGGCCCTTTGTTTGAACACCCGTCCGTCCCATTTTGTTTATCCTAATAACACTACTACTAGTAGTACTTATGTATATAGTGTATAATGTGGTACGAAAATAAATTAAAAAAGAATTACTACAGAATAACCTCAGCCTCAATGTGTATTGAATACCAGTAGTGCAGTGGGAGGTGGTGGTGTTGAGGGGGTTTCCTGCAGCCACTGGCGGACGGCGGGCGGCTGACTCAAATCTGAAGAACCTTGCTCGTCGGAGGGCCGGGAGGAAGAACTTTGACCACCGGATCTGCTGCTGCAGGCCTGCAGCAGGCTGCAGCACAAGGAAATGCCTGCCGCATGAGTAGATCTAGCGCATGCAATTTGTCAAAGTAGTAGCTTGGCATCCTCAATCGCTCCAAAACAAAAGAACCACCAGTAGTATATTCCATGTGTAATCTGTTCAATATTAGTCAATCAAATGTTCAGTGGAAAAATGATTCAGAACGCAATCATACATACCTAGCTTCCAACAGAGGTTTGGTTGATCCTCCATCGCTTTGCAGGGGGCATCCACCCAAACCGTGAGCAAGAAGAATATATTATATACAGGGCAGCTAGGTTAGGGGCCGGATGGAGAGGACTCGATCCGATTGAGTTTGAGTAGATATATAGAAGCCTCACCCTCTCAGCAGGAGGGTGTAGTAGTGGTAGTAGGGAATCTGATGCGGGCGGGCTGCCGAGATGGCTGTGATGACTGATGAGCGGGGGGGCGGGGGGGGCGTGTGAAGCTGCTGCGAACCGGAAAGGCAGGCAGGACGACAGCAATCCGCAGCAGGGCGATGAATGGCGCAGCGCGCTGGTGCGCTTGCTTTTGTAGAGCCCGGACCTTGACTGACTTTATAGCTATACTCCTAGATAGGCAGGATGGACGATCAGGGCTACACTAGCTGGTTAGTATAGTATTGTGAAACATAATTAAGTTTGTACAGTATCTTTGTTGACGAATAACAACCATCGACTGACAGTTGTGGAAAGAAGGCAAGGGAGAAGGAAAACAAAAGCACCATGGGTCGACAAAGCCAAAGTGGTGGGTCCGTATAGATCGATAGCTACGCGTGATCGTCGAGTTGGACGTTCCATGAGTTTTGGCCAGACCGGAGAAAAGGCAGTAGCACTCGCATCTTCCCCAAACGGGAAAGCGGTGAGCGTCCACGAAGTTTCGTCCTCGCTCCAAAATGTAGTATGTATGTGGGAGCACGGCGTGCTGACCGGGTGATGAGACTCGCACTACTTTTTTTTTTAGAAAATAGTTTTTTTTTCTTAATTTACTGCTGGTTATGCACACGTTTAAGTCCGCAGTGATGCTGTAATTCTACTATACAGTAGCATCAGGGGTGAGCCAGGGACAAAATAATACTAGTGCAGGAGTACAGTACAGTCTGGTGCAGTGATGTCTGTAGTAGCCTGCTCCATCTGCTCTGACAGAAGATGCATGCATGGCATGATGAGCCCTGTGCTGTGCTCTGCTCTGCTCTGCTCTCTGGTGGACACGTATTTATGTACTGTACCCCGGCAGACTGCAGCAAATGAAAGACGCGCCTGGCACCCGGCGTCTGCTTTGCGTGCACAGCAGCAAAAGGACTACTGCATTTAGCAAACTACTCCTCCGTCCATGTGTTTGTTTACTGATTTATTTTAACGCTAATTTAGAGTATTAAATATAGATTATTTATAAAATTCATTACGTAGATTGAAGCTAATTTAAGAGATTAATCTATTAAATCTAACTAGTCTATGATTTGATAATGTGGTGCTACCGTAAACATTTGTTAATGATAGGTTAATAAGGCTTAATAGTTTTGTCTCGCTAATTAGTTTACTCCTGTGTAACTAGTTTTATAATTAGCTTATATTTAGTCCTTCTAATTATATCATCTAAAAGTTTGATATGACACGGTCTAAACTTTAACCTCCGGATCCCTCAATTCCGGATCCCTCAATTCTCGAGAAATAATTTTGATTAATTTTATATAAAAAACTATTAATACTTATGATACATACTCCGTAGTTGATATCATTAGGTAGATCTTTTGATCTAGTTTTTTAATAAATTTATTTGGAGACACAAATGTTACATTATTTTATATAAATCTAATAAAAGTTGTGTCACGAAAATCTAAAACGACAGTTAATAAGGAACGAGGGGAGTATACAATTAATTATTTTTTTATTTATATTTAGTGCGTCTAAATATTCGATGTGAGAAAAAATCTTATACAATTTTAGAATATTGCAAGAAACTAAACAAGCCCTTTAAGAAATAAATAAAGACTGTACGTCGTTTTCCGGTGGCAGCGCAGCGATGGATCGAAAGCAGCGTTGACCGCCCAACGTCCCCACGAAGCTTCACGGCAGGACCCCGTAATCTCGTCTCCAGTAGATGCCGATGATCAGGTAGCAGCGGATCCTCACCCGCTGATGACCCATGCACTACCACACACGCCACACTAGCTAGCTAGCTAGCTAAACTATAGCCACTTTGTTCCTTTATTATTTTGTTCATTTTCCACAGGACACGCGTCAACATTAGGGGCTGGGGACGGACTAGCTCTTGGGTTGCTCTTCCTTTTTAAAGACTGCCTCGTGGAGTACTCCTACTGTGCTAGCTAGAGGCTAGAGCCGAGCTCCGATCCAACCAGAGCATCACCGTGCTTTCTTCGTCGATATGATATCGATTGCCTGCCTGCTGCTGCCCACGGCGCGCACCACACCGTTTCCTCCCTCTCCACCCTTCGTCTCCTAGCTAGCTAGCTACCTCCTCCGACTCCATCCGATCTCTGACTGCTCCATTCCATTCTTATATATAGTGTAATTAATGATGACAACGATGTAGGTAGTTTTCGTAATTTGCTTGCTCTCGATATGAAATGAAATTAAGTAAGGAAACTTCCCAGTGATTTCTCACAAGTAGTAGTGTATGTAGTACGTACCTAAAGACAGGTATTTTAGACTTCTAGATTCAATAAATAATAAAGATGATCAGAAAAAAATATTTAAATATGTTCTGTCTTTTTTCCCTTCAAAAAAATATTTAAATAGTAGGCTGTTCTGAGTTTTGATTTTCTGAATAGTATTCCCATGGAACTCCACATCCCTGAAGAAAAGAACCTTGACATCATGTGATTATTGGGGTAGCATCTGAAAATTATGACATGACCATGACAGATCGGATCAGTGGTGTTTTAATTATTGTAACCTAAGTAGTACTAGTATTTTCTCCATAAAATTAAAAACAAATACAACTATAGATTTAGAGCAAATCAAACTTTCTTAAATTTGATTCACTTGATAGAAAATAACGATATTGTTTATATTTTTATAATATATGATTATTTATACTTTTAAATAGGTTATATAAAAATATATTTTTATAAATAATCTGATGATAGTTATTTGGTTTACAAATATCAGTATTTTATTATTATGTCAGTCTCAATGCATAGTGTCATAGTATTACTTCTAAGAGTATCAAATAAAATAAAACATAGATGAAACACCCTTCCTCAATGCAAAGTTTCATTCTAGAGTTTCATAGACATTTAATTTTATGACTCATAGAGTTAGTACTCGTGTCGAGATACTCATTTTTCTCTCATTTAAATATGTTGTTATGTCATAAAAATATTTATGTGGTAAGCTATTTAATATAAATAAAATTCAGATAAAATTTGCACTGAGAGTGACCTTATAGAAATTTTGTTAAAGCTAAACGTGTTTGACTCTTGTCAAGCAGTGAGAACTCTTTTTGGACGAGGAAGCACAGGTGAATGCAAGATTGGCTGATTGCGATTGCGACTGCGATTTGCATGGATTCTCGATCGGTACGTAGTGGCAGGCAGCATGCTTTGGACCACACTTTTTATCTGCTGGTACTTTCACATAATAAGTTCGTTGGTCAGTTGGATTTGGTCGTCTCACTCTCACATCAGGAACTCAAAGTGTGATGGTGACATATAGTCCAAATCGGAATGAACTTAAACTAACTACGTATATTTTCTGCCGAAAGAATTTTCTGCCGGTCATGAGATGAGACGTATATTTATTTCAGCTACTTATTTTTCACGAGTCTCTGAACCAACTTTTTTTTTCATCACTAATGACACTCAAAGCAATGTTATTGTTTTGAAGCTTCTCCTCTTCGGCCGCATTGGGTGCCTCCTCATTTGCAACCTCAAATTTCTTGTCAACCACCAACCATAACTTTCGGTTGAGTGATTTGATATATGTGGCCATCAATACTTTCCAATAGCTATAATTAGTGTTATCAAACTTGGGTGGTCTCTTGGTGTTGTTGATTTGGACCACAAGTATCTTTCTCTCCAATCATCTAAAATTTGCACTAGTAGAAAAACTGTTTTTGCTGGCGCCCCCCGAAATACACCACAGGCGGTTTTGGCTGCCAGCCGCCTGTGGATTAAAATGGCCCGGGCAGAACTGCCGACCGCATGTGGTGATCGATTACCACTGGCGGTTGGCATAACCCAACCGCCAGTGTAAATCGTCCATTTACACGGGGGGTTGGGTTATGCCAACCGCCAGTGGTAATAAACCTCCACAGGCAGTTGGCATAACTCAACCACCAGTGTAAATGGGGTGATTTACACTGGCGGTTTGGTTATGCCAACCACCAATGGTAAGTCCTGCCTATATATACCGCCCTCCCGACCCCCACTCTCTTCTTCCTCCCGGCCAGTTACAGTTCTAGCCACCACCTTCCATTGGAGGCGATTTTGGAGGTCCAAATTTTTCAAAATACAAGGGGAGAGGTTTTGATCTTCATTTCTTCGAAGGAGGTCGCTAAGGAAGGTTAGTTGGTGCCTCTTTTGGCCTCTTTTAACCTCTATTGCTCAATTTGAACCATTTTTTGGATCTAGGGTTTCATGAGCTAGCTAGAGAGAAGAAGAGCTAGATTTTTATATTTATTTCTAGTAATGAGGTCACTTAATTAAGATGGATAGATATATATTATTGTGCTTCTTCTTGATTTAGTTTCTCCAAGATATATATTTGTTTCTAGGTGACTAAAATAAGATGGATAGATATTATTTCTCCAAGATATATTTATATTCACATTTTGCCTCGTTTAGCTCTTTTTTTGTACAATAGCTATATTTTTGTATTTATATTTCTCCAAGGTTAGTTTATGTCCCTTTTGTTCAATTTTATCATGATTTTGGATAGGGTTTCACCATGAGTGAGAGAGAAGAACACCTAGGTTATTTTCTTTGTTTATTCATGTGAGGTTGATTAAATTTATTATCCAGTGACCCTAGCTAATAATCCCTAGCTAAACCCTAAACCCTAGCCTTCATTTACACAGACAAGGGGGCATTTTGATTTGAGGACCAAGTTTATTGATGCCGCTAAGAACCATGCTTCGAGAACAAAGAAGACGCACATACATTGTCCATGCATGGACTGCAGGAATATTGTTGTATTTGATGACCATCAACAAATCCTTTCTCATCTTGTCCGCCGAGGATTTATGAACGATTACTTGATTTGGACAAAGCATGGAGAGGAGAGCTCTGTGCCTTATACAACTGTTAGCCATGCAAATATTGACGTCGATGGTCCAGATATGCTTGTTGATGGTGGGTTTGAGTTTGTACACGAGACACAACAACATGTCACCGATGGTCTTGATCATGGTTTCGCTGGAGGAATTGAAGGTGTCGGAACTGATGTGATGCAAAATAATATGGTTGCAGAAGATGCAGAATTCCTAGAGGCAATGTTGTGTCGTCATGCAGAAGATCCATCAATGTTCTTCAAGAAAGGTATGGAGGCCCTGATGAAGGCAACAAAAGAGCCTTTGTACGATGAATCTAAGGGTTGCACCAAAGAGTTCACGACCTTGCGTTCGGTGCTAAAGTTGTTGGTATGCAAAGCTAGATTTGGTATTTCCGAAGCTGGCTTTGATGTATTCTTGAGTATTATCACATACATGCTTCCAAAGGAAAACAAAGTGCCTGCTAACACATACTATGTAAAGAAGCTAATCAGTCCACTCACGATGGGTGTTGAGGAGATCCATGCTTGTAGAAATCATTGTATCCTATATCGAGGTGACGATTATAAGGACATGGAGAGTTGTACAAAGTGTAATGCAAGTAGGTACAAAATGAATAAAGACTATAAAGAGGGACACTATGCTGCCTCGGTGTGTAACGAAAAGAAGCGAAAGAAGACCCAACAGAGTTCAAAACCCACAATGAAAGAAAAAGACGAAGTAGACTATTATGCACAGAAAAAGATTACTGCTTTGCTGATATGGTACCTGCCTGTGGTTGATCGACTGAGGTGTTTGTTTGCTAACCCAGAGGATTCCAAACTTATGAGCTGGCATGCTTCTGATGAGCACATCAAAGATGATGGGAAGCTTTGGCATCCAGCCGATGGCAAGTAGTGGAAAGATTTCAATAATAACCACGAAGACTTTGCAAAGGAACCAAGAAATGTTAGGTTTGTACTGAGTACTGACGGAATGAATCCATTTGCTGAGAGGAGCAGCACACACAGCACATGGCCGGTGATCCTCACCATCTACAACCTTCCGCCATGGTTGATGCAGAAGCGAAAGTACCTCATGCTAACCATCCTTATATCTAGACCTACACAGCCTGGAGTTGACATGGATTTTTTCTTGGAGTCCTTAATGGAAGACATGAAGATGTTGTGGGAAACAGGTGTTAAAATGTGGGACGAGTACCGCAGAGAATCATTCACATTGAGAGCAATTATCTTTGTGACCATCAACGATTACCCTGCTCTCTTCACATTATCAGGGCAGTTCAAGGGAAAGGTCGGTTGTGTGGTATGCATAGATGAAACTGCTCACGTGTCCCTTACTGCATCTAAGAAGATAGTGTACATGAGGCACAAACGCTTCTTATCGAAAGGACACAGGTACCGCCAGAAGAATATGGATAAGTACTTTGACAATAACGTTGAACTCTAGTCTACTGCCCTACTAGGTAACAGTAAAGGCAAAAGTGTTTTCAACCTAGTCAGGAACCTCAAATTTCTTTTAGGGAAGAAGACAACAGACGGAAAACCAAGAAAGAATGTCAAACCAACTCTAGGGGCTACGTTCAAGAAGAAATCTATTTTCTTCGAGTATTTGTCATACTGGCCTGAGTTAGACGTACGTCATGCGATCGATGGTATGCATGTTTAGAAGAACATGTTTGAAAGCCTGACTGGAACATTGCTAGACATAAAGGGCAAGACAAAGGAAGGACTAAAGTCACGCCTGGACATGGTACAGTTAGACATAAAAAAGAACTCCACCCTGTTCTTCAAGAAAATGGGAAGTACCATCTCCCGGCAGCAAGCTACAACCTTACCAATGATGACAAACATTCGATGTGTGTGTGGTTGAAGAATCTGAAGGTCCCATATGGATTCTGCTCTAACATACGAAGTATTGTGTCAATGAAAGACCTTACACTCACCAACTACAACTCACATGATTGTCATACAATGCTGACTACTTTCCTCCCTATTGCCATCAGGGCTATAAATCCAGTGTGGATAAAGGTTGCTGTCACACGGTTGTGCTACTTCTTCAACAGGATTTCACAGAAGGTGATAGATCGTGATGAGTTGACATCTCTTAAGGAATTTGCAGCGGAGACAGTGTCATAGTTCAAGATGTGTTTTCCTCCAGCATTCTTTGATATTATGGTTCACCTTGTGGTGCACTTGGTTCCACAAATAGAGACACTGGGTCCCATGTATTTGCATGAGATGTGGACGTATGAGCGTTTCATGTCAACACTTAATGGCTACGTATCAACTCATGCTCGTCCTGAGGCGTCCATGGTAGAGGGGTACTTAACGGAAGAGGCAATTGAGTCTGGTGGTCCATTTTGCAACAGCGTCCTAAAAGACCAGGATGCAATAGGTTTGCCTCCATCAAGACATGATGGTAGGCTGAATGGAAGAGGGAGGATGGGAAAGAAATCATTAGTCCCGCAAGATTACAATTCAGTCCTCGAGGCACATCAAAACATCCTACATCAACTCTCGATAATGGAGCCTTTCATCGAGCAACATATTGATGAGCTTCGCAAACATAATCATGGGTACACAGATGAGTGGTTAATGAAGGAACACAAGAATAAGTTCACCTCATGGCTAAAGGAGCTTGACACTCCAGAGGGGGAAACAATTGAGGAACGCACCATCAAGGTGTTGGCTTCTGGACCATCATGCCAGGTCACAACATGGCAAAGCTATGACATTAGTGGCTTCACATTCTATACCAAGTCCAAGGACCAAAAGAGCATTGCACAAAACAGTGGAGTTCGATGTGATGCCTTAGACTCTGAAACTGGTGATGAAACTATGTTCTTTGGCTTCGCTGAAGACATATGGAAGTTAGACTATGGTACATTTCAGGTCCCTATGTTTAAATGCAAATGGATTGAAGACAAAGATGTCACAGTGGACAACTATGGGGTCAGAGTTCTTGATCTAAGTAAGGTAGGCTACAAAGATGATCCATGGATAATGGCTAACCGTGCTGCACATGTCTTCTATGCTGAACAGATTCTTTGTCCTAATGAGAAGAAAAGTACCGACAAGCCGAAGCATATAGTTATTCCTGGAAAGCAACAAGCTATAGGGGTTGATGGTGTATCTGACCTGGATGAATTTAATGAGTTCAGCAACATGTGTCTCTTTGTAGATGACCATCCACTAAAAATAAGGAGTCTTGAGCAAAGCATCCCACAGAAATCGCTACCTTGGGTGCGCCAAGATGGACAAGGAAGAATAGTATAGCTGCCTAGATTATTTTTGTTATTTGTCATGTAACCTGTTTATGTTACAATGTGAGATCCTATTTATGTTTGAACATATGAAGACCCAATTTTTGTTTCTACATGTGAGACCCTATGCTTATTTCCCATAATTGCAATCTATTTCCCTAAACACTACACACTTAACCCTAAAGAAGGATCCATAAACCCTAAACCCTAAACCCTTAAATCTGGAACCTAACACTAAACCCTAAACACTTAACCCTAAACCCTAAACACTTAACCCTTAACTCTAAACACGTAACCCTTAACCCTAAACACTTAACCCTTAACACTAAACCCTAGCTAAACTCTAGTTCAATACAAAAGTATCTCATACATGTGATTTCATATTTTTAACATGTATATCTTGTCAAGACAAACACTACAAAATTTAATTCATAATTTTTGGAACAATATTTCTCAAGATATGATTTTTTGAAGCTTATGTATTAATCGATATACTAGGCATATAAATATAGATACATATAAAAGTATCTCAAACATATCATTTCATATTTTTGGCATGTATATATTGTCAATACAAACACCACAAAATTTTATTCATAATTTTTGGAACAATATTTCTCAAGATATGATTTTTAGAAATTTTTTAGAATTGTTTTTGCAAAAATGTTTCTACTGGCGGTTCCCATTAACAACCGCCTCTAGAAAGGGTATCAGTGCTGGCGGTTGGCAATACCAACCGCCTGTATAAATCATTTCTATAGGCGGTTTAGAAATGGGGTCCGTATATATATCCCGCCCACTTGCCCGAAATTTTCTAAGTACCGAAGGTGCCAGTTCATTCGAATCGACGCCGTCAGGCTGCCGGAATTTCCCACGAACCTCCGTCGCCGCCAATCCCGCCGCTCACCAATCATCTCCGTCGCGCCGGGGTAAGTCCTCGGCCGCTCCCTCCTCTTCTCTCTCTGTAGCGGCGTGGGTAGCGGCGGTCGGTTGCGCGGTGGCGGTCGGTTGCGCGGTAGCGAGGAGGCAGGCGCGCGGCGGGCGAGTGCGAGCGCGAGCGTGGTGGCCGAGGTTGCGGCGGCACGCCGAGCATCGTGCACTTGCTGTTGGACGCAGGAGGAGGGCGGCTCGGGCGCACGTGGGGCCGGCGCCGGGGGATTGCGGCGGCGCCGGCGGCGGCGTCAGTTGCGGCTCGAGCGCGTGGTCGTGAAGCGCGTGGCCGAGGTCGCGGTGGCGCGACGAGCAGTGGACGCGGGAGCAGGGCGGCTCGGGCGCGCATGGGGGAGGCCGGCTCGGGCGCGCGTGGAGGAGGCGGCGTGGTGGTGAGCCGCTGGGAAGACGAACCTAACGTGCGGGCCCGGTCTGTCAGTTGGAAGGGGAGGAGGCGAGGTGCGGGCCGCGCTGCGCGCTCAGCTGGGCCGAGGCTGGACTGGGCCGTGGGGTGGGCCTCCGCGCTCGCGGGAGAGAGAGGGGAGGGGGCCAAGGCTGGGCCGGCTGCGCGAGCGGGCCAGAAAAGAAGATAATGGGAGGGAGAGAAAAGAAGGGCTTTTTTCTTTTTTTTCAAGAGCTGATTTTTAAAGATCTCCATTCAAGTTTCAAGTTTCATAGCTGATTTTTCTTATATATATTTAAATCACTCTTGTATGTATATGTAAATGCTTATATATATTTAAATGCTTATATGTAAATGCTTCTCGTTTATTAGATAAATAATTATATAAATGTTTCCAATATATGTTATAAATGCTTATCTTTTATTAGATAAATGATTATATAAATTCTTCCAATATATGATTATATTAGATATATGATTTAAATCCAATGACTTATATATATTTAAATACTTATATAAATGCTTATCGTTTATTATAAATGCATCTAATATAATGCTTTGATTTTCTTTAGCATTTTTTATTTTCTTTAGCTTTTTTATAATGAATGCCTCCAATATAAATGCATCTAATATAAATGCTTCTTTATATATATATTTAAATGATTAAAAAGGCATCTTGTATTAGTTGTTTTATTAATCTATCATACACTTGATGATATTATATATTCATTTCTTAGGTATTATATAAATGCTTATAACATACACTTGAAATTCTTATAATATACACTTGATAATATAATATACACTTGAAATTCATATATATAATATATAAATGCATATCCTTTATTAGATTTCCACGATGACATCTCCAAGCAACAAGGACCAAGCACAAGGGTCCATTCATACGGAACAGGCACCAGGGTCCGACCCCACAGAGCAAGTACAAGATACCCACCAAACAGGGCAAGGCGTGGGGTAGTCCAACCCCACGGAGCAAGTACTAGATACCCATGAAACGGGGCAAGGCCTGGGGTCATCCGGCCCCATGGAGGAAGAAGAAGGGAGCCAATCAACTCCGAAGAGATCTTGGAGCCCTAGTGACGACTTCGAGCGTCCCGAAGTGAGGAAGGCTCGAGAACAAGTTGAGCGTGAATTACGCCATGACCCTGATTATGATTAAGAAGTCGAGGAGGTAATTATATTGTGCCCATTATTATATGATTTCATATTTATATTTAATTAGATGTGTATATATAAATCATCACCATTGAACTCACAATGTCTATATTCAGAGGGCATTGACTCAGATGGAAGAGTTAATCTCGCAACATGCCGCGGAACGTGCCGAAGATGCACCCGAACCGACCGCGGCGATGACTACTGAGAGATCAAGGAAGAGGAAGCGGAGCGGTGCCAAACGAGGTGAGGGAGGATTGAATAAGTTTCCAGACGACGTATATGCCATCTTAGAAGTCAGCCCGACCGGACAGCCCATGGCTCCTTTGGAGGCCCTAGCTATGTACCGGAACGCAATTGGCTTCTGTGTTAGGGACTTTCTTGACATCACTAACAAGAAATAGTCCAGTGTGTCGGAGGATGACAAGACAAGAATTTGGGAAAAAATGAAGACGAGGTTCCAGTTTCCTCGAGCCATACCAGAGGCATTGGTAAAGGACTACACATTGAAGGAGTGTGCGATCAATTTCTGAAACTGGAGGTCCGATTTGAATACCAAGTTTGCCAAGAAAGGGTTGGACCCTACAACAACGTACAAGATTTCTAAAGGGCAGTGGGCGATCTTTCTAGAGCAGAGGAAAGAGAAAGACTTCGTATCTCTGAGCGAAGCCAACTCCGCTCTTACTAAGAAGAATAAGTACCACCACCGTCTAGGCTCAGGTGGTTATCAGTGTTAGGCTCCCAAATGGCAACAAGAAGAGGCTGCGAGGAAGGAGAAACGGTTGTCGGCGTTGTCCGAACAAGTTGGTGAAAGGTCCGCGAATTGGATTCGGGCTCGAAAACCAAAGGAAACCGACAGCGGTTTGTCCTTTGATGACCCTCAGATTGAAGAAGTAGCAAAGAATATCTTTGCGGTGGCAGCCAAGCAACAGGAAGGTAAATTCAAGCCACGAAGAGAGAGGGACATCCTTAGCGAGGGCCTGGGTAACCCTGAGCATCCTGGCCGTGTTCGATGCGTGTCATCCAAATAAGGATGGAAGGAGGGATTTGGCCCTCAGTGGGAAGGTGAGTATAGGAAACATGATCGATACAAGGAAGAAATGGCTAGCTATTGGAAGGAGGAGGCTAAGAAAGAGTTCATAGAGTTTATGCAGAAATTGCTAGATAATCCTCCTGCTGAGTTGATACAGAAGTTAGCGAGTGCAGTGCCAAATCAACAAATGAGAACTCAGGCACCCCAGATGCAGCTAGTCCTAGTGGTGTCCCAACAGACCGTTGCCGAGGTACCAAGCAGTGTCGCGTCTACCGGGAATAAGGTTCAATATCCAGTTAACGACATTGTTATTCCAGTGGCTTGCTCCCTAGTCATAAGATATGACATTAACAATCACGGTACAAGGGAAGTAGCCACAGGCAAAGCGATCCCAGAACGCAAGTACCACGGTGCTGACATTCCTGAAGACTACTGCAGAGTTGAAGTATCGACCGTGGTCAATGGATATGAGGATGAGATTTTAGACATCCTCGGTCCCGAGGACATTGAGAAACTCGAACAGGCTCTAAACAATTTCATTCTTTGGCCTCGGCGAGACGTCCAGCTGAGGGAGCCACCACCATCCTCGCAAGAGATATCAGTTGAGGAGTCATCAGGACCTACTGATCCTCTTCCAAACCCACCACCATCACCACTGCATTCTCTTTGGAGCCCACCTCCGTCACCTCGGTCACAGTCACCACCTCCTCCACCTCCATCACCTCCACCACAGTCGTCACCTCCGCCACAGTCTTCACCTCCACCACAGTTAATACCGTCTGCACCACAAACATCACCTCCGCCGCCTCCACAACAAAAATCCACACCTTCCCCACAACTCAAAGATCCAAAACAAACACCAGCGCCGCCAAAGAAGAAGTTTCTGGTGCCCAAGTTGATTTCCCCCTTCGAGCCAAAGAAGAAAGCAGCTGGCATGGCCAAATTTTTGAAAGGACTTGGAACAAAATGCAAAATTGAAGTCCACGACTTGTCTGAGCTCAGCAAGTTAGCGCAGCCGGTGCCTAAGATAATTCCCTGCACATACAAGGTGCCCACTTTTGAAGACTACAAGTCTGTGCCTAAAAACTATGTGTTAGAAAAGCCTCTACTGAGCTGGGAGAAACTCCAAAAGGTGTCAAACAATGTAAAAAGGCTGAATGACTGGTACATGAGAGCCTCTTCTGTTGGCATTCACGCCATCAACGTGTGTATACCACATAAGGCATTTCAAAGTGTCCATGATCTGTGTGTGATTAACTTTGAAGACCTTTGGTTGATGATGAACTTCGAGAGGCTAGACGTACAGATCATAATGATGTTTGCATTATAAGTGTTATATAGTTACACATCCATTGTAGTTGCATCAATATTCAATATATGACATGCATTGTAGTTGCAAATGTTCAATATATCTGACAAGCATGTGCCTTGTAGAATGCTATATGATCAGGAGGAGCAGACTTACGGCCAGAATTTTGATTATTGTGCCGAGCAGAGGGTTGGCTATCTAAACCCAATTGATATATGCGAAGAAAGGCACACCTTCAGAATTGGGGAAAACAACAACGACTTATTGGGCTTAGTAGGTGAAGCACGGGCCGAGAAAAAGAGAAAATTAAAGTATCAATTTGAATCCAAGTACGCCTTCTACATTGCAAAGTGTATGAAGAAGTATCAAGATAGGAAATGTGTAGTGGCACCGTACAACTTTGGGTAAGTATGAGTTTGGACAGTGGCACCGTATAACTTTGGGTGATCAAACTACATAATTTCAATACACAAATGTATCATAAATTTGATTCATGCAGGGATCACTGGATCTGTGTCATCATTTATCCTAAAAAGGGAAGGGTGGTGGTACTAGACTCCGCTAATTACCCGCCGGCAAACTATGGAGGTTTCATTGAGAACTTAGAGCTGTAAGTCGAGATATGCATATATACGTTTGCATTATATGATTTTAAGAATAATTAACATGGTGATTGTATTCAAGTTCGCAGGGCATGACAGTTTTATAAAATCCACGGTAGAAAGTTTGAGTCGAAGAAAAAAGAAAAGGAGTCATTGGAATTTATATATGAATGGTCGATAAGTTGTATGAAAACTTACTCTTATAAAATCTACGTGTGCGAGCATCTATAAATAATCACTTTTTTGTTTTGTATATAGTGCCACAAGCAACCACCAGGGTCTGTCCTCTGTGGATACTACATGTACGAGCACATGAGAGGAGACACGACATGATGCATGAAGAAACCTTCGAAGAGAGCCAAGGCTACGACCATCAATGAAAAGACGTTATGCGACATAATTGAGGACGTGAGCCTTTTCCTAATTAAACAGGTCATCTCAACTTTTGAAAAATATCATGATCATGAAAGTGAATTAGGCAAGCCAGAGTATCAAGCACTCACAGAGGTTTATAACCTAAATCTTACTCGGAGCGGTTTTTAGAGGACATGTGCAAACTATTGATGTATATAGTGTGTGATACACTTGTAACTTTATGTGTGTGAGCATGAGACTAATGTATATAAGGTGTCATACACTTGTAACTTTATTGCGAGCATAAAACTTTGAAGTAATGATAGATGTATGTATGAAATATATAAATTTCATGTTGTTATATTTGAACATCATCCAATAAGCTTTACTAGTTTCAATAACAATATAATATATATATATATATATATATATATATATATATATATATTAAACAATAAAACATTATATATAATATATAAATACCAAAAAATGAAAAATGAAAAATCATTTTCACATGCGGTTCTCTTAGTGAACCGCCTGTGTAAATGTCTCCTTTTCACAGGCGGTTCACTAAGAGAATCGCCTGTGGAAATGGTTTTCTACAGGTAGTTTTCAAGCAACCGCATGTAGAAATAGCTCATTTCTACTGACCCCAGCGCCGGCGGTTCTGGAAGACGCTTGTATAAATGCGTTTCGAATCGCCTGCATAGTAAGCTTTTGTACTAGTGTTGAGACCATCTTTTATGATAATAGATGACAAAGAGGGACAAGTGTAAGAATCTACTCAGCCTAGAGGGCGGGTAAATATGTCTGCCTAAAATTTAACCTCAAAGTTTATTAGTTCACATGCGCGGCAGAGAGCTGCTCTGAGCAGCACAGCCGCTCTCAAAAAAGGAACTGCCGCTCTCAAAAAGGAAAAGCCTTGTCAAACTTCTTCAATTTTTAAATAGGCAATGCTACAATATAATTTTTACTTGCTAGAGGTAATACTATCTTAAAGAAATCTGAGCCCTTGATTTTTTGGATTTTTTAAATTAAACTAATTAATGAATTAATCTAGAAAAAAGAAAAACATATTGCTGAATCCTCAAGTCACGGAGATAGAAACCAGCAGGTGCACCATACATATCACGTAATCATGTATTACACGCTAACACCATACACAAATCACGTACATGTCACGTTGGTGCACATGCAAATCACATTCATGCATATTCAAGTATATCAATTCACATGTAAAATTACACGGTAATAAAAATATATCACGTCCAAATTTGCAAAATAGGAAAACTTACCATATCCGCCAGATCAGCATGCATCAATCAAATTAAAAAAAAGTTTTTTACATCGAAAGCTTTCCTAATTTATTCAATTTTACATAATAAAACATAAAATTAATATGTATATAAAATATTACCTTTTAGGAGTAGTAGGTAATCATAACCGTCCGATTAAAATAAATGAACAGCTCACAGTAATTTGAGGATATCGTAGAAAAACCCTTTTTAAATTGCTATTATATGAAAACAAAAGGTTGAGGACTAGGTGCTAAAGCGGCTCTGCCTCTAGTGAAGCCCTGCCAAAGTAATGGTTATTGAAGAAATGGCTCCGCCGGAGAAGCCCGGCCAAAGATACATTTTTCTACTAGACCGGTGGGGCCACAAAATGTGTATTCTTTTCGCTACTCCTCATAGACTTGGTATAAATTATAACAAAACTAGCGCTGGAGTTAATTTTGTCAAATATATGTTTTGAAAACAACTTCAGCTCCATAAAAGAAGATGGAATCAAAGCCCTTTTAGGAGAGCCCTGCCACACTGACCCTTATGTATTGGAAGGTTAGGTTAAGTGTCTACTTCATTGCTGGATGGAGTGCGACTAGCTATGCACGTTCAAGTTATTTTAGGTCAGACCTAAAAAATTAATCAAATGAACTAGAATGACATTCTCGTAATTTGAGGAATATAGAAAGATGAGCTAAAATGGCATATGACCGTAATTAATTAATTAACCCAAAAAATACCATTAGGTACCCACTTGCATCCCTGAGTGCGACGCACGGGATGGTCGCCATATTATTATCGTAACTTTTAGAACATCCACAAGTGTTAATTAAAACAGTAACTCTCTAATTTTATTTTTTTGGAAAAAAAGGAAAGAATTGTCCAGTTATATATATCTAAACTAATTAAATCTCCACAGCTCATAAATATACATATGTGTTCCACATTTGCAATCCATTCGGTTACTGCACCTCCGCAATGATTTTTGCTTGGTTTTGCCCAGTCTCACCAACCTTTTCTTCCTTATACCTGATTTTTTATTTTTAGAACGCCAAATAATGGAAACTATTGGAGACAAAAAAATAAAGATCCTATTTATTTTATTCACTTAGAATAACCATTGGTTAACCAAGTACTTCATTCATTCCAAATTATAAAATATTTGACTTTTTTGATACAAAATTTGACCATTCATCTTATTTAAAAATCTGTACAAAATATCACTTCTTTTGTTGTGGCTTGATTTATTAATAAAGATTCTTTAAGAATGACTTAAATTTGATTATATTTATATAAATGTTTTAATAAGACGAATGGTCTAACTTGAAGTTAAAAAAGTCAAACATCTTATAATTTAGGGTGGAGGAAGAACTTTTAAGGAGAGTTTAAAGAAAAAGAACCATAATTTTAGCATAGAATTGAGCTAAATTATGACGAGTTTGATCAACTTTATATAAAACTATTAATATCCATAATACAAAATAAGTATATTTAGATTTACCAAAAATATATTTCCATATTATATTAATCTAGTTTTATAAATATTAATACTCTTACTTATAATTTTCTACAACCATTCTCTTTTACAAGGTGCACACATATATAAGATTCAAACATTAAAATCTACGACTAGTGGTTTATTTAACAAACTTTAATTATTATAATACAAACTTGATATGTTTAGATTTTAAATAAGCAATTGCATTATCCAATAATCGTAAGTTTAGAATCATATATTGTCTGTTGCAAACTATACCAGGGTACCATGAAAGGCCACGTCCTCAACAGACCAAAGGCCCAGCTGAATTAGTAGACCAACTCGGCCCACCACACTCGCCCGGGCGCAGAGCCCAGAGAAACCGGGCGAGATGGCAAGGGCCCGACCCCCTCATCTAGCGCTCCCCCACTCACTCTGCCCTCCACGGAGTCCGGGGTACTTGCTACTATGGCATCCGCCTCGCCCAACCCCCGAGGGCTAGAGGGCTCGCTACAGTGGCATCCGACCCCCCCTGAAGGGTCAGAATTATGACTCAACAAAGAGAGTCGGCCCCTCTGACCCCCTGAGGGATGGAGAGACAGCTTCGACCATTTTCCGCCTCGCCCGACCCCCCAGGGGTCGGGTGGGACGCACCGGAGGCATCCGCCCCGACCAATTCCTTAGATGTATTCTCCGCCTCTCCCGAAGGGGAGGCTTCTCGTAGAAGAAACATGGTACGAGAGAATAGGGAAATGCATCTATCCTCCCTCAACTGCTCCGGCATGGTGGAAAGCTAACAAAACTCCTGCATGGGATAGCATTTTTACACGCCATACCAAAGTTTGGTACACGCACCGCATGGTGGACGAAGCTCCCACCACTATGTCGTGTACTTGCGACATCCCTGTCCTGTCCCACGCAGTACCCCTCTCACATGGGGTCAAAGGGACGGGACGAGCCTCTCTTCAGCCCAATCAAGAACAGGAGCCGCCATGCCCTGAACAAGGCGACGACCATCCTCCATAGGGAAGCCACGACGCCGGCGACCAGGGCACGTCCTTGACGCCTTTCTAAGCATGACCAATAGGAAAGGGGGATTACGGTGCCGATTAGACTCTCTCTGGCCTTGGCCAACAGGCTGTAATCCAGGTTTCCCCGTGGAACTATAAAGGGAAAATGAGGGACCCCAGCAAGGGGGGACTCTAGCATATAGAAGTCCACACACGACAGATCACGCACACACATGCACCAGAGACCTGGAAGCTCGCTTCCTCTCTCGCCACCATTGTAGCCTTCTTCTACAATCGAAAAGAGCTAGAGGCGCAACGCCGACACTTGACGTAGGGACGTTCTTTCCAAATCAATCTAAACCTCCTGTGTTCATCTAGCTCGCCATCCGAGCCCGGACGCGTAGATACAAATTTACTAGTTGGTGTTAGGTACCCCGGTTTGATACACGTCAGGTAGGGGAATTCTGGGCGTCACATCGAGCATCGGATGGCTGACCACCCATGCTCCCCCTCTGAGTTGCCTTTCGGTTTGCGCAACCCGGTGGGGACCTATGGATCGTTGTTGGCCCCGCCTGAGGGGTTCGGCAACCGTGTCCGCTTCATTCTGGCCTCCCGCATTCGCTTTAGGAGTCTAGATTCCGTCTACATGAGAGTGGACTACGAGCTGGTCCTTATCCCGTCCTCCGTCCCCATTGACCCCAGCGACGCGGCATCGGCTCCGGCCACCCCTAGCTTGAGCATCAGCTCAACGCTTGTCTCGGGCCACACTCCTCGGCGGAGTTGGTCCAAAACTTTTTCTTGTCCTTCTCCAACATCACGTCGCGGTTTGCGGGAGCAACGCCATCCCCCCCGACACAAGACGTGCATCGCGTGTCGAAGGGGCTATCTTACCCTCGCTCCGTCATCACTAGGCCCACTACACGGACACCTAAAGCATGCACGGTGGACCCTACCCCCAGTGCCACATCGACGTGTTTCCCTAGTCATCGTTTGTAGTCCATAACAGAGCTCCTGCGGGGCTCCGACGCGTACTCTGAAGATTCCAACGACGTGTGAGGTGATGCCGACTTCTCCGGCCTACGGGACCCAGAGTCCCTACGTTGCTTCCTTGGTGGATTTGACACCCTCCTCGAGTCTCCTGACTCTAAGGATTGGGACTACGACCTGTCGTGGAAGTGCTTCATGTGCAACCAGAGAGCCACCGCAAGAGACAACTTGGAAGAGCTCTGGAGGGATCTCCCCCGTGGGCACCCTCGTGACCCAACACCTCCCCCGGGGAAGCTCACTTCACCCCGCTGGGGTTTCACTTCACCCCGCCAAGGCAGCCTTCTGTACCTCCTCAACAGGGGCAGAGTCCGCCTCCCGCAGACAGGCCACATTCGCCTCTCGAACAGATTTGAGAGCGCAAGAAAAGACTCGAGGAAGAGCGAGAGTGGCGCCCACGATAGCGAGAAGCCCTCGAGCAGGAGCGCGAGCCTCGCGGAGATCGCACTCTCGCCCAACGAAGGGATCATGACGTCAACCAATGCATTTGTGAGGACGAGGGTGGCGACCCTCCTCCTCACTTTGCCCGGGCTATCCAGAACATGGTTGCCGCGGCGATCCTTCTTTGGGCATGCCAGAGCCTTTGACTCTCGAGGGACTCCATGCCCATGAAGAGATACGTGATCTGCTCGAGCGTGCCGTGGTGCAGCAAGCCGAGAGCTCCGCGTCTTGGTCACATGGGCCCAAGAACGAACACCACATACCTCACGTTCCCCACGGTAGGGAGGAGTCAGTTCACCCGAAGCCGCGTCGTCCACGGGCATGTTCTCCTCCTCGCCATGACGAGAGTGACGTCGATGCGCAAACCATCATCAACACATGTTTGAAACACTGCCATGATGGGAGGGACCGCAGTTTTCATCCCCAACATGGCGGGCGTTACGATAGCGGCGAGGACCGGTCCCCGAAGGCCGAGCCACCCAGCCCTCGTGTCTTCAACCACAACATCCAGAACACACCGTTCCTAGTGCCCTTTCTTCAACCAACCAACATCATCAAGTATTCAGAGGAAATGAACCCTGAGCTTTGGCTCGACGACTACTGCTTGGCCTGCTAGGCCGGCGGCGCGAATAATGACTCCTTCAACATCTGCAACCTACGCGAATAATGACTCCATGCGAGCCTGGCTAGAACATCTCCCACCTTACCACATCCACGAATGGACCGACCTCAAACAAGTCTTCATGGGAAACTTCCAGGGCACCTACGTGTGTCGTGGGAAGTCATGGGACCTCTACAGCTGCCGGCAGATGAAGGACGAGTCCCTTCGGGACTTCATCCGATGTTTCTCCCTCTGGTGCATAGAGCTGCTCACCACAGCCGATGCATGGCCTCACGGCCTCAATGGGGTCCCTCACCTTCGGTCTGTTGCAGGCTATGACCTCCCACGTCCAAGATTTGGATGTCTCCATGGGGGTCGTCCCCGTCTACTGCGGCAGTTTTAGGGAGGGGTCTTCGGGTCAACCACGTCACGTTTGTAGAACCACTTCGAGTGACACCCTCGGTTGGAGGCCGAAAACTTGGCGGGCATGTACTCTTTCGAGACCGTCGAGCGAAGATGGATGCTCGCACAACCTATCGGGTTGATGAGATTCTCGTTCATCACCCTATCCCACTTGGGGAAAAATCCACAATAAAGAAATAGGCCCACAGATCGAGGTGTGCCTCGATGCCTAGGTACCCCTCGCATAGGGCAACGAACCTAGCAGGGTGCTGGATCCCATTAGGATTCAGGTGGTGGAGCTGGGCCTTTAGGCGGGTGAGCACCCACACCAGGAACCGGTGCGCCGGCACCCCAAACCCCCGCTCGTGGAAGGAGACAAAGGATACTACGTTGCCCTCTAGCGAAACGAGGACCTTCTCGTTGTCGGGGATTTGCCAATCGACGAGAGCCGATCACACCGGCAGTGGTCCGGCACTCACTAACTCCTCCAGATCCACCTCCTTGCAGTCCAATTGCAGCCACGAAGCCATTGCGACGGGGTGGTGGAGCGAACGAGGGAGAAGCACACACGGTGCAGAGACGATGAGAGAAGACTGGGAGAGCGAGAAGGCAAAGGCTCAAATGCTAAAAGTAGAGAAGCATGCGACGGACTCGTGGCTCACCCCAACCTCTTATAGGTGAGCGAACCCAGGTAACTGTTTCGATCCCGGTTCCCCCACTTCCCCCGAAAAGTGCACCTGCATGCTCTCTCAGGAAACTGCACGACGCCCACAACTGCACGTATCCCCATTGGCCAGCTAAAGCGGCTATTCAGAGCCTGCTCCCGCATTGAACCATACGTGTCAAAAGGTAATGATGGAGAGAGTTCTATTCCGTCCCATCCCGACTAACATGTAGGAAACGAGTCGGCGCACCACACAACCCTTCCGCATGAAGGAAGGTAATGGAAACCGTTTTCACGGTCCGCCACGGCCTCACAGGCTCGGGGGCTACCTCAGGCAGCAAATGGCCCATGAAAGCAACAGGTAAGCCCACTTAAGGCCTAGTGGTTCCAAGACTGGCCCCCTAGCAGGTTCCAGAATAGCCCCGGCCAAACTAGAGCGAGGGTAGCGGAAGCAGGGTCCATGGCGGCTGTAGCCTAGATGCAGAGGCATCAGGCTGCTTCGACTACATTCGAGTCCCCCTTGGGAGTAGTCCCATGGTTTCCCACGATGGGAGACAGTGAGCCCTCAGACCCAATCTACCAGACCTAAGAACTATATGGGACCCCCATGGGATGTCTAAGATCAATCCTAGCTGACTCCAGCCGACCCTTAGCTAACGAGGGGACGGGATCTCACTCGAATGAACCCGATAGTCAGCTCAAAGGGCCCCATGACTCGTTGCCCAAAAAGGAAGCACGACGTGGCTCACTCTCTCCTTTCCCACCGAGGGACACCTCAAGGAGGGTGTTGACACCAAGAATGACATACTTTTATATATCCAATATACAGTCAACAACCTCGGGATCAAGGATAGAACAACATATCATGAGCATATTATATAAAATAACAAGTTCCACATGTCCATGAAGTATTTGATACAGAATTAGAAGAAATGGAGCAATATAGGCTAGTGGTACCCACATAATGGGATGGCCGACACCACCATGGGCCCACCAGCCTCCCACTCTAGTCATGATCCAGGAGAAGCACTTCCAAAGTGATCCTCCACCCTTGGATCAACTTGTGCTTTCTCCCAACGGCTCATATTCACTTCAAATGGATCCTTGGGCCCACATCAAGAAAACCAACATGACAAACATCTCAGAAGAATCAACCAAGTCACATGACAAGTAGGACCACCTTCTAGAAGAAGGTGGTGGGCCTGAGACCCCTAGGGGGGTCGGCCGATACCCTACTAGGGGCTATCACCCCCACTTGGTCCTTGATCAGTGGGGCACCTTCTAGAAGCTCGGGGGCAGGGCCCACCTGCCATAGAGGGTCAACCGATACCCCTTATGGTCCCTACTGTGCCTGGTGACTCCCCCACGCATTTAACACATGTTGAAGATCAAGACCCTCCAATCCAAGTCAGTTTAGAGGTGGTGGATCCAAGGGCTCAAGGGTGAAGTCTCCTGGATTGATGATGTGGCGGTGGACTAGCTCCTACTCCACCTCCCACTATAAATAGAGGCTCACACCCCCCTCTTCATTCATGGTGAAGAAGCCTACAAGCTCAATTGCCCAGATTATCTAGTAGTTAGTCTAGAGTGGGAGTTAGAGTTGAGTCGAGCTGTGCTCGGGATTTCTGGAGTCGTCTTCTGGAGAGTCTGGTATAGCTCTTGTATCTTCCTTCTTTGTAAGACTTTACTTTATTCAATATATTACTTTTCCTCTACTTTACTTAGTATTTACTTTGAGCATTACTATACTTGTTATAGTCTTGTTATATACTTTTGCTTATTACTAGCCTTTACATCAATAGTCTGTGATCCTTGTGGCCTTTCCCTATGCGATCATTGACTGTCATAGGGTGCTCTGGTTGTAGATCACAATCAAAGTAGTAAGTTGTGTGTAAGCGTGGTGCTTATACATCATCTTAGCCTTGGTTACCGCTTGTTGCACGGATTGTTTGTGGTAGCTAGCAAGAGAGTGACAGCCTTGTCTAGTCTTTGTATTCCACCATGTGTTCTTAGGCAAGTTCTTAAAAGGTAAGGACCCATAAAAAGAGAGCACGGTCCGGTAGGAGTTTTGCCCTCCTATTGATCTATCCTCTCACCTAGCATACTTGTATTGAGGAGACAAACTATAGTGTTTAGACTAATTAATTGGCTAAGTATATTGAAGTAGAGTGAATTACATAGGAGTCCTAATCTCTCTCGTTGTCCTCCCACCTAGATATACTCACTAGTTATCTTTAAGTTATCTTTTACCTTGGCTTGTTCATCCATCACCTTCCTATCACATTATTCGATTACCCCCTATACTAGTTAGTACTAAGTTGAGGTGCTCTCTAGGATCTCTCTCTAATTATCATTTCTAGCTCTGCTTTCCCTTGGGAAAATATAAATTATGATACCTTGGAATACTCCTAGGTGAAGTGCTACAACGGTATAATCTGTGCGCTTGTGGATTTATCCAATAGTCATAAGAAATACCAACAGAGGGAGAATCTGACCCGGAGATCCCATAACAGGACTCCATCACCCGGGGGCTCAGGGGCTGCCGCCGCGAAGGGGAAGCGTGGTCTTCCCAACCCCTAGACAATCCCACAAAAACCTCGGAGGAGACGTCGGCCTCTCCCCCGGGGGCACGGGAGTTAGCTGTTCAAACTCATACAAAACAACAACAACCGTAACGTTTAAGCTCTGAAGGAATACATCACTTTCCTCCATAGGCTCGGAGGCTACACCCGGCGGGTGCGCTCGCGCACCCACTAGAAAATGGACCTCGACCATAATAAACAATTACAAAATAGTAGACTAAAGGGAAATCCCAAGCAAACAAGCCAAATTCCAAAGCTTCACTGCCAAATGGTAGTGAGCATTCCAATAGTCGAGCCCTTAGACCACACACAGCAAGGGACAACAAGGCCATCCTGCCTGAAAAGGCGAAGACGTCCCTGATCCTGGGAGTGGGCAAGGGAACAACATTGCGATTGCCGCGACTGACACCGTCCCCGATAGGGGGAGCTAATGCTCCTACATCTCCTCCGAAGTCATGTTCACGAAGCGTAGCCTTCGCTGGCAAGGCTTCGGAAGACAATTGGCAGGTAGAGGAGCAAAGAGAAGACCATCCAACTCACAAGCCTTCCTCTAGTTTCGTATACCCGACCCTTGTCACCTAAGATGACAGGATGTAGGACGTCGGCATCCCTATCATGGAAATTCCTCTAGTTCCTGCTCCAACCCTCAGAGGCTCCCCACCATGGGGGCTCCAAAGCGCCACCAACTAAACCAGGGAGGAAGAAGGCACAAGCCATGTTGTTGTTTTCATGAGGCCTCTCACCGATGGCTAACCGCATTTATAGCCAACGCCATAGGCTCTCAGCCCGTCAACCCATGAATGCCTAGCGCCCCTGTATCGCTCCCCGACGAGTGGTCACAGTGCGCCTGTGCTAGTCCGTAGTAGACCGCGACAGTGCTTTAAACGACCACATGTCCGGTGGACATAGAGTCCACTGTCCAATGCCCCACCCGCAGAGTCACAGCACGCCCTTGCCATCTAGTCACAAGAGGAGCGTGGGGATTGAGTTTCTGCTCAGAGCCCGAACATGCATGACCTCCCGCCCCCTCTGCCTCTTAGGGGGGGGTCAAAGAGATGCACAGACAGACCGAGTCAAAAAGTCCTTAGGGGGAAACCTCATCCCCCTAAGGACTCGGGGGCTACCATCGGGGGGAAATTGTACTAGAGTACCATGAAAGGCCCCCATCCTTAACAAACCAAAGGCCCAGCTGCATTAGTAGGCCAACTCAGCCCAGCGCACTCGTCCAGGCAAAGAGCCCAAAGAAACTGGGCGAGACGGTGAGGGCCTTGAAAGGTCATATGTTATGGCTAGAGGCGAAGTGAATAGCATAATTTAAAAACTTCAACAACAACTAGACAACACATTAGAATCACAAATGGCGAAGTGAATTTTGAACTAGCCTACTCGGGGATGCGAAGCCACCTATCCAACAAAGCTACCCTAATATACTAAATGACACACAAGTCTAGTAGAAGAAACTAAAGCTACTCAAGCTAAGCACGAGATATGAAGCTACATAAGAAACTAGATAAACAACTAGATATCAACTAACATAAGCTAAGCAAGTGATCTAGAGATACAATTAGTAAGACAAGTATGAAGTACAAGGTGGGAGTTGATGGATATACCAATGGCTTCACTTGAAGATAAATGAGATAATCCAATTAAGATGATCAATGAAATCCAATATCAATCACAACGATGAAGAGACTCAGTATTAATTAATTGACACAAGATTTTTTACCGAGGTTCACTAGTTTGACAACTAGCTAGTCCTCATTGTGGCAAGTCACTCACTTGGAGGTTCATGCGCTAATTGGCATCACACGCCAAACCCATCACCGGGTGCCACACAACCAACACAAGATGAGACTCAAACAAGCTACGCGCAATCCACTAGAGTTGCCTTTGCGATCTCCCGTGGGGAAGGCACAAGAACCCCTCACAAATCCTCCTGGTGGCGGCAAAGAACAGTCACCAATCTTCCCGAACCACCTCTGCTGCTCCAAACCATATAGGTGATGGTAATCACAAAGAGTAACAAGAAAATCGCAGTGAGAAACAACTCCCAAGTTCCACTAGATGAACTTCATTTCATGCAATGCACTTGATTCACTCAAATCTCACAAAAGGATGAACAATCAAGTATGAGATGAGTGGGAGTGTATGGCAATAGCTCACTAGGTGTATGTGATGTCAAAGAGTGCAAGAGAGTGAGCTAGAGCCGGCTAAACACCTTATATAGCCCCTCACAAGGAACTAGCCATTATGCCCCTTCACTGGGCGGTCTACATGAGCTTCGGACCAGACTCGAGACCTCCTGACCAATGCACATGGTCCGGAGCCCCTGGTCTGACGCTCCACAACATGCACAAGGAACAAGAATATTAGGAAACATAGGGTTATTACGGACAAATTCCATGAGTTTTGTAATTTATTATTTTCTAGGGAGTTATTCAGAAAAGACAAAAAGAGAGATCTAATTGCAAGAAATTGAGGAAACTTGATGTCGAAGGAAACGTGCGCGAGAGTACTCATGAAGGATCTAGAAACCACCTCAAAAAGCAGGGCCCGTGGGTCTGACGGGTGGGGCCGACCCCTGGCCAGCCGGCCACCTACAGCGGGAAGGCTCTCCCCCCTTCTGAGGAGTCATCTTGGTCCTACATTAAGCCGGTTTGATCTAATGGTCGTCGTTCATCCCACCGGGCTATAAATAGAGGTCTATACCCCCTAGAGGCAAGCAAGATCAGAAGCTCAAGAGCATGAAGCCCTAATTCCTATCTAGTATATCTAGGCCAGCAATCAAGAGAGATTAGTTTTATCTAGAGCTAGTTTTGTTTAGAGATTAGAGATATAGAGTTGGAGAGTAGAGTTTTGGAGGAGTTCCGGCCTGGCGGTGCTTCTTCATCGTTGTATTCTTCGAGATCAAGTCCTCTCGCCTAGGATTTGTATTATGAGATACCCTAGTATTCGACTTCATGTTCAAGTAAGCAACATTGTCCTTATTGTTCTTTATTGTTTGCAACTCTTCTTGAGTGTTTTGATCTTGATAGCTTCTTGATTGAAGATGTAATTCATAGTGTAGGCATGGTGCCTAGACTAAGTTTACTTGTGAATGTCCCCTGATTATCTGGATAACGGTAGCTCACGAAGCTGACTTTATAGCTTCATTGATTCCTCTATAGTCCATTTCCCGAAATAGGTTTGGCAGGCATATGGGTGCTGAGTAGGAGAGAACTCTGTTTTCTGCTCCTATTTAAGTCAACACCCTTAAAGATCATAAAAGACATAGCTTACCTAGTGACCAAAATTAGATAGTCCTTGGTTCTTTCTCCTCGTATTGTTAGTTTTTATACTTGGTTGTGCAGCGGGTTAAGTTTATAGACTTAGTCTTCCTCATAACACTGTTCCTTTGGATTCGGTATTTAAAACTGGGTTACTCTCGTTGAAGTGCTACATCGGTATTTATCTGTGCGCTTGCGGATAATTAATTTACTCGTTTGCATCTAATTTATACCAACAAGCATTTCTGGTGCCGTTGTCGGAGAACGGTTGTTTCTTCTTTGAGATTGACTTTAAGTTTTGCTAAATCTTGTATTATACTTTTATCGTTTGTTTTATCTTTCTGTTTTGTTTTTACCTTTTTAAATGGAATCTGAACCTCAACTTTTATATCAATTTTGAGCACCATTGGGTTTAAGTTTGCAGCTAATAGAATCATCTAAACCTATCACATCATCTGGATATGAACTATGCCCGGGGTTAATTCACTTAGTTCAGGAAAACACTTTTTCTGCCAGTTCTATCGAAAACCCCTATTCCCATTTTAATGATTCTTAAGAAACATGTTCATGTCTTCACATTAAAGGCATGAATGATGAAACATTAAGGTGGAAGCTCTTTCCATTTTCATTAACAGGAAAAGCCAAACATTGGTATAAATGTCATGTTGGAAGTAGTCAAGGAGATTGGGAAATGTTATGTTCTAGCTTTTATCTTAAGTTTGTCCCTATCGATAGAGTAGCTAAACTTCATTTTGAAATTATAGGATTTAAACAATTAGATAACAAATCACTAGGTAAGGCTTGGGAACGTTTTGACAGTTTTGTGAATTCAGGTCCTTGTCTTGCTTTGCCAGAACCTATGCTTTTACAACATTTCTTTTTAGGCCTTAATGAAAAAACTAGAGAATATCTTAATTTGGCCGTAGGAGGAGCTTTTATGCATATTACTGCAACACATGCAAAAACCATTCTTATGAATATCTTAAATGATCTTCCTAAAGAAAAAGAAGAGTTGATAGAAGTAGAAACTCATCTAGCTAAAACTGATCTTTTGTGTGAAACCTTTCAATCTTTAGCTAGTATAGAGCCGAGCTATCTGAAAAAGAAGAGGAGATAGCTCCACTTCCCAATTTTATGCTTGATTTTGAGGATGAACTTTTTGATGATTATGGAAATTCCTTAACCTATCAATTAATTAAGAAACCTCAAGGATATAATTCTAAAGATTTAAATAACATTCATCCTAATGAGGTAAAGTTCTTTAAAGAGACAACAAAAGACTTATTCTTTATTTTGAGTAATGAGTGGTTAGAAGAATCAGAACTTTCATATGATCCTATTCGTTTAGATTCTCCCTCTATTACTATAAAATGTCAGATTGATAAATACCCTTTTGATGCTCTTTATAATCCTGTTGTGAGTGTTAATATCATGTATGATGTGTTTGTAAAAAGATTTTTGAAATACATGCCATTAATTCCTATAGCTAAAATGTTTAAAAGTCTTTCATGCCACATTATTCCTAGTTCAGGAGTAATATGTGTCTTTCCTATTTTCGTTAATGGAGTTCAAGTCACGTTAAATTTCTACATCTTTGATGTTTAGGAATTTGTCGTGTTGATAGGCTTACCAATAGGGAGACTTATTCAAGAAGGCCAAACATGAAAATGAGATATTAGATTAGGAAAAAGTTTTAAGCTCTCCGTACCTATATTTCATTCTTTAAAAAACAAGGAAGAGCTGTTTCTTTTTCCAGATCCAATAAAGGAAGTTATAGCTATATATTTTGAAGAATTAAATGAACCAGACTTAGATGATGATGCCCAATTCTTCATTGATGAAGAGGATGACTATCCCATTCATCATGAACCTCTCGATGAATTACTAGAGCCACCTAAGCCAAACCTCTGCCTGTTGGTCTTAAATATGTTTTTCTAAATAATGATCAGGATTCTCCAGTGATCATAAGTGATAAACTCTCTCAAGAAGAATCCTTGCGCCTAATAACTATTTTAGAAAAGCATTGTGCTGCTTTTGGATATTCACTCCAAGACCTTAAAAGCATTAGCCCTATTCTTTGCACCCATCATATCCCAACTGATCCAGAAATTACATCATCTAGAGAGCCCCAACGTAGGCTAAATAATGCGATGAGAGAAGTTGTTAAGAAAGAGGTTTTAAAGCTATTGCATGCCAGGATCATTTGTCCTGTTCCACATAGTGAGTGGGTAAGTCCTATTCAAGTTGTTCCTAAGAAAGGTGGTATGACTGTTGTTAGAAATGAATTAATTCCATAGAGAACTGTCACGAGTTGGCGTATGAGCATAGACTATAGAAAATTAAATAAAGCTACAAAGAAAGATCATTTTCCGCTACCCTTCATTGATGAAATGTTAGAGCATTTGGCTAACCACTCGTTCTTTTATTTTCTTCATGGCTACTCTGGATACCACCAAATTCCTATTTATCCTGATGATCAAAGCAAAATCACTTTTACATGTGCTTATGGAACTTAAGCTTATCGTAGAATGTCTTTTGGATTATGTAATGCACCTTCTTTTCAAAGATGCATGATGTCTATATTTTCTGATATGATTGAAGAAATCATGGAAGTTTTCATGGATGATTTTTCTAATTATGGAAAAACTTTTGATGATTGTCTTGAAAATTTAGATAAGATTTTGCAAAGATGTGAAGAAAAGTACTGAGTCCTTAATTGGGAAAAATATTATTTTATGGTTAGAGAAGGAATAGTGCTTGGACGCTTAGTGTCAGAAAGAGGTATAGAGGTAGACAAATCTAAAATTAAATTTATTGAACAACTACCTCCACCTGTGAATATAAAAGGAATTCGAAGATTTCTTGGTCATTGTGGTTTTTATCGTTGTTTTATAAAAGATTTTTCACATATTGTTACACCGCTGACTAGTATGTTAGCTAAGGATGTTCCTTTTGAATTTGATGATGCATGTTTGAAATCTTTTAATATCCTTAAAGAAGCGCTCATTCTGCACCAATCATTCAACCCCCTGATTGGTCTTTATCTTTTGAAATTATGTGTGATGCTAGTGATTATGCTGTGGGGGTAGTTTTGGGACAAACTAAAGATAAGAAGCATCATGTAATTGCCTATGCTAGCAAAACTATGATAGGAGCACAACTTAATTATGCAACTACTGGAAAAGAACTCATGTCTATTGTTTATGCTATAGATAAATTTCGATCTTACTTAGTAGGAGCAAAAGTAATTGTTTACACTGATCATGTTGCTTTAAAATATTTGCTCACTAAGAAAGATGCTAAAGCTCGCTTGATAAGAAGGATTCTACTACACCAAGAATTTGATTTGGAAATAAAGGATAGAAAAGGAGTAGAGAATCCTGTTGCTGATCACTTATCTAGAATATGTTTTGAGAATTTGTAGAAACTACCTATTAATGATTCACCGAGGGACAACATGTTATTCAAGGTAACAAAATCAGACCCTTGGTACGCGAATATTGTCAACTTTATGGTTGCAGGTCATGTACCACCAGGGGAGAATAAAAGAAGGCTTATATATGGTCGTCTCCACTTATGGGATCCACCGTACCTCTTCAGAGTCTGTGCTGATGGCTTGCTCAGAAGATGTGTGACGGTAGAGGAAGGCATTCAAATCATTCAGAAGTGTCATTCATCACCATATGGAGCACATTATGGGGCATTCCGCACTGATGCAAAAATTTGGCAGAGTGGATTCTTTTGTCCAACCATGTATGAAGACACCAAAGATTTTGTCAGGAGATGTGGATCATGTCAAAGGCATGGGAACATCAACTCAAGAGATGTCATGCCACTCACCAATAATCTCCAGGTAGAGCTCTTTGATGTCTAAGGAATTGATTACATGAGACCATTTGTGAAGTCAAAGAATTGTAAATACATCTGAGTGGTAGTGGACTATGTATCCAAGTGGGTAGAAGCCATGCCATGCAAATCAGCTGATTCAAGACATTCCAGAAAGATGTTCCAAGAAATAATATTTTCGAGATTTGGAACTCCAATGATGGTAATAAGTGATGGAGGAACACATTTCACTGATAAGAAGTTTCACTTATACCTAACAAGTCATGGATTCCATCACAATGTTGCTACTCCATACCATCCTCAGACAAGTGGCCAAGCAGAAACATCAAATAAGCAGATCAAGAATATTCTATAGAAGATAGTAAATAAAATGGGAATAGTATGGAAAGATCGGTTACCAGAAGCACTTTGGGCCTACCGAACTAAATACAAGACACCCTTAGGCATGTGTCCATATCACTTGGTATACGAGAAGACTTGCCACTTACCAGTAGAATTAGAGCACAAGGCTCACTGGGCTATAAAACGTTGGAATATGGATGTTGAAGCTGCTTGAGAGAAAAGAAAAATGCAATTATTAGAAGTAGAAGAATCGAGAGAGAAAGCTTATCACAATTCAAAGATCTATAAAGAAAGAACCAAGCAATGGCATGATAAGAGAATCAAGAAGGAGTTCGCACCCGGAGACAAAGGTATTACTTTTCAATTCTAGGGTCAAATTATTTGGATTCGGAAAACTACAAAGCAAGTGGGAAGGACCATTCACGATGGTAAATGCATCATCACATGGAGCAGTGACTCTACATTCACATGAAGATACATTATTCAAGGTAAATGGTCGCCGTCTCAAACTTTTTCTAGAACTTTCTAGACCACCTGAGGTAGTTGATGAGATTATTTTTAGTATTTTATCTTAATATGCACCTACCATTCTTCATAACGAACTAAAATTGGAAACATCATCTATCGAGATTTACGTGGACCATAGAGCCACCATGGAAAAGGGCACTCGGAGGGAATGCCAGGTGGGGCCAGCCGGCCCGATAGGGTGCTGGGCGGCCACCCATCTCCGCCTCTTGGGATGTTCCAAATTTCCACAATCTTCTCTTTCCTTCCTTGATCTTATCCCGACGGTTTAAATAGAAATTTTCCATTAGTTCGTACGAATGCCTATCTAGGTAGATCCTACCCCTGCCACTGAAACCCACTATAAATATGCACCAATACCTCCTTCATTCTCATCCCATCAAAGCCTCCTCAACTCTCTAGTTAAACTCTTCCCAGTAGATAGCTCCCATGGCCGACAAGGAGATGGTCGTCTACGGTGCCAACCTGAGAAAGACTAAAGACTAAAGACTCTCTCATCATCGTTCCTGCTCAGCCCAAGCCTCTCGCCATTGTTCCATCCAAGCACCTAGCCAAAGTACTTTGTGGCAATGCCATGAGCAACCCTACCATGTCCAAGAGCTACCCAGTCTTTCATCACCTCCAGCAAGAATGTTACTAGAAGACCCACCTCAAGGATCGTGAATCGCTCTTCCTCAGGGTACCAAGTTGCTACCCTCGAAGGAGAACGAGAAGCTCATGTCCGTCAAGTTTAACAAGTTCAAGGACATTACTTGTGCAAAGTATGTTTCTTTTCGAAAATTTTACATAACTCTCCAGAGACCTGATTGAAATAAGAAGGTAATCTATTCAAGGAATTATGTTCTTCAATCACTTAAGATTCATTGTATACATTTTGAATAACTTGGGATAGTCTTATGATAAAGTTTTATCTTTAAGTTATGTTTTAAATTTTATATTTTCTTAACCAACCTTTTCTCGAGGATGAGTAAAAGCCTAAGTGTGGGGGAGCTTGTTGACGGTAGTTATCGTACAAAATAAACTGTCAACCTTTCTCAAAAGGAACAAGAATATTAGGAAACATAGGGTCATTACTGACAAATTCCATGAGTTTTGGTAATTTATTATTTTACAGGGAGTTATTCAGAAAAGACAAAAAGAGGATTCTAATTGCAAGAAAATGAGGAAACTTGATGTTGAAGGAAACGTGCGCGAGAGTACAGGAAGGATCCAGAAACCACCTGAAAGAAGCAGGGCCCGATGGGCCTGACAGGTGGGGCCGGCCAACCCCACCCCTGGCCAGCCGACCACCTACTGCGGGAAGGCTCTCCCCCTTCTGGAGTCTTCTACCACCGCCTTTGAGGAGTCATCTCGTCCCGACATTAAGTCGGTTTGATCTAACGGTCGTCGTTCATCCCACCGAGCTATAAATAGAGGCTTGTACCCCCGTGGAGGCAAGGCAGATCCAGAGCACAATCAAGAGAGATTAGTTCTATCTAGAGCTAGTTTTGTTTAGAGATTAGAGATATAGAGTTGGAGAGTAGAGTTCTGGTGGAGTTCCGGCCTATCGGTGCTTCTTCATTACTATAATCTTTTGGATCAAGTCCTCTCGCCCAGGACAATAAGTTAGAATCACAAATGGCGAAGCGAATTTGGCACTAGCCTACTCGGGGATGCGAGGCCACCTATCCAACAAAGCTACCCTAATATACTAAATCACACACAAGTCTAGTAGAAGAAACTAAATCTACTCAAGCTAAGCACAAGATATGAAGCTACACAAGAAACTAGATAACCAACTAGATATCAACTAACATAAGCTAAGCAAGTGATCTAGAGATACAATTAGTAAGTAAGACAAGTATGAAGTGCAAGGTGGAGTTGTTGGATATACCAATGCCTTCACTTGAAGATAAATGAGATAATCCAATTAATATGATCAATTAAATCCAATATCAATCACAACAATGAAGAGACTCGGTATCAATCAATTGACACAAGATTTTTTACCGAGGTTTACTAGTTTTCCAACTAGCTAGTCCTCGTTGTGGTGAGTCACTCACTTGGAGGTTCACTGTTGGTATTTCTTACACACGCAGATAAATCCACAAGCGCACGAATACCACTGTAGCTTTCACTCGTGAGTATTCCAAGGGTATCGATTTCCATGGGGAATGCGAAGTGAACCAGCAACAAACGAAGATCGTCCAAGGATAGATAGCATATAATATCTTGGTGGGTAGAGAGTAAGTTTCCTAAGAGTTCTTTAGTTGATCTAAGAAACAAAGATACTTCAAGATTATCAATATCGGGACATTAGAACACTAGCCACGGAAAGGGATGAGAAGGGGGCTAGGAAGCTCTAACTACTGTCCTACAGACACCAACCCTAACATGGTGGAATACATCGGACATCAGGGTTGTCACCACCTGGGGCTACCATGGCTATCCGTGAAGGTTGGGTGCAACTCCAGGTAATCGCAAGACTAGGCACCATGCCTAACCTATTAATTACTACTAAAGTTTTATAAAGACTAGAGCACTTGATGCAAGCGGGAATCCAATAAATAACTTGAAAGTAAATACTAAAAGTAAAGTAAAAACTCACGTAATATGAATTGAAGAACCTGGAGATTGCTTAAAGATGAACCAGATACTGAAGAAGTACAATATTGAGGAAGATCCGATAGGCCCGGCTCCTTCGTACCTCTCTCCTTAATCTCTCTCTAATTTACAACTAGAACTAGATCTAGAACTACAAGAACTAGAAATAGGACTAGAGGGATCTCTAATTCTCTCTTTCTCTACTTCTAATTGAAACTCTAGTGTTTGCTCTGGAGAAGAATAATGAGATGAGATGGTCTACAAAGGGAGGTCTGCCCCTCTATTTATAGCCCGGTGGGATAAACGATAGCCCTCGGATCAAACTGACTTTGAAACACGGTCAAGATGCATCTTAGGAGGCGGTGGAGGAAGCTTCCAGAAGTGGATTTGGATCCGTTACTGTAGCGTGCTGCCCGGCATGGGGTGGTGCCGCCCGGCACCCCATATCCACCTCTCAGGCCCCGCTTTCTTCGGTTGCCTTCTAGACCCTTCTTGAGTACAAAGGAAAATATCCCACCGCGAGATTCTTCCCATAATTATTCTGATAATTAGATCTTCTTTATGATTCTCTGGAATAGTCCCTGGAAAATATATATTTACCAAAGCTATGGGATTCTGTTAGTTTAGTCTCTCAAATATATAGTGGGTGATGGTTCCGGTATGTTCTAGATTGTTCCCAAGTTGAATTCCATTGCAGTGTTGATATCTTTCTCATCGGGGCTCCAAATATAGCAAGTGCTAGGTCCATTTCGATCGGCTCGATGAGCTCTTTGTAATGATGTACTCCAATTCCTTGTTTGAGGTACTTTTATATAGTGAAACTTGGATAGCCTGCAAAACAAGTGAGAACACCAAAACTCATGGAACTCGTTAGAATTAAACCCGACAAGTATGCTTTATAATTTATTTCTTATCATTTCATGCAAAAGTTGATGGTTATATTTAGGTGTTAAGAGCCATCAACATTCACGCGCTAATTGGTATCACATGCCAAACCCGTCACCGGGTGCCGCACAACCAACACAAGATGAGGCTCACACAAGCCACGCGTAATCCACTAGAGTTGCCTTTGCGATCTCCTGCGGGGAAGGCACAAGAACCTGTCACAAATCCTCATGGTGGCGGCAAAGAACAATCACCAATCTTCCCGAACCACCTCTGCTGCTCCAAACCGTCTAGGTGATGGCAATCACCAAGAGTAACAAGAAAACCGCAGCGAGAAACAACTCCCAAGTGCCACTAGATGAACTTCACTTCATGCAATGCACTTGATTCACCTTAAATCTCACAAAAGGATGAACAATCAAGTGTGAGATGAGTGGGAGTGTATGGAAATAGCTCACTAGGTGTATGCAATGTCAAAGTGTGCAAGAGAGTGAGCTAGAGCCAGCCAAACACCTTATATAGCGCATCACAAGGAACTAGACTTATGCCCCTTCACTGGGTTGTCTGCGTGAGCTCCGGACCAAACTTGAGACCTCCGGACCAATACACATGGTCCAGAGCCCCTGTCCGACGCTCCACAGTGTGCCACGTGTGCTGACCGTTTGAAACTAGCCGTTGCCGCACAAAACTGCAAACCTCCGGACTAGACACAATGGTCCGGACCTCCCTGGTCTGACGCCAAACCCTTGTCTGACGGAATCTAGAGAGCGTGTAGGGAGCTCCAACTCGTCGAACTTTGGTCCGTAGCTCACCTCCGGACTATACCTTCTAGTCTGGAGCTCCTTCCTCTGTTGTTGACTGTGCAGTTCAGGCAACCGAACCAGTGGAGATTGGTCCAGAGCCCCTGCACGAGCCTAGATCGGAGCTTCTAGTGAACCACTCCAGGCTAGGGTTAGCCTCCGGACCACCACCATTGGTCCGGAGCTCCCCCCAACACCTGGTCCGGAGCCTCCAACTCAGTTAGAATCCGCTTCTAACTTCTCCCTTGATCACATGTGCTAACACCAAAGTGTTCCACTACTTGTGTAAGTGTGTTAGCATATTTTACCATATTTCTCAAGGGTTTCTCATTAGGCTCTATGCACATGCATGATTTGATTCACCTAATGGCACTTGACAATTGTAACCACATACCATTTTTCCCCCTTTATAGTATGGTTGCTTATCCAAAATGTGATCACACTCACTAAGTGTCTTGATCACCAAAATGGAAAGCCCTAGCCAATATGCTTAGGGTTCCATCCTTTTCACCATTCTCCAAGTGTGAGCTTGTGTTGATCACCATGATCTTGTGGCTTGTCATTCCTAGCCACCTTTGCTCGCTCCGTCACATGGTCACCTTCATGTGTACTATACCTACTCATCCACTTAGAGTTAGGTTAGTAACTAGGTTTCATCAATTACCGAAATCACTATTGGAGCTTTTAGGCCTGACCCTCTCATCTAGCGATCCCCAACTCACTTTGTGTCCTCCATGGAGTCCGGGGGACTCGCTAATGTGGCGTACGCCTCGCCCGACCACCCAAAGGGTCGAAACTATGACTCAGCAAAGAGAGTCGACCCCTCCGACCCCCCCGAGGGCTGGAGGGACAGCTCTGACCATTTTTTGCCTCGCCCGACCCCCTAGGGGTCGGACGGGACGCACCGGAGGCATCCGCCCTGACCAATTCCTTGGTCGTATTCTCCGCTTCTCCTGAAGGGGAGGCTTCTCGCAGAAGAAACACGGTACGAGAGAATAGGGAAATGCATATGTCCTCCCACAACTGCTCTGGCATGGCGGAAAGCCAACAGGACTCCTGCATGGGATTGCCTTGTTACTCGTCATACCAAAGTTTGGTACACGCACCGCACAGTGGACGGATCGGAGCTCCCGCTACTGTGTCGTGTACTTGCGACATCCCTGTCCCGTCCCACACAGTACCCCTCTCACACGGGGTCAAAGGGACAGGACGCGCCTCTCTTCAGCCCAATCAAGAACAGGAGCCGCCATGCCCCGAACAAGACGACGGTCATCCTCCACAGGGAAGCCACGACGCCGGCGACCAGGGCGCGTCCTTGACGCCTTTCTAAGCATGACCAATAGGAAATGGGGAGTACGGTGCCGATTAGACTCTCTCTCTCTCTCTCTAGCCTTGCCCAATGGGTTGTAATCCCGATTTCTCCCTGGAAGGAAAACCGGGGACCCCAGCAAGGGGGGACTCTAACAGATAGAAGTCCACACACGACAGACCACGCACACACACACACCAGAGACCTGGAAGCTCGCTTCCTGGCCACCATTATAGCCCCCTTCTACAGTGACTAGTAAATTTATAAGGGTGCAGTTACTACCATGTGTATATCTTTAAATTTATAAGGGTGTATATGGCCCAACGAAGTGTATGATCATACTAGATCTAGGGTAGTATGTATGTCAAGTATATATACAAGTATACACAGATATATGTTTATACTTATTTCATATATGCTACAATGCTATTACAATAATATATTAAAAATATGGGCTCTTCTAAAAATTTTACGTAGTAAGATTGAGAGTTTACGAAATGTTGTTTATTGAAGATAAAAGTAACTACTCCGAGGAGTAGGAAAAATACATACAAATAAAATAAATAAATGGTAAAATGTAATTTAAGAGACCATCATTTAAGATGGCATCTTATAAAACATAATGAAGAGGGAGTAGTTTAGTTTAAGGTAATTTGACTAGGCCACGGCTAATCAAATATATATAGCTCACCGTCGATCAAAGGATGGAAATTAATCCATCAAAATTACATGGTCTTGAGATATATACCCACTCCATTCTCTAAAAGAGTTTTATTATAGGATACATATTAGTCAAAGTTTCTTAAGTTTTACTAGATTTAAAAAAATATTAGCAGCATTTATATTTCTAAATAAAAAATTATTATGAAAATACATTTAATAGTTACTACCTCCGTCCTTAAAAAAATGCAATTCTTGAGATAGTATTTTAAAAAATGCAATTTAATAGTTATAGAATATATTTTTATAATAAAATTATTTAGAGATATAGTCTTGAGATAAATACTCCTCCATACTGCAAAAAAAGTTTTATTATAGGATACATATTGATCAAAATTTCTTAAGATTAACTAGATTTTTTTAAAAAAAGAAAAAGTCTATTTTTGGCCATCGAACTTTTACCAAAGTCCAAGAATGGCCATCGAACTTCAAAACCGGATAACATTGGTTGCGTATCGCGTGCGACTGAGCGTGAGGAACTGACCGTAACGGCGAGGCACTCGGACCCGTGAGGCGCTGAGACCCTAAAGGTAATATTAACCATTCACATTTGTTTCATCGTAGCGCAAAGCCGTGAACTATAGCGAGTAGTTGGTCAATTTCTTTGCTCTTCTAGCCTCTTTTCGACTGAAATATTGTTCCAAAAATGAAGCCCTATCGTCTGCAAATGTACTACATCATATCGTACATTTTATTTTAGTCCTATTTTTCCAGGATAGCATAGGCCTCGTTATTAGTTTTGTACAGGGCCTCGGATTTTCTCGGGATGGCCCTGTAGCAAGCAGCGTCCGATGACGAGCATGGAGCACCCGAGCCACCACACTAGACACATACACATACACATGGTAGGTAGAGCGTATACGTACGCTCTGGTCCGTCGTAAACTTGCTGCAAATAAAATTAAAGATTAACTGTAGAAATATTTAATTTTTCACGAAATAAAATTATCTCAAACAACAAAACGGAGTACACCATTGCAAAGAGCTCGTCGAGACGATCAAAATTGATATATTATTTACTATATTTGGAGCTCCGAATAAAAAGATATCAATTTCGCAAATTAAAAAGGAGCGGTGACATCATCGCTGACGTCAGCACTGCTACAGTGCCATGCAAAACCGTCTGGAAAACCGGTCAGGGTCCAAAATTGAACTTTTTCAAGAGTTGGATGACAAATGTTATCTAGTTTTGAAGTTCGATGACCATTCTTGGAGTTTGGCAAAAGTTTGATGGCCAAAAATAGACTTTTTCCTAAAAAAAACTAGTAGCAACATTTATATTTCTAAATAATAAAAAATATTATGAAAAATACATTTAATAGTTACTGCCTACTTCTCCAAAAGAATACAATTCTCGTTTCCTGAGAAGTCAAACAGTTTGATTTTTAATTAAATTTATATTTAAAAATACTAACATTCATGATATGACTTTAATATCTAGTTATAGAATATATTTTTATAATAAAATTATTTAAATATATGAATGTTAATAATATTTAGTATAAAGTTGGTAACTGTCACCTGGTTTTATCTCTCCACGCAACAAAACGGACGCCTTGACACTGCACATTTCTTGGAAGTTGTTTGGCACATGGTGGCAGGCGATGTTCCACTGTTCAGCGCACGTTCTATTCTGTGGACCCACTGTCAGCTCTGCTCAAGCACAGGGTCTTATCACAGGGATCGATCAGTATCAGCTGATAGAATGATAGGGAGGTTAGGCACCCAGTCCTACTAAGGTCATCTTTAATAGGAGTTTTATGATCCAGTTTTCAATATAATTATATTTTAAAAGTAACGTAGAAAAGTTTGTCCCGTAAAACTCTCTATGAAACTTTCACCATCTTTCTTTATCAAGTACTCCCTTCGACCTTAAAAAAATAGATTTCTAAATTTATCCTAAGTCAAACTTAAATTTCTAAAATAAAGTATTAAAAGTTATGTTACCAAATTAATATCATTAGATTTATCTAAATATATATTTTTATATGGTGGTTATTTTAAGTAATGAATATTGTTATATTTTTCTATAAAATCAGTCAAACTTAAAAAAAAAGTTAAGTTTAACTCACACTAATTCTAGAAATTTCAGGGAAAAAAGAAATAGTGTTATATCAACATATTTAATGTTTATAAAACTTCGATAAAATTCTATTAGGACTTGTCTAAGTGTGCTCTCATTTGTTACATAGTGGACGGACCGGCCTGTTTTACACATGCGGCCCCACCTTCCGTTGATCAGATCAGACCGAGATTGTCCCTATCATCTCGTCGTTTCCGTCTGTTGGGATCACGTTGCATTCCAAACTAATAATTTCCGGCCTGCGACCTTTCGCTTTTCTCTTTTCTGAAAAGTGCAGTCTTTCTTTTTGTTTGTTCCTTTAGCTCACACGCACGTACGGAACTGATCAGCTTTCAAGAATATGCTTGTTGTCTAGTGTGGTTGCGACTCTTAAATGATGCTTAACGTTTACTAACCAGTCCGCGATTTGTCCATATGATTCTATAGTAATCATAATCATGATTAACTAGATTTAATAGATTATCTTGTACATACCCTATATAATTAGTTTTATAATTAACTCATGTTTAGTCCTCAAATTGTCATCCAAACATCCTGTGTTATTGGGTGGAGCTACTTAAAACTCTGTCAAACATCTTCTAAATTTTAGTCAATGATCCTTTATTCACTATTTCCTCCGAGCATTTATTACTCATGGCTAGTCTCATCTTCCGTCATTTAAAGTGGTATTTCTAGCATTTCTTTAAAACTATGCTTAGTCCCATCATCCATTATAAAAACTCATTTTATTATGAAGAAATTACTCTCTCTATTTCAAAATAAGGGACCTTATAGCATTCAAGTTTTGTCCTTCTCACTTTCTATATTTTGTGCATTTCTCTTTTTTCTATACTTCCTCTGTCCCTTTTATCTATCGTTTTGAAAATTTGCTGCCCTCACAAACACATTTTTTCAAACGACAGATAAAAAATGACAAAAGTGTACATCTTTATTCCTAGCTATTCCCTCCGTCCCAAAATATCTGTCTTTCTCACTTCCGAGAAAAAACTTAGATTATTTTTATATAAAAAATTGTTAATAGTTAAGATACATTATTGATATCATTAGATAGATCTTTTGATCTAGTTTTTAATAAATTTATTTGGAGACACAAATATTGCGCGTATTTTATATAAATCTAGTCAAAGTTGTGACACGGAAACCCAAAACGACAATTAATTTGGGACGGAGGGAGTACTTTAAAGGCATTTTGATGTGTTGACTATAACGGGGGAATTTGGTATGTTATTAGGAATTTTAGGTTTTTTGGATAATGGGTAGTTTGGAGTTATGAGATTTGTTTAAAATAGCTAATCACTGGGTTCCTAATAATAGGATTAATTCCTTACTTACTACTTTATGTGCTTTTTTATTATTCCTTGGTGGAGTTGTAAAATCTGCACAATTTCCTCTTCACATATAGTTAGCTGATGCTATGGAAGGACCCACTCCCATTTCGGCTCTTAAACACACAACAACTATGGTACGTTGTTGTGGGATTTTTTTCACGTTGGTTTTTTTAGAAATTGTAACATGTCATTTAATATGAGCCGAAGAGAGTAGTTTACATTTACTAGCAACTTCATATCCACGTCAAGATTGAAACTCCGCCCATTGTCATGAGTTTTAGCACTCACGGAACTACGTTAAAATCGAGCTTCCGCAGCGTTGTCTAAAAGCCCTCTATAGCGGACACTAATTTTGCTCGCTGAGAAAAATTCCATAATTTACCACAACGGGTATTTTTTATCAACGGACATCTTAAGGAGTTCGCTGCGGTAAATAGGCGTGGCGGACAGCCAAGGCCCACCAGGTCCAACCTAGTCCCGTTAGGCGTCTTCATATAAATACATGAACTAGGGTTTCCTCCTCCCCACTCACTTCTCCCACACGCAGCCTCCGCCTCCACTTCTTCATCTTCTCCCTCCTCTCACCACGCAGCAGCAGCCCTCGCATCTCCCTCCTCCCTCCTCGATCACTCCCTCCTCTCACCACGCAGCAGCAGCACGGGCAGGTGGCGGCAGGTGGCGAGCGCCCTCTTGCGGGTGGCGGCGGCTCGCGGATTCTTTCGGCTCGCGGGAGGTCGGCGTGGCGCGGGCGGAGGTCGGTGCGGCGGCGCGGCTTCCGTGGTGGAGATGGGCCATGGCGGCCCATATTCGCATGGAAGGCGGCGCGGCGCGTGTGGCTTGCGCGGCGGCGCGGCCATGGCTTGTTGCTCTACTACGCGTCCCGTCCGACAGCGTTCCACGTCGTGAACCCGACCATGTAGCGGTGGACGGAGCTGTCGCTGCCGCGCGCGAGGACGCTGCTCTCCGTGTTGGCGTTCAACCCCTGTGCCTCGCCGCACTACCGGGTGGTGTGCTTCATTGGTTGGCTTCCTCGGGGCGCGACCATCGAGGTGTTCGACTCCCAGATCGACGGCGACGGTGGCGGCACAACCTTAGATGGGCTCGGCGGGCCCGAGATGGACTCACCAAGCCTATCCTAGGTTTTTCTTTTTTTTCTTTTTCTTAAATTATTAACCACAGCGGGCACTGACGTCCGTTGCGGTGGCACCACGATTTAATGTGACCTTGCCACCGTAGCGGATGTGTTTGTCTGCTGCGTTAAATAGAAAGAGTCCGTCATAGAAAAGAATTTTGGCGTAGTGACCATCCTAATGATGAGCCTATGGTGTTGAGCTTAATGAACAAGATTACATTCTGAGGCCCTATGACCATAATGGTAGCATTTCTAGCGTCTATGGGAGCTATGGTAGAGACGAGCAATATGATTGGGTGAAAAGTAGTTAAATCATCTCCCCTCTACCTTTTTCATAAATAATTCAAATCCTCTTATTCTGTGGCTTGATATGTTGGAGTGTTGAATGTCCATGCTCTATGTATTGGTCTTCCATGGCCTATCATATATATTACTATATGGTAGAACTCATTTGATGCTTTCTCTGATGGTGACTCATGGAGGGTGTGTGAATCTCTTCAATGACGTTGTTGAGGAAGACCAATACATAAGAAGTCATGCTCATAATTTAACAACTTCGAAGATTGTACTCACTCGGAGATATCGATCACCGTTTAGTCAATTTAACTCACTTTTGAAATAGTGGTTATAGGCCCCGAATAGAATTAAGCAAATTTGACGTTCATTCATTTCCTAGTCCGATCATTTTCAAGACTTAATTTGTATTGTGTATGCTATATTATTTCATCATTCCACCCTCAAAACCACCGGCCAAACACATTAGTCGGCTCAAATACATTCTATTGGTTGAAAAAGATACTAAACGTCATGTCCTACAAAAAAACTAATTAAATTCTTTTTAAACCTTACTTCAATTATTAGTTTTATTTAAAATTCTTTACGTTGATACAATCTAAGCGATTATTGTCATACATAATGAAAAGTGGACATCGTCCTCCTGGATGTCACCCACTATCTCACTTCAGCAGTAGGAGTCAAGCTCAAGTCCGGCTTCCTTCTCTCTCTCTCTCTCTCTCTCTCTCTCTCTCTCTCTCTCTCTCTCTCCGGCCTCTTTATACTAGCTAGAATTGTTTCTTCCACTGAATTGTCCACCAGCAGCAAGCAGCCTTAGCTCTCTCGTCGGTCTCCTCCTTTTCTTGGTCCACCGCGCACCTCCTCTCGTCGGTCTCCTCCGATCCTTTCGTCGGTCTCTTTCTCCCTCTCGGCTCTCTTTTCGCTCCTCTCGACTCCTCACCATCAGTCACCACAACGCTAGGTACTTCTGGCACCTCTCTGATTTATTTACTCACCGTGTGTTGTTACTTCTCAACTTCTGATTTCGTTCTCTCCATGGTTTCTTCCCGGACGACAGAGCGTTTCGGAAGGAGCATTTATCGAAATACATATGGAAATACCCATATGGAAATAAAAGGCAGAGATAGGAACAACCACTAATTACTCATTGTGCAGGCTCTAGCATGTATCGAGCCAGCCTTATCTAAAAGGAAGGGGACAGTAGAAAACTGGTTATTAATGAGACGAGAGGGTTTCGGATGTGAACAAGCTGAATCTTTTACCTTTGTCCACCTATGTTCTTTGTAAAGACCAGAACCACACTCTCTGTAAGACGGTTTGATGGTTCGAGCTGAGGAAACTTAGATTGTCCCATGACTAACCTACATTATATTTACTCTAAAGTGTCTTTAGTCTTTGTGTTCATTCTTTGCATGCGCCGCCATACTCATCTAGACAATTATGGAGCCAAGTTATTACTTGTGGCCATTCACGGTGTGAATACGGTTGGATGGCACCACTGTTAAGAAATTAGACATTTTCATGTTTAATTTAATTCAGAAAAATCATATCAGATTTGTGACAAATAATAATATGTGCATGTGTGTGATATTGTTGCTTTCAGTTATGGTCATCATAAACGAGATGCACAAAATGAAATTGACAAAAACTAGGAAACAGTTGTACCCTTCGGAGGGACTAGTGCTCAAGGTGTTGGTAGGTACTCCATTATCACAAGATATCGTGATTTGCTTGAAGTAGTGGACCATAGTCGATGCAAGAAGAGAATCGTAGTGTCATCCCTCAATCCGTGTGTTCAGCGGGAAGAGAAGACGACAACAGCGGAGACGGAGGCGTTCACGCTTGGAAGAAGACGACGGAGCTCAGATGCGAGCAGTCACGAAGACGCTCCCCAAAAACCTAATTGTCGATCTTAACCCGAGCAGCAGCGCCCGTTTCGGAGGCCTGCTCTCTCTATTTCTGTGCGTGCAGGAATCAGAACGGGGAATGATAAAGAGTAACTCAAAAATGGTTTGGTGATACATGGTTTTGTCATGCGCACGAGGACAAGATAAGAGCGCCGCTTTATGTAGCTTTTCAGGGACATGAAGAGATAGGTGCAGTGATTGTTCATAGTCATGAACACCATGTATGTTACTGACAAATAAATTGACCGTTACTAGTAACTCACTAATAAACCTGGTTGATAATGGCATTAGAACTATATTAGTTACAAGTAACTGACAATTCAATTATTTGTTGGTAGTAACTCACTAAACAACTACTAACTCACCTTAAGACATCCTACTAATGGCTACTAACATGTCATAAGTTTCACCTAGCATTAATCCTATGAGTCTTGAAATTTCTATTAATTTAATTGCTAGATGTAATTGATCAAATCCAATTAAATCCAACAACCACCGCTACAAAACAAGAATATCCCCGGTAGTGGTGAATTTTTAGTAACGGTGTACCTATAGCACCCATTGCATATATATATATACCTATAGCGCCATCAGCTCCAAAGTTTAGAAACTGGTGTATGATACCCTATATTTCTTCTTCATAGAGCATAGAAAATTAAACAAACCTCCCTGTGACAAGGTCAAACAAAGATACCCCCACCCTTCACATGGATGCATATGCATGCATTCCCATCCAATTCTATTCATTTATTTGCAATAGTTCTTCACTGGATCATCGAAATGAGAAACATTTTTTGCCATAGAGTGCTGAAATTTTTATGCATGATTTCAGATCCATTATGGATATTGTTTTTTAAAAAACTTTTAAATTCATAAATGTACACTTTAATCCGAGGGGATAATTGTGTGAATCGTTTTTTAGTATAAAATCCTACAGATGCAAGCAATAAAATGTCGTATCATTATATTATTCTTAAAATTTGAATTCAATCAAGTCTTTGTGACCACCAAACAATTATAGGAAAAGAGAGTCTAAAGCTTGGATGACACGGGGCTACAACAAAACTATTGGCTTTGAAAAATGGCGAAATGTCCAATTATTCCAAGAAAATAAATTATTAACTTACTCCTCACTCTTAGTCATACTCGATCGCTAGCAGCGAGCTCCATCCATAGCATCATCACCGGCCGTAGCGTGCAGATGCAATTGCACCCCGATCGGACCGGCCCGTTTCCTCCCTCGATCACGCGCCCTGCCTGCACCTTTCGTCTCCTAGCTCCCTCCGCCGACTCCGATCTGTGAAAGGATCGCTGCTGGCGTAGGATCGGAGCAGGCTGTGCATCAGTGAATCGACGACTACTGGCCGGCACCCGGCACCCGTACGTCGTCAACATGCATGTGCTGATGTGCATCGCGCGGGACCCTGCTGCTGGCTGCATGATGCAGGCATGCATGCGGAGTAGTTTTTGTAATTGCTCTCGAAAATCGAAATGAAGTTTAGTAGGATGGATCGGAGCCTGAGGAAACTTCGCGGAAGCCGGCGTAGTAACCATTTTGGCAAAACACTAGCACTGTGCCTTTGCCCTAGCAGGCTACCAAATGTGTGAAATGTCACTCTCAAGCATCATTGCATGCATGCATCGTCATCATATATATATCTCCGCTACTTTCACAGATTCCAAAGCCAAATTATCAAAGTGCACAAAATTGTTACTACCTCGTCCCTATAATAATGCAATTTTCGTTTTTCGAGAAGTCAAACAGTTTAAAATTTGACTAAATTTATATAAAAAAATACAAAGATTTATAATATGAAACTAGTATCACTGGATTAGTTATATAATATATTTTATAATAAAATTATTTAGAGAAATAAATGTTAATAGTATTTAATATAAAATTAGTCAAACATCAATAAATTTGACTGGCAAAATTCCCATAATTACTTTCTTTTAGGTACACCTTTCACATATGACAGATACACACAATATATGGTACTAGCTAATAGGCTCTCTAGCTCCTACTACATGCAAAAGCAACAGTAGTATGCGAGGACGCAATCCGCATTATAGATCCCGATGAAAAAGACTTTTACTTTGCCGCATCTTAAAAGCAAAGCAACAGATAAAAACTGCTCAGAGATAGATAAATAAATGAACTGCAAACCCTAGTGCACACCCGGCCGGTCCGGCACGGTGCTGATTTTAATTTGATACAGTACGTTGCTACTAAATCTCTTTAATTTGGTAAATTCATTTCAGCAAATAATTAACAAGGCGACATCTATGACAATGCTAGAAAAATAGCTAGAGGGCTACTCGATCCTACTACTAGCTAGCAGTACTCCAATCCAACATGAGTAGTAAGTACGGAGTAGAGTAGCTAGGCACCGTTGGAGAGCACTCCCACATGTCACACTTGCATTCCATCCCGATAGATAAAGATAAGCCGCACACGACGCACAATTTGTACTGTCAAATGAAGAGCAGTATCGGTCTCCTGTCAGGAAAAATCTTTGATGATCGACGACCTGCTGAAGACACAGGTGTGTACATGCCATAAATTTGATTCGGTTATAAATTTATTAAAAAAAATAGATTAAAACATCTTTTCAATAATATTAATTATATATTATAAATATTAATATTGTTTTATATATTTCGTCAATCGAGAAACGAACGACAAATAATTAATTAGAGACAAACGGAGTATATACTTTCACTGGAGTACTACATCACATGAGTATCTAGCTAGGCATCTACCAGAAGTAGCACCAAAAGGGTTGGGCACTCAACATGCCTTGCGTGATCTTCGATTGGATCTTGAGCTTCCAAGTTGTAAATAGAGGTCGCTATAGGATAGGTGGCAGTTAAACTTTTTCAACTTTAAGTAGGTACTTAAAAAATACGTACAATATTTATACCTCCAAACAACTTTCTTTAGATAGTATATTTAAAGATCTATCTAATGATATTATTTATGCATTAGAAATATTAATATTTTTTAATTTGTGATTGGTCAAACTTGAACAAGGTTAACTTTTCGAGAAGCGAGAATGACATCTATTTTGGGACGGAGGGAGTACGTACGCAGGAGTAGGTCTCACAGCTAGGTTAAGGGTGCCTTTTTGACTAGCGCAAAAATTTAAGACGATACATCACGACATTATATTAAAGCAAATTAAGCATGCGAGAAATTAAAGTGTAACTCACATGCATATATATTAATATAAAAAGGAAAACTAATTACTTTCAATTCTAACATGGACCCCACAAAAATCTAACTCCTAGTTTTTTAGCATTATTACATAGTACAATGACAACGTCTATAACACGCACAAAAACTCACCTCTATAAATATACGTACGTAAACCTTATCTCTATGAACATCTTCGAAGAACTGAGCCAGCAGATATTCACAAAGTCACTACAGGCACCTCACTATCGACGGAGACGTCGCCTATCACTGAAAGCAAAACACGTTAAATTCTGAAATAAATCTAGAAAAAATACGTACAACCATGCTAAGTAGATGACTTAAATCCGAGTGGGCAGGTTCCACCATAACAAATTCAATCAGCTGATCTATGAACAGTTCGCTAACTCCTAGTAATTTGAGAATTAGTAAAAGAATTTTTTATATTAGAGGAAAAAGTAAAAGTAAGTCTGGTGAGCTGACAGACGGATAAACTTTTTTTTTATTGAGAACGGGTAATATTTCAACGGCTAATAATCTTGACTGACAGGGGTGAAAAATCTAGTGCGCTGGCCCGTTTGGTTTATATGGACTACTCTAAACTTCAGTCCCAGTCCCTTCTCATATTGAATATTTACATACTGATTTAGATTATTAAATAAAAAACTATTTATAAAATTAATTATATAGATTGAGATTAATTTACAAGATGATTTTATTAAGTCTAATTAGTCCATAATTTAACAATTTAGTGTTATAGTAAATAAGTGCTAATGATAGATTAATTAGGCTTAAAAATTCATCTCATAAATTAGCCATGACTTTCACAATTAGTTTTAAAATTAATGAATGTTTAGTCCTTCTAATTATTAGTATACGAACATTTGATGGGATACGGATTAGTTTTATAAATAGTCTATATTGAGATTAATTTAAATATAGATTATTTATTGAGATTAATTTAAATATTGACTATTTATAAACTTTAAACTTTAGATCCAAATATCCCCTAATTCACCTTAGGTGTTCTTTCAGCTATGACCTTATTCATCGAATAATCATATCGCGGATCTATTTTATTCTCGCGTGCGAATGGAAAGCATATCTATAAACATCTGTCCCTAAATAACATTATTGATATTTGTGTCATAAGTTTAATTCGATTTATACAAAATATGTTTAACATTTATATCTTTAAATAAATTTATTAAAAACTAAATTTAAAGATATTTCCAATAAAATTAATTATATATTATAAATATTTATATTTTTAAATTTATATTTAGTTAAAGAAGTTTCTTGAGAAATATAAACGATAGATATTTAGACATAGAAGGAGTACCTAACTGATGGAACATGGAGACAGTGCTGGAGACAGAGCACTGGAGACTCGAAGAGTTCGACGTCCTAGTCGTGTGAGGTCCACGAGACAGCGACGTTAGCTGCTGCCTGCTGCATCACATGCACTAGCATCACCATACTCCCAGGCTACTGGCTACCTAGATTGTGCTTTCATCGATTGCCTCGCCCTGCCACCACATCATGGATACATGTTGCATTCACTGCTACAGAAATCTTTTATACGACGGTCGATTTAGATTTTTCACGACGGACAAACGAGTCCGTTGTGATGGAAGTGTCACCGTTAATAAGGGATTAACCGCAGCGGACAGAAACGTCCGCTGCGGTTAATCGATTAATCGACTGTCCGCTGCGGTTAATTGATTAACCATAGCTGGCGTAGCATTTACTGTAGCGGGCGCTGTAACCTGCCCGTTGCGGTTAATGAATCTACTGTGACGGGCTTTGTTATATGTCTGCCTCGATTAACATGTCAGATTAAAAAAATAAAAAACATTAAATACAGGATACAGCAGTTTCAATATTCAAATTCAATCCGCATTCCATATATAACAGGAACTCACACACACACACACACACACATATATATATATATATATATAGAAATCATCCCTGCATTCACTTAGTTGTTCATTGTCTATCCATACACATGAAACTGACGAAATTGTTCAAGTTCTCACAAACACACACACATATATATATATATATATATATATATATATATATATATACACACACACAAAGTTCTCACAAACACCACTAGCTACTAGCTCTGTGTAAAATCCATGTCGAAAGTGTAATCCTTTAGATTTAGCATGGTAGGCCACTTCCTAAGCTTTTCTTACTTCGACTCCTGCCCTAACGAACTATCGGCGTTGAAGAACAGTTCCCCTTCGTATACACATTTGTCTAAGACAAACTTACATATGTCCGTCCTTGTTTGCTTGAAGCAGTGTTGTTTGCTTTGCACATTAATCCACTAGTCCATTCCTTTCTTGAGTTGCCGCCAGCTGTTGTTGTAGCTCTTGCACCTCCTTAGATGCTCGCAAGTGTAGAAGCCACAAAGCACTGAATTGTCCAGTTGTTTGGTGCACTACAAGATATCACAGCTGTTAGAACACATGTATATGCAGAGATATAGAATGCTCGTTTGATGAAAACAACAATTGAACCTTTGAAGTACGGACCGGGAAGTCACGCCTAATTTTGATTTTATCAATCCCATGCCTTTTCTTAAACTTTTTTTATCTTCGATCATAGAATCCAGGTGTCTTGACGTAGTCCTTATAAGCTCTGTATGAAATACACTAGTGTTATATATATATATATATATATATATATATATATAGAGAGAGAGAGAGAGAGAGAGAGAGAGAGTAAGTTTGGGCGCTTACACTTTAATGCAATCTTCAAAGTGCTTATATGTTTTCTTATTGGTTGTCCGCAACGAATCAAAGATGCAGGCCCTACCGTCCTGAGGATAGATGAGAAATGTAACCCAGTGGCCTGTGAGGCCCATGCTGCACCATTCAAATAGAATACATATTACGATGAGAATGGATGATCGTACACACCAATCTTTACTAACATGCAATTTTTGGACTTACCCAAAGTGGTAGGCAGCAAGGATACACCGGTTTGAATCCTCTTTGATCTCCCTCGTTGCTCCTAGTATGTACTGGGACACGGCCAACTTTTGTTCGTCGATCTTTTTCTTCCGTGCCTGCTCTCTCTGTCGAACGGTCAAGTCAATCATGTCTGGATGGTTGTCCGATAGCGGGTAACCAACGATCACTCGCTCAGCAATATGCATCGGAGAGAGATAGATGGCCTTTAGCACAAGTTCCCTACTTACATAGGCCATCAACCTGCGAGGACAAGTTAGGATGGCATAAGTAGTCATTCCTTGCTTACGACCGTATAGGAAATCTGCGGAAGTCAAAAAGTACTTACAGCGAAAATAAGGTGACTTGCGCCACGTCCAGGTCATCTCCCCGCAGTAGTCTATACATGTCGTAGAACTCCACGATGAGAGAGGCATCGGTTGGCAAGTGGAAGTACTTTGCTGGAATAATAACCGTAAAAGCTAACATGCCAAGTTTTGCCACTTCCATATACCATAGATGGAATCTTCGCACCTCCCACTTTTCCTTGTGGACGAGTTGGGCTCTAGTCAGCATGAACTTGCCATTCTCAAAGTGTCTAGGGTATTCATCCGAAAGGGCCACACATTGATCGGTGTTTTCGGCCTGGATCAATGTGATAGAAACGTTAGTGAGTGTAAAGGAGTACTGGATATATGAATGAAAACAAGTACCATGCATGTATACTATCAAATGCAGTCGAGTACGTGAGCTCGGGTACGACATCTATTTCATTGTCAGCCTTTTTGGGCACGTTAAGGCACTGGCGTGGGCTCGGTTGCCTTGCAGTAGACGGTGTCTTTACACCTGGTACTTCATTTATACCTCTCGGTACTTCGCTTGGCCCAGTAGGTGGATTGCTTGGGTTTGGAGGAGAGCTCGTCCTCGGTTGGCCTGCAGACGGTGCCTTGTCCCCTGGTGCTTCCTCTGAACCTCTCGGTCCTTCAATTGGGCCCGTAGGATGGCTGCTTGGGTGTAGAGGAGAGCTCATCATCGGTTTGCTTGTAGGCGTTGCCTTATCCCTCGGTGCTTCCTCTGAACCTACTGCCGCATAAGTTGGTTCCGGAGACGACTTTTTTGAATAGGAGGTGGGCTCGTGTCTCAGGGTGACTTCTTGACCTTGTTGTCATCTTCGTCATCGTCATCCCCGCCATCCAGGCCCGGGGTAGAAGATTCGACACTTGAGGGCGGCTGTGACGCCAGAGTCGTCGTCGTTGTTGGTGGAACGATCTCAATGTCGCTCCTATTTCAAAGGATTTCTTCACCGGTCGCGGCTCCAAGAAACTTGATTCCATTAGCAGCAGGATAATCCAACTCATATTCTTCGTAGTCACGATTATTCCACGTAGGGACCACGACGACGTAGTTGTCAGGGACCTGCTCTTTGGTGAACCCTATGAGTTGGTCGGTTGGAAACACAACTCCCTCGGCTACCGTGAGCTTCTTAACCTAGCCAAACGGCACCAAGAGCTAGATTTGCACGGCTTCCGTGACATTGTTGTTCAAAAGCCTTGGGCTATCCTCGATCATCGGCACGCCAGGTAGGGGCACGCCAGCCTGTTGAAACATCTGGTTCCTTAGCGCTACCATGTGTGGGTTGCTGCTCATGAAGGCGTCCTTTATCCCCTGGCTGATCATCTGAGATACCCCTTCTTGGATGTCTTTGTGAAAGATGTCATCCTTATACCTCTGCCTCGACTTGTACTTGGCACTATCGGATTTCCACGAATCCACTGCCTTCCAGCTCATCGTTGATGACATGCCACGGACGCGACCTCGGTCAGCAAGTTGTGGCCCCTAACGACCTCATAGCTCCCGATGTCCTTCTTGGACGCAGCTGCGGCGATGAGAGCCTTCTCCGCCTCCTCGAAATGAGGCTCATTGTACTTGGTTCTGCCCTCCTTTAGTTTTTTTGGCCTACGGACATAGATGTAGTTTCGTCCCCTTTCCGGGAGCTTGGCTAACGGGTTGGGCGTACCAGCCATAGCTAAGGCCGCTTCTTCCGCCCGCCACTTGGGCTTATGCCCGGCAAACCTAATCATGCCTAGGTGGTGGGGGTGCTCGTTCCTCTTTGCGAGAAGAGACCGAGGTAATCGGTAATGATGACAAAAATGATGGCTCTTAGGGTGAACTTCTCCTGGCGGGATGCATCCACCATATTGACCCCAACATCAAATAGTGTCTTCATCTCCTCCATAGACGGCTCTAGAAACACGTCTATATCGTTGTCTGGCTGTGTCAGTCCAGAAATGAGCATAGTCAGCATAAGGTACCGGCGCTTCTGACATAGATATGTGGAGGTATGTTGATATGGTGAGGACGACTGGCCAAGTGCTGTGGGAGCTGCTAAGCTCACCAAATGGCCGGGTTCATCCCGTTAGTACTCAGCGTGAACCTAATGTTCCTAGACTCCTTGCCAAACTCCGGGTGTTCGTTATCGAAATCCTTCCACTGCTTGCCATCAGAGGGGTGTCATAGCTTGCCATCATCCTTCACACGTTCAGCTGATGCATGCCATGACATGAGCTTGGCATTCTCTGGGTTCCCAAATAGCGCACGTAAGCGATCGATCATGGGCAGGTACCACACCGATAGCACAAGACTTTTCCTTATCGTGTAGCCCTCTTATTCCTCATCCTGTAGAGCCAAGATCCTCTTCTCAGCCGCACTGCTCTTCTTAGCCCCCTTCTTCTTTTTTGGCCCACCTCGCAATGCTACCTCGTCGTCATCCGCATCCACACGACAATCGGTATTCCTTTTGTATTGACTCGCGCTACAGTGCGGACAACTTGTCGAATTCTCGTCCTTGCCTCGATATAGGATGCAGTGGTTAGGGCATGCATCGAACTTTATAAGTTTCATCGCCAATGGCCAGATCATCTTCTTCGCCCGATAGGTATTGGCGGCCACGTTGTTAGCCATTGGGTACGTGGTAGCAAGGATACTTAACAACTCATTGAAGCCAATATCAGACCAACCATGCCGAGCCTTCAACATTAACATCTGGAGGTTAAAACGGAGGGTCGTGCACTCCTTTGGACAATTGCCACCATCTTTATAGAGAGGATCAACTGTCGCCTGCTTCATCTCATTGAAATTGTCCAACCACTTTGAGCTGCCAAACATAAGGTCATCTTCGTCAATGTGGTGGAGCAAGCCCTCAAATAAATGTACATCCTCAGGTTCATTCAAAATAGTCTCATCGTGACCATCCCCACCAATGTTGTCATCGTCATTGTCCTGACTTATATCCTCCACCGTTATGTTATCGGCTGGTGCTGAAGATGACACAGGTGCTCCGATATGATCTTCATTCACTGTCGTCGTCGACGACGAGCTCACTCCAGATGCACCACCACTCGCATCCACTCTTTCACTGTGAAATGTCCAGACGGTGTAATCCTTGACAAAACCATACATAATCAAATGAGTTTGCATTGTGTTGTCTACGTAGCCTCTCAGGTTCCGACAGTGCGAACATGGACATATGGTAGTCATTTGCTTCAACCTCTCATGGTGAGCTTTTGCCACGGCAATAAATTTCCTCAATCCATCCAAGTACCGCGGATCACTAACTCTGTTCACCCGGTACATCCATTTGGACCTATCCATTGACTTGAATGCCTGCAAATCGGCATTGAGCTAACGATATCACAAGAAAGAAATAAGACACAGTACAAAAGCAAAAACACAAGATTTTTCTATCTTCATTGAAATGGCTAGATCTAGAACTAGCTAGAGGCACCAAAGATGAATAAAAAGAGGGATGAGAGATCCTCCATGTACCTTTTGTTTGGGTCCTCTTTCTCCAAATCCAAGATCTAAACCTCAATTCAAAGATTTGGTTTAAATTTAGGGCAAAACCTCCCCCTCCAAACAATTTGGAAGAGAAAGACTCGTGGGGAAGAAGAGGGGCGGCTGCAGAAAGAAACAAGAAGCATTACAAAAGCAAAAACACAAGCTTTCTCTCTCTTCATTGAAATGCATGGCTTCTAGATCTAGATCTAGATCTAGAACTAGCTAGAGGCACCAAAGATGAATAAAAGAGGGTTGAGAGAGCCTCTATATACCTCTTGTTGAGTCCTCTTGCTCCAAATCCAAGATCTAAATCTCAATTCAAAAATTTAGTTAAAATTTAGGGCAAAGCCTCCCCCTCCACAGTTTAGAAGAGAAAGACCCATAGGGAAGAAGAGGGGCGGCTGCTGCTATTTATGGTCCACGATTTACCGTGGCAGACAACATAACATGACCACCACTGTAAACGCAACTTGCCCGCCGCGATTAATGTCTGTTTACTGCAGCGGGCGCCTTATGCCGCCCGCCACGATTAATCGTTTACGGCAGCGGGCGCCTAGGCGGCCGGCCCTGGGAGGCCGGCCACCCATTTACCGTGGCGGGCAAATAGTGTGCCCACCACAGACTCCAAAATGAGGTTTTGCGCAAAATGATTTCTGTAGTAGTGATTATTAGTTTAATCTATGAGTTATAATATAGTATTTTATTTTATTATAATAAAATAGCATCAGCTGATTATTAACCACAGAAATAATCAGACGAACGGTTTGAAGGGTCGCTGCTGCTGCATGGAGCGTATATATGGGCAGGCTGCTACTGGGCGCTAGCATGGACCGGTCACGACCATAATTTTTCTACCAGTGAAATGGAGTTTTGGTAGTATTTTGATATTTAAAATTTAAAATAAAATATTCATATTAAATGTCTAGTGAGAATTTTCATGTGTTGACTAGCGATAGATTTTACTACTATTTAAGAATATTAGGAAAAAAATATCATTTTAACAGTGAGAGTCAACATGCATGCGGACCGCGGATCACCCTGCTAATGGGTTGAGTATAAATGTGTCTAATAGATTGGGTTTTCTGGTAGGTGCACTTTGGATGAGTTGGAATAGGTTGATTTACACTACTACACAAATGAATAACCGAGGCGTTAGAAAATAGGACTATGCGCCTGCCTCTGTTATTCGGTGGATGAGCGCCACGTCAAGCAACTGCCTCGATTAAAAATTAATAATGGCGGGCAACATAATGCATCCACCTCGACTAATCCTTATTAACCGACTCGATTAAAAATTAATAATGGCGGGCAACATAATGCATCCACCTCGACTAATCCTTATTAACCGAGGCGGTTGCATTACGTCAACCGCCTCGATAAACATATTAACTAAGGCGGTTTCTTAGGAGCAACCGTCTGTGTTAATAAGGATTAACTGAGGCGGTTCAGCAATGTTGCCCGTCTCGGTTAATATATTAACTGAGACGGTTGCATCATATATGTCTGCCTCGGTTATTTTGTATTAACAGGGGCGGGCATCAATTCTTAGCTTGACCGCCTCAGTTAACTCAACAGTATAAATATTGTATAGTCGCACCCCCATTAACTTCTTTACGGCTTCTTCTAAATTTTTTGATGGGTTTTGAGCTCCAAAACCCCAAAATTAACTATTTTTTGAGGGGAGAAGTTTTGCTCTTGGATCTTTTGAATCAGGGCATCACAAAAGGTTAGTAAACACCCTTAGATCCTCTTTTACCTCTCTTTTTTTTAATCATTTTGGTGTTTCTTGTCTAGATTTAGATCTCGATCTAATAGAGGAGAGAGAAAAACATATCTAAAGCTTATAGATGCATTTTTATACTTTTATGCTTATAGATGCATTTTTCACTATGGTGCAAGGTTAACGACCATGGACAGGGAAGAATGGATGTATCGTACATCGAGGATGGAGCCAATCTACCTTATTGAGGTCAAAAAGTAACCGCCTCATAGAATTAACTGAGGCGGTTATGTTAAATCGCCTGCCTCCGTTAGTCTGGATTAACCGTGACCTTTGAATGGAGGCGGCAACTCTGACCGCCTCGGTTAACCTGGTTTGCCCGCCTCCATTAAAGGTTTTATAGTAGTGTTACTTAGCGGGTTAAGTTGGGTTGGGCTTAATAGAAAATTGGGTTGGATGGGTTAAGTTTAGTTTTTTTGTTGAATGGGTTGAACCCATGGACTGATGTTAAATTTTCAATATACTATAGTATACATATATATTGACTACGAAATATGTTTATCTTTTGATATGGGGCAACCTGTAGATTTTACTACACTAACTCACGTAGATTAGCTTCATGATATTCTAAACCTTATCTAATAAATTTTAGTCAATTTTGATAACATTTTAAGGTGTGAACGTGAGGTTTTTATTTTTAGGATCTGGCTTCTGATGTGAGGCCTACTATTGATCTGATTGTCTCAATTAGCATGAAATAGTTGTTTTCTACATTAAATTATCTGTAACAAATTTCCGTCAATTTTGATAAAGTACTAAGGTGTGAGGGCATGAACTTTTATTTCTAGAATCCGGCTTTGATATGGGGCCTACATATTGATTTGGCAGTGTCAACTGACATAAAATTGTTGATTCCTACATTAAATCACCTGCAACTAATTTTAGCCAATTTTAATAAATTTTAAATCCAAGATTTGACTTTTAATGTGAAGACATGCATTATACAAATTTATATATACATTTTATGAAAATTTATGGGTTCTTATTAGAACAAACTCACGGTTTTAATTAGTTTATGGATTAAAATGGGTTGAGTTGAAATTATAGCTATGTTCGGCTGGTAAAAAAACTGACGGATTTCGGCTGATTTAAATAGTATTGGTGAAAGAGAATAAGTAAGCTATAAAACTATGAATTGGAGTGAGGTGGGTTTTAACCGCATGTCTGCATGCATGTCAGCAATAATGACGTGGTCGGTGTGTATTCGTAATTGTTTTTGAAATGAAATTAAGTACTGTAGCCTGTAGGATAGGAGAGCCGGTGATGGTGATCTGGTGGATCGAGCCAATGCAAGGATCGCGGAAGCCGGCGTCGGCCCGTTTCGGCAAAACACTAGCAACGTGCCTTACCCTAGCACGCTGCCAAATGTGTGAAATAAATGTCACTCTCAGGCATCATGCATCACAGCGATCCATCGTTTCTTGCCAGCTCCAGCACCATCTCTAGTACTTTCACACATTCTCCGCTACACACATCAGGTGGAGTGGGAGATACGCATTCCGCATTAAGACTAGACGACGGCGTTGGTTATTTCAACCAGGAACTATTCTGAATAAATTCTAACTGGAAAGTCCAGAGTAACCAAACCAGCCCTAAAAGTGTCACTCCAAATTACTAATTAACATCTAACTCCATGAGAAGGCATAGATCCCATGTTTTTCAAAGCACTGATAAGGTGTTTTACAGAATGTATAGATGCGACCCTCAGATCTGGATTTCAAGTGGGTCTAGATAATCCCACGAAGAAGTGTTTGAAAAAAAAAACCAGAGTTGATTTTGACGGATACGAGTACTTCGAGCCGTCTCAAACGGACACTTCACATCTTGGAAATCATCTGCCCCCGAGAGACAGGCGGTGCTTCGTTCCTGTTAACGCACGCACGTACTAGTACTGTGTATTCTGTTGAGACGCTGCCCTGGCGCTCTGTTCAAGCACAGGGAAATGCATGGATGTGCAGCAGTAGATATGATTAGAAACTCCTTGTGAAAGCAGTGTTCTGAATCTTTAGGATAGAGAGGTAGTAGTAGTACAGTATTAGTAGCTGCGTGTGTCAGTGTGTGTTGAATTCATTATGACGATCGAGCAAATAAATAATTAAATAAATCCGGTCTTATTCTAACACGTAGTACTAATCTCAAGAACAAGTACCAACTGTTACAAATATACGGAGTGGACCAGATACAGAATACGTGTCAGCCTGTCAGGGGAACCAGACCGACTAGCCTTTTGCTATATATCCTCTGATTTGCTTTTTGAATAATAAGTGCGTCTTCAAGGTACTATGTCATCATATCGGAAGTTTTCAATGATACAAATCTATGTTATCATTTTGCTCATGTTAATTAAAAAGATAAAAAACAGTAAATCAAAACGTCTATCTTTTGGTTCCACCCTAATCTTACTTACAGACCGAGGCCATGCGTGGATCCATGGACCTCACTCAGTCCTCTCTTTTCTTCTCGGTTTGGTCGTGGCTCTTAAAAAAAACATATTTTCTCTGTTTCTAAATATTTGTTAACACGATTTACTCGTCGATGATTTATAGAGAGTATGAATAAAATTTGTATCTCCAAAAAAGTTATAAACTAGATTTAAATATGTATTTAATGAAACTAATTATGTATAAATATTAATATTATTTTAATATGTGTTTAGTTAAAGTTATTTCTTGGAAAAAAAAAACGACACATACTTAATTAGGGATATGAGTACGCCACATTAAGTAAAGTGCATAGGGAAAAAGAAGACATGGACCACGACGAGTGACCTAGAGTTGATTATTGAGCATGTTATCTTATTTGTTGGCTCTTATCTGGTATGATAAGTTACGATGAACATCTCCAATAACTTAGAAAAATTGACTTGGTAAATCTTATGGTTTGGAAAGTTGTTAAATTATTTGGCAAGTGGAAAAAATCATTCTCTCCAACAATTTGTTATTCCAACTTGTCAAACTTTTGAAAAAAGAAAGAAAACGAAAGGCGGGAGACTGATAACAAGTTGGAAAAATAGCAAGTTGGTTTGAGGAGTTGTTGGAGAATTTTTTTTGTGATTTTGCCAAATTTATTAGGATAACAAGTTGGATAGCAACTTGTTAAATATAGGCGCGCAGAGGCCGTGAATAGCAAATCAATTTTTCCAAGTTGTTGAAGATGCTTAGTTGTGGTGCTCTAATTATGTGAATTCCATATGTAAATAATTTTTTATTTTATATCTTCGCTCATCTCCTCTTATTATGTATAAAGTGGGTCATATTATTTTATTTTCTTAGCGAGATAGATGTTAAGGTAGAAGATAGTATCTTCTATTTTCTATACTTCCTCCGTATCCTAATTAGATGACGTTTCGGACAGCGACATGGTCTCCCAAACACAACTTTAATCTCTTATTTTTATAAAAATATTTATGAAATAATGATATATGTATACTTTTATGAAAGTATTTTTCAAGACAAATCTATTCATATAATTTTTACATTTGTAATCTTAACAACTTAAAAGTTATTGATGATTTATATTCTCAATGTTTGACTCAAAGCTTGTCTAAAACGTCATCTAATTATGATACGGAGGGAGTATTCTCTTTTCTATGTTAAAAAAATACTGACGTGGATTTTTATAGCCTAGCTGAAGTGGTACTTTGAAAACGGCCTAAGAAACACTTACGATACTCTTCTCTCCACCATCTGCTGCGACCTTTTGTTTTCTCTTTTTTTTTTTTGAAAAGTGCAATCTTTGTTTTTGTTTGTTAGGCCGTAGCTCACACATGCAGGCACGGACCGGATCAAGAATGCTTGATGTCGTTCTGATTTTCAATGGGAAAAAGGAAATGCTTGATGTTGATCAATCATTGTATATTAAAAAATAAAAACCTATGCCACAATGGTTTGATTGGCAGTGAATGCACGTACAGTATATAGTTCTCTCTTTGACTATCAAACAGTGGTTTGATCTTGTAAAAAAAACAGTGGTTTGCTAGGCAGTGGATCATGGATGCTTAATTTGCTTTCAAGTTTCACACCGACATGACGAAACGGACGTATGTGCATGGCTAAGGCACTTTGGAACACAAAATTTTAATTTCGTCCCTGAGTTTTTCCGTGAAAAATAAACTAATTCCTATAAAATTTCTATATAATTTCTACAAAACTCCAACAGTTTAAGGAGGCTTTGAGATGAGCTATATTTATTTATATTATATTATTGTACTTTGCATGCGTCTTGCTCATTTAAGTGTGCTTAACCCACTATTTGAACTCAAAAATGGGGTGTGTGTTTGTTCTTTAAGACATTGTTTGGATGCATTCCTATCTACCTTAATTCATATATGTTAAACTAGATTAAGATGAAAATAGTTTAAATTTTACTCTAATCCATTTTAACATGTGTACACATGTGAATTAAAATAGATACAGTTAAAGCCAAACGAGCCCTATAAATAGTTATTCTTGATTCAAGGACCTAGGCCTCCGTGCATAGACTATAGAGACACGCAAGTGTTTTTGGTGTAAACTATCTCACTTAGCTGACAGCCTAATAAGTCATACTTCCTCTATCTCTGAATATAAGGCGTGATTTAATTTGTTGTAGTCTTCAAAATATTTTTGAATTTATAATTTCTATTATAATATATAATTTATAAGAACAAAAGTTTGATCATTAGAAAGTATTTCTAAATACAAAACTAATGTAACTACTTTTGTAATATAAACTTTTAATATAATTAGACTAATTATTAGTCAAGATAATAAAACTTGAATTTTAAAATACGTGCATGCTTTGGCTCACATTCCTTTCATCTTTTGCACAATTACCCTTCAGGCTTCTCAAGATGCTGGATAAGACAATAGTCCCTCTGAATATACGTTGTTTTCACTTCATGAAAAACAACTTTGATGAAATAAAAAATATTAATATTTATACTACATAATTACTATCATTAAAAAACTAAATGTAGTTTTTTAATAAATTTATTTAGAGGTATAAATGTTTTATGTACTTTTTTATAAATCAAATCAATAGGGTATGTACACCAACAATAATAGCTATATATAGAGCCGAAGTAGTCTAGGGTTATATACTCATCTGTCAACCATTTACTCATCTGTCAATCGTCACTCATCAGAAGTTTCATGACCTAGTTTTCGACACAATCATGTGTTGATGGTCCTTAGCGTCAACTTTTTAAGCAATTATAAATTAAATAAATAAATGAATCAATCAAATATAATATCTAGAAATATAGGGCTTTAATTAATAATTTCCACAAGTTTTGGTGTTTCATTATTTTCCAGGGACTATTCTAGAAAAGAGAATAAAGGAAAGCAAATCAGAGAAGATATCGAATAAATCCCGTGAAAAACACCTGCCATTCTACTCAAGGAGGATCCCGCAAACACCGGAGCGAAGCGGGGCCTAGACCCCACCATGTGGGGCCGGCTGACATGGGGTGGGGCCGGGCGGCACCCTCCTGGGCCCGCTGCCCACCGTCTTCTGGAAGCTTCCTTCACCGCCTATGAGAAGTCATCTCAGCCCTACATGAAGTCGGTTTGATCCAACGGCTGTCGTGCATCCCACCGAACTATAAATAGGAGGGCGTACCCCCCTGGAGGCATCCCATCTGAAGCTCAGATCATTTGGAGATCCATTCAGTTTAAGTCATAGGAGATCTAGTCACTCAGAGCCATAAACTCTAGTTCATCTAGAGCACTTCCTAGTTCATAGCATAGCCTAGTTCGATTCGAGAGTAGAGGAAGTCAAGATTCGATCTTGGACTCCCGACGTTGTCAAGAGATTGGAGTCTGGTACAGTTCTTATTCTCTTATTCTCTTTCAGTATTTATCTACAGTTGTATGATATTTATAGGCAACAATATTCTTCATTAATATGTTCTTGTTTACTTTGTTCATTGTCTACGTTAATATATCTAGTATAGTTAGTTTGCTATTGAGTTCATGTATATGTTCGTATAGCGCTCGTCTATTCGATCGTATGACGAGTGGTAGGCAGTATGTAGACATGGTTAGATACTTTGCTTATCTGCGGATACCCCCAGTTGTGTCGGGTCGTGAGGTAGATTGTGGACGTCACAGATCCATTGAGTCCTTTGTAGGCCTCCCCCGTACAGTGGTTTGATAGGGAGAAATTGTCAAGTTGAGGATATCTTGTTATATCTGATGTTTCTGAACTCAACTCATCCTGTTCATGGCCCCATTATGTTTGAGAATATTGGTAGTATTAATTAACAATGATTACTAGATGTACTTGCACTAACTAGCGTAGCTTTGACGGTAGCTAGAATACTTAGGAGTTATTTCTTTATTACTTGTATTAGACGACGCTTGTGTAGTGATTAGAATGCTCTAGATAACTTTATCCTTATTATTATTATTATGACTGTTCAATTTACCCTTATCATTTATATATATTTATCATGTGACTTACCCTGTTTAAGAGTAGATATTATTGATAGTTAAATCACTTTATTTATTTCATATGCTTGTTATCAATACTATAGATTATCAGTTTTAACTAGAATATAAATGACAACCTGATAGTACTTTAAGTAAAATGTTACAATGGTATATTTAATCTGTCCGCTTACTGAATTATTACCCTTTGACATTTCATATCTATCATTATTTATTTTTGTCTAGTCTTACATAAAATATAAAATATTACATAAGTACCATGAAATATTCCTAGCTCCATAATTAGAGATGACAACCTAATTCCATGCTTAGGAGTATAAGGGAAAAGATAAGTGGTTAGTTGCTAAAGATAAGTTAATTACATACCATGCATTTTTGGCACCATTGCTAAGAACTCTGTTCTTGGTGATGTCGTTAAGAAATATCAACATCAGGAGATGAAACTCTCTCTACTTCCATTAAACTCTCATCATCTCTCTTTATCAATACAATGTCATTAATGCCTATGAAACTTTAATGGAACTCCATTAAAACTGGTCTTATATTAAGCATGAAAGTTTATTTGTTCTCCTGTCCAACCATGTTTGATCAGCAGACCATATTAAATACTTAATTTGTATTGTGCATCTATATTTTATTAATCAGATGATTTATCATACCACCCTCAGAACAATCAGACAAACACACTTGTCGGTCTAAATCTGTTCTATCCTGAAAATCGATACCGAAACATTATGCACTAAAGAAAAGCTTATTTTTATATCTTCAATTTATTAGCAAACCCGTAATTTAATTATTAATCTTACTAAATAAAACTACTTTATATTAGTACTGTTTTTTTTAAATGGGTATTAATACTCTTTGAGTGAACTCTACCAACCCCTAACATATAATCCCTCCGGGTCCTTTTTTAGACGTATCAACAAAATCTCAGATACTAAGGAGAATAATAATCACGCTTACACAACTCGTGACTCAATAAATACGGCACAAAAAACATACGGTTATTAATGTAGGCAAGCCAACATGTACAACAGGAAAGATAACTGATTGATTGTTGTATGCAATCCATATTTACTTCACTGTGTATTCCAAAGCATTCCATCTCGTATTTGCTGCGGAGGTCCCTAAAATAGGGGCAGAGCGAGTACTGTACACATTACACTACACACTAAAAAGTGATATGCGCGAAAATTGTCCGGATGCAACCCATTATCCACTCCAGCAGTGGCAGTGAAGTTTAAAGTCCGGCTTCCTGCCTTCCTTCTTTATATTAGCATGCTTTTCCTCCGCTCCAATAGGCCACAGCAGCCTGGCTTCTCTCCGCCCTTCCTCCCTCTCACCTTCGACGCCGGCTTCCAGGCGCCTCCTCGCCGCTCTTCGCTCCTCTCATCTCCTTACCTGGACGTCTATTGGACCGCTGGTAGGTAATCGATTCGCAGCGGTAAGCCGATAAAAGGATCTATTCTCTGAGTTTCCTCACCGCGTTACTACTCCTGGCAACTTTTGATTTCTCATTTTCTCCACGGTTTCTTCCCGTAGCTTTTTTTTCTCGATCGCTGATGGAGCAGCAGGCGATTCAGATTTACGGACAGCTGTTGGAAGAGCCGGAGATGTTTTGGGCGCCGATTGAACAAGCAGAGCAGGGATTCTATGGCTTTCTTGGCGATGTGCAGCTCAGCATCGCGAGTGGCAGCCCCCGCGGACTACAGGTAACGAGGATCGCCTCCTCTATTACACTTGTCCGTTGGTCGCCAGCTGAATCTGGGCGAAAAATAGGATTCTTTTTTTGTTGGATGAATGCAACCAAGCATCAAAGTTGGCACCTTTTTTACTAATCTTGCCTGCATTTATGCTTCTTGGTTCCGCTGCGTTTTTTTACATCTGAATCTGCGTTTTTGAGTGAAATTTCTGGATGCTTATCTTCATCACTAGTAAAAGAAACAGACCAATGAGTCTCTCATCAAGCGTCTGTACAATTTCAATATTGACGTTATGTTTTCTTACAGATAGAGAACTATGGAGCACCTGATGAGGATCCCGTGTTACTACAACTGCTGGAAGGGCCCCCACATGAGGCAAACCTAAATGATTTGTTATATGGTATGTACAATGTTTAGCTGTTACTGATAATTCCCAAGGTTCCCTACACACGACAAATACCATTATGGCATTATCTATGTCTTGGAGGAACATTTATTAAACTTTTTTTGCAGGTGATTTGCATACATTTCCATTGTTGGACACAAATGCCCATTATCAGGTATAGTTATCGAATTTATGAAATAGATATTGAGGTGTTTAAAGTTTAACCACCTGGTAGATTTTTGCACAAGTAAACTTTTAACATGCTAGATAAAGTGGACGAGATAAGGTATTGGCAGTCAATTTTCTCATGGCAGGCAAAATGTAGGAGAAGTGGCCGAAGAGGAACTCGGAAGAGAAGGACCTCTCCATGGGTAAGCACAAGTTTATTGTGAAGAACGTCCTTTTAATTGAACTAACAAAAGAAGAAAATAAATGATGAAAAAGTTGCTTGTGTACAAATGCTTGAGAAAACTATACGTATCTGCTTTGGAGAAATTATTCATTATTTTTCTCCATGATTAAATAAACAAAAACAGCTAATATATATTTTTTGGATAAAAGAGCACAATATAATTTTCAGTTAGCCAAACCATTCATTTGGTTATCAAGGAGTGTCTGAAAAAATAAATTTGATATTTTCATTGCACCCTCTTTGTATTCAGATTCTTTCATAGTCTATCACCTATCAGTGGAGAAATTTTACATGACTTTTGGTTGTTTGACAGAACCCGATGTTCTTTGAAAGTCGTGTTAGTAAGGAGTACACAAGAAGGAAAAACAATAGCCGGTGGACTGCTAAAGAAGTGGAGAGACTAGTACAAGGTGTCTCTAAATTTGGTGTTGGACGATGGGCCATGTTGAAGCAGAACTTTTTCAAAACGTCAATTAGGACATCAGTAAATCTTAAGGTGAAGTACCTATTAGTAATGCATTGCACCATGAAGTAAATTCATTCTTATATGCTATTGGCTAATATGATACTCTTGTATTGTTTCATGGTTCAGGACAAGTGGAGAAATCTGTTAAAAGGTTACCAGGTCAGAATCCCATCTAATAAAAAAGTGTTGTTTCTTTAACCTTCTAATACTAACTGCTAAGTGCATTTCTTGAATTCAATCCAGGGAAATTCACAAAAAACTACACTGTTGTGTCTTGAGCCATCATTGGTTGAACAGATCAGGAAGCTGGCAGCAAAACAACCATATCCAAATTAAAGGCACAAATAGGAACTGCGACTTAATCTTTGTATAGACTCTAGCATGGAGTTAACCTTATCTAAAACTAAAAGGGAAGGGAACGGTAGAGACCATGATATTGATGAAATGGAGGGAGGGTTTTTGAAGTGAACATGCTGAATCTTTTGCTTTTGCCCATCTCTGTCTTTTATGAAGACCAAAGCCACTCTATGTAAAACTGTTTTGTGGTTCAAGGAATTTAGATTGTTTAATATTAGTTTTTCTCCTGAGGGCTGAGGTCTATGGTCAATTTCAGTTCTTGCTCATTTGGTGCTTAACCACAGCAAGGGCACTGATCTTGCTCATGATCACTCTGAACACTCACATCTATGAGAAGTTCACAGGCACTTATCTTGTTGCTGTGACTTCCATGAGTTGGTGTTGAAAAATTTGGTTTGGTTCATTCTTTAGGAGTGGCAGCAAAGTAGCAAACTAGGAACTTACTGCGGAGCAACTTGTTGCTGGCTTAACCCTGTTTTCCATGTCACCAGTTTGTAGAAAAAAATTACCTGAGTTCCCGTTTCTCTATATAGTTTGCTGTAAAGTACAGGATTCAATTTTGGTGTGTGGAAGGTTGTATTCATAGAAATCTTGGAATATTTGAACTACTCTGAATATTAAATGCTTCATGGGAATTGTTGCAGTTGCAGGCTGAGGCATATATACTACTCAGAAAGTAAAATGCAGTAGGATCATTTTCAAGGATACAGAATGGGGCGCCAATTGGCCAATATGGAAAGGTATCCTTTAGCAGGACGTGAGTCTTTTAACCCTTGCTTGGAACTTGAAAGAATGTACTTTAGATCTTATTTTTCAGTTTTCTTTTCTTTTTAAAACTGTTTGGAAAGGTTACAACTCAAAAATATTTTTAATTTTATATATTGTATACTCTAACTGAAGAAGTCTGAACTCTCAAATGTGTGCATCGCTGTGTTCTTTTAGAGTTTACATCCAGGTTGCAATGTGCAACCAAAGCTCATACTCTGACCTATTTTGTGGTGCTCTCTACATATATCAGCTTTCCTCTATATGCAACATGCTTCAAATGCACATATTTATTTATGCGGCCGTTTCTCTCGCTTTTTTTTTTTGCATTATGTTGTTGAGACCTCTTTTTTTCTCAAGTTTGTCCATGAAGCAGCATACGAAACCAAAATTTCTGAGCCTTGAGCCGCGTTGATAGACAAATGCAGCTTCGGACTGGTTTGTCTGAGCATTGAATTTGCAGACATTAAACCACGAGTGGTCTATCTACTAGACTACTATCATTTACCGTGCACACATTTGTTGATGACTGGAGATGATGAGAACATCTGGATTCAAGCTTACTACTAGTTACAATTTCAAACGAAAACCTGAACAGTAAGAGAAAGCATGATATGACGATCCAAATGACCGATTCTGCTATAATAGAGATAATTGCTATTATAGGACTCTCAAACGTGTGGCTTTGTTATTATAGGATTCCTAACATCGGTTTCACTAAAATAGGACTCCAAAGATGAACATTTTGTTTTAATGATATTTTGCTCCTTTTAATCAATTTAGAGTCTTACATGTATTTGGCCTTGACTTACCTTTAACCTCCGGTACATCTGAAAGGTCAGCCTGCGCTTCCAGGCCATCATCCGCCATGGCCATGCCTGCAGCCTGCGCAGCGAGGCCATCCCAGGCCGCGGCCATGCCTACATCCTGCGCGGCCAGCCCTCCAGGCGTCGTGGGCACGCCTTCAGCCTACACGGCCAGGCTTCCAGGCGTCTCCGGCCCGCGCCATGGCCATGGCCATGGCCTCCAAGCGTCGCGTCGCTTCCTCTAGGCCTCCAAGCATCGCGTCCACGGCTCCAGGTGCCATGGCCATCCTCCAGCCCCCGCACCAAGCCCAGTATCCCCTAGGGCTAGGGGAGCTCTATGAAGGATCAGACGTCCATGGCGACCTGCGGCGTCCCTCCGTGAACACCTGCTGGCGGAGGCTCTCCTCCATCCATGGTGAAGAGCAGCATCGGGGGGAGAGAATTGGGGCGGCGGGAGACGAGTCGCTTACGGGAAAGGAAGGGCACAGGAATAGATGAATTAAAAGAAGGGTAATACGGTCAATACGAGAAAATACATGTATTTAAGATGAGAAATCTAATTATAAGAGCAAAATGTCATTAAAACAAAGTATTCATCTTTGGAGTTCTATTTTAGCGAAACCGATGTTAGGAATCCTATAATAACGAAGTCACGCGTATGAGAGTCCTATAATAACAATTATCTCGCTATAATAATGTCCTCAACGCCCTGAAACAATCCCGCCACTGCGCAGCCGCTGTCCGCTGCCTGCGCCCTGTTGTGATAAAAGGGCACTGGGACACACATGATCTCCAGACCCAAAAATGCCAAATTCACAGACTGACAGACAAATGCAGTTCGCTTTCAGCAGCTGGTACAGAGCCTAAAAGAATGTAACCTCTTCAGGGCGTCTTTGCTGCACTGCCAACAGCCCACACTGGCCCACATACGAAACTCTGTCTGCACGCCACCCGAGGAGGCGGAGCATTGCGCGGACGCCCACTCCACCGCAGCCTTTGTCACCTGTACTGCTGCCCGCAGCCAGTCTGCCACTTTGCTCCGGTTGTTTCCCTCTTCTTTTCCGATCGGATTTTTTTTGGAGACTCTTTTCAGATCAGACCATCCATCAGTCGATCGGAGACGAGCTGGGCCTGGGCGTCGCTACCAGCCCACCACCGGCAAGTGCGTGTCGTATTTGGGCTCCTGGTCCATTTCAGACACTCATTGGGAACTCTGGGCCACTAACAAGGGACGGGCCTTATCACTTGATGGCTAGGCCGAGAGAATTCCGTGTTCGGGCTTTTCTTCCTCGAGTCGCGTACAATTCTACGCTGCCTCTGTTTTTTTTTTCTTCCCCCGTGTCCCGTCGTCTTCTGCCTCTAATAATAAAAAATTATATCATATGATATGGCTATATTTTGCTCAGAAATGAGAACGATAGGCTGGAGTCTTGGAGATGTTTTGTTTCTGCAGACATGCGATATCGCCGAGTTGTTGAGCCATCCTATCCCTCAAACTGCATGCGCACAGGACTGCCGACGCATGATCGATTCGATCATGCAACACATGCCCCTGCTTTCTTCAACATCTCGCCCAGCTCATCAAATCGGACATGAGATGAACCCATCACAAGCTGTTTGCCCAGATTCGATCCAAAGAATTACGGACACGGATCCCGCGGGCGACTAGGCCCATCCTTTCTCGGACTCGCCTTGCTTGTCCTCACCGCCCGCGCGTGACTCTGTGGGCTCGGCCCAGCGCGAACCGGACCTTCTTCCCCTTCGGCCGTTTCTCACCTTCCCTTGTTGGGCCCCACGCCTCATGGTCCGTACTAGTACCCCGTAGCCAGAGACGAGGTGGCCTCCACGTCACGGGCACCAGCCGATGAAAGCCAGCCAGGTCCTAGGTGCACAAACCTCGCGGAGGTCCAGGACGGCTTCGACTCCCTCACCCAACAGCATCTCGCCAGCTACGCCCACGCGCGGCGTGACCCCACGAAAGCCGCATCGTTTACTGACTCCGTGGGTCCACGAGACCTCGCGACCCCACACATTAATCCGTCCGCCTCTCCGTGCGTGCTCCGTGCTCTCTTCTATCTCCTCGCGAGCCCCGCTGGCCTCGCTTAACGGCCTGATCTCCCAGCCGCCGCTTCCGTCTCGCCTCCGCCGGCCTATCAGCTACTGATCGCATCCCACCCGCCTCCATCTCCATGCAGCCGCGCTCGCCGGCAGCGGTGGAGGCCGCCGACGCCACCATGGTGCCCGGCGTGGGCGGCGTCGAGCCGGCCGTCACGCTGGACCAGGTGCCACGCTGGAGCGACCCCGACCAGCGCATCTTCCTCGCCTCCGCCTCTGATGAGGCGTCCGCGGAGGGCGCTGGATCCGACACGACCTCCGCCGCGTCCGGCTTCATCTCCTTCTCCGACCCGCTCACGGGAGACGACGGCGCTGGTGCGGGTGGCCGCGCCGGGGGCGCCTCGCGCTTCCCCGTCGACCAGGAGATCAACTCCAGGATCTACCTCTGGCGTGGCCAGCCCTGGAACCTCGAGGTCGACGCCGTCGTCAATTCCACCAACGAGGTCTCGATTGCTGCCCCCCGCTCCTCGCATCAGTGCTGGGATATGGTTCGATTTTTTCTTTCCTACTAAGCTCCTGTCTTTGTTCCGGGGTCTCGTGCAGAGCTTGGACGAGGCGCACAGTAGTCCCGGGCTGCATGCTGCTGCTGGGTCAGGGCTCGCCGAGGAGTGCGCCACCTTGGTACTGTTCGCGACAGAGCTTTTGGCAAATTAAATTAAAGGGGGAAGTTTGTTCAACTGCGCTGATGGTTACTGTTAAGCATCAACTGCTTTCTGGTCGACCGTTTTGCAGGGAGGCTGCCGAACTGGGATGGCGAAGATGACCAATGCCTATGATCTGCCTGCAAGGTAAGCTGGCCCTATTTTATTTGTATTTTGACTTGTTGGATCATGTGAAAAATGTATATACTGTGTGTAAAGATCTTGAAACACCATGGACACCCTAGTTACAACGTTGATGTGTTATGTGGTTTCAAAATGGGAATTGTGCCCCTTTACACTAAAATAAGTCTCGATGCCAAGTTCACAGCTTCACTTTTCCTGCAAATTTGGAGCAGTTAGGGAATCACAAGAGTTGGCAGTAGTTTCTATGAAAATTTTCTAGTAATTGAAGCTTTTCTGAAAGTCTAGCTTTCCTAGAGCTAGCTGTTGAACACTCACATATATTTACTCATATCCAACATGCTGTTCAGTGGTTTTCTGTATTCTCAGTTATGCTAAGATGCATGTATCAATTGATTATGTAGGAAGGTCATCCATACTGTGGGCCCCAAATATGCTGTCAAGTATCACACAGCTGCAGAGAATGCACTTAGTCACTGCTATCGGTCCTGCTTGGAACTGCTCATTGAGAATGGTCTTGAAAGGTACATGTAGGATCATGTTGCTTTAATCTTTCTGTTTCACATAGAAAACCTTACAATTTATGGATATTATTAGTAATTCCTTTTCATTGCTTATTTCATTAGCATCGCAATGGGTTGCATATACACAGAAGCTAAAAACTACCCTCGTGAACCAGCTGCTCATGTGGCAATAAGTGAGTCCTTCTTATCTTTGTTTACTCTCTCTCTCTCTCTCTCTCTCTCTCTCTCTTACTTGTGCTATAGCATATTTCTTATCATCCTATCATATGCATGAATACAAATATTTTATCTATAAATATTGAGGTTAGCTGTGGTACTAACCTTAACAAATAGTAGCTCTCAAATTAGGGTGCGTGTTTGGTAGGGATCTAGATTCCGTAGAAACATTTCAGATCCAGATTCTCTGAAAAAACGTTTCGGATGATGAATCAGAATTACTTTACGAAATCGTTTGGCTAGCGGGTTGGATTCTGATTTCTAGAAAAATAGTTTTACATACAAAAATTATATAAATTAAAATGCGCTTAAAAAATTATCAGAATTTTTTGTGAGCAAAGAGAAACTTAAATAATTTTTTTAACAAAAGAGCAAAGAGCAATTTAAAAAAAAAAGACTAAACTAAAATAGTACAGTCACTATTGCAAAAGTGAGACAAGAATCAGAAACGGGAGAAACTAGCCTCCAGCCATTCTGAACTCCAACGAAGAAACTGTGAAACGTTCCAGATCCAAATCCCTCGGTGAAACTTCCGTTTGGCACTGATTCTTGCGATTCTCTTGAGAAACGGATCAGTTCCAGACTTCCAAACGACTCCTTAGTAGTAACACTTCTCACTACTACGTAGAGGACAAATTAGAGCATCTCCAACGGTTATGCAAATGGACTTGGCATTCTTGTTTTTGCAAAAAAGTCTAAAAATCTCCTATCCAACGGTTTGGCAAATCAGCTTGGCATTTTTGTTAACTTGGCAAATAACGGGTGATATTAGGCATATATGCCAAACTGAGGTTCACTTGGCAATCGCCCTGCGCGCTACTCCCGCGGAATATTTCCCCCTCGCGCGTACATTTTTTAGATTTACCAAGTGAATAATGGGAAACCGTTGGAGATTGACTTTTTTTACCTTTGTCATATTCATTTGGGACTTGGCAAATTCCTAATTTTGCCAAACAAAAAATGCAAAACCGTTGGAGATGCTCAGTGGTAGAAAGTGAAAATTATGGATGAATTGTTTTTTCTGCAGTCATGCATTTACTCCATGAATATCATAGGTAGATAATTTTTCATTCTTATACTCTGCAGGAACTGTTAGACGTTTTCTGGAGAAGCAAAAAGGCAAAATAGCTGGTGTTGTTTTTTGTACTACATCCTCATCCGATACAGAGATATACAAACGGTACTTCATGTGAACCCTGGAATCTGTATAGCCTTATATTTGTTCATCAGCTGATTATAATAAGCAATTAAACAATGTAGATTGCTCCCACTATATTTCCCTCGAGACAAGCAGGAGGAAGAGATTGCGATATTAAAGCTCCCAGCTGATGTGGGGGATGAGAATGGTGAGACGGTAATAGATGAAAGGAAAATAAGAATAAGGCCTTTGCCTGCTGGTGTGGTAGACAGGACAGTGACTGCATCTCTTGTTGATCTTCCTCTTTCTGATTCTGGATCAGCATTGAAAAGGTGAAATTCAAAAGTTTGACATACTTTTCTGCTTTCAATATTCGATAGTACAACTTCAAATATGTTTCTTTTTTATTTTCGTGATTGCTGGATTTATATAACTTGAAGACTTCATGATCTTCGAACCTGATGCTGATCTGTGTCTTATTATTCCCTCTGTTCTACAATATTTTTCAATAGATCAGATCCTCAAATAGTTGGTTTTCTTCAACTCATTTTGTCTAGTTGTTCTGCAGGGGTTCTTTCAAGTTGGATTCGTACTTGGATCCTTCGTTTATGTCAATAATTAAAGATCCAGATCTGCGACGCAAGGAGCAGTGGGAAAAATCTGCTCAAGCTCAAAAAGGATTTAATTATGCTAGGTTACTTGGATATGGAGATCTAGGTTGCCCTTCATTATCTGCAGCAGAGGAATACTCACTTCATTCACGATACCTCGCAAAAGCGAATTCTCTTAATCTTTCAGAGATTGCTGAAATGAAAATAATGTATGTAGGTTTTGTATGCTTGTGCTTAATTATGTTCATATGTAGGCACATTTATTGACATACATTCCTGTGTCTTCACTGCCCTTAGTCTGATATTCTCCACCAACTGCAGTTATCGCGGTGGAGTTGATATTGAAGGACACCCGGTTATGGTGGTTGTTGGTGCACACTTTCTTCTTCGATGCCTTGATCTTGAGCGATTTGTTCTACATGTAGTGAAGGTAATGTTTTTTGATGCATACCTCGTAAAGCTTTGGATTAAGTTTCAGTGTGTACTTGAACCATGTGGGTCTATATTATGGTTTACTATGTGCACTGAGCATTATGCCATCACTTAAAGCTGGGAATACTAGTCTCTAGTGTATTCTGTTAGTATACCTTTTGCATGTTGTGTCTCAGTGAAAAAGAATAAATCAGCTTGATGTATTTGTGCTCTTTTTTTTAAGAAGGGAAATCCCTGCATTTATAGAAAGTGAATAAGGTTTTGCATACAAATGTTTGGGTTACTAGTGTTCAGAATCAGCGAACCCTGACGAAACCAGAAACACAGAGCCACTCGCTCACAAACTAAGTACTGAAGTATAATCGAATTGCCCACATTTCCCCATCAGATTAACCATTTGGTTGGAACTGGTGGATGCATGCAACTTAATATGTATATCAAGACCACTTTGATTAGCGCAGTTAAATAAAATAATTGTTCAACGATCCTATTCCACGTCTGAGGAGGGAGCCTCCACTTGAGTGAGCGCGTTGAATATAAGCTGGCAAAAGGTGGTTGCCATAACTCCACGCTTGCAGAATTCAAGTTACAAGAAGTCTCCGCATGAGTTTTGCAAATAATTGGTTCCCACAAGTGTCCCATAATACTTGTACATTGGTCGGGACTGACACAAAATAATTTACACCTTTAGGACATGTAACTTTTTTTAAAAACTGTAAATCTTAATTTTTATAAATGCACTTGCCATTCAATCCAAGTACTACAGCCATCTCGGTCACAATTGTATGAAATTGAGGAATGATCTTATAGCAAAACTAAAGCAAAGTTAATATGTAGAAATGGACTCTAAGAACATTTCGTGTATTTAGACTTTTAGAGGGAATGCTCTTGCAAATGTTAAACTGAAAGAGTTCTTGTTCTTTGCATTTAATAATTTCAATGGCTTCTGCTGTCCCTGTTAGAACATGTATATATTGCTTTACTCATCTTGTAGATCTGTTGTCCTTTTAAGACACTCATCTTGTACATCTTAAAGACTCGACCAGGGGGAGACTCATCTTGTTTTGTTTGTTTTTCAATAAGTTAATTCTGAAAATTTGTATAATCTTTCTTGTCATAGGAGTTTGAACCTTTGATTCAGAAGCCATATACAATTGTATATTTCCACTCCGCAGCATCATTACAACCGTAAGTGTCTGAGAAATGTCACTGAAGAAAATCCTTAGTTTTCGCTTGTAATCAATATAATGTAAAAAAGTAACATCTTGTTGATTTATCAGGCAACCAGATTTAGGATTCATGAAGCGGTTACAACAAATACTAGGACGGAAACATCAGCGCAACCTTCATGTCAGTATATTTTATTATTCTGTATTCTATTTTTTTTATATACAAGGCTTTAACAGGTTCTTTCTTCTAACAACATTGACTACAAACAGGCAATTTATGTACTACACCCAACATTGGGCTTGAGAACAGCTGTTTTGGCAATGCAGATGTTTGTAGATGGAGAGGTACCTCCTAGTTTAGACTACAGTTAAGATTTCTCTTCACTGTGCTGCATGAGATCTTAGCATCCTTTTTTTTCTCTAGGTCTGGAAGAAAGTTGTATATGTGGATAGACTTGTGCAGCTGTTCAGATATGTACCACGCGAACAACTTACAATTCCCGACTTTGTCTTTCAGTAAGTAGCTCTGCACAATACTTCCAGCTCTTGGCGCAATTGCATGCGAACTGGAAAACTGACTGTACAACTTCTTGCTGCAGGCACGATCTGGAGGTGAATGGTGGGAGGGGCCTAATTGTTGACCCAAGAACAAAGCACATTTATCAGAGGGCTTCCAGTTGATATGTGCTGGTTCTAAGGCCTGAAGTCTATTAGTTCCTGCACTGTACCATTCTAATGTTCACTTCTTGTAACTGTATTCCATGTGTTTCTTTCTGTATCTAGTTAAGTTAGTCTATTCCATTCGTTCGTTCTCCTGCCTTCTGCAAGGGGGATTCTCATCTGTATCTGTTGATATGTAGAACTGAATGAAAGTGGTGCTTGCTCTTAGATGTTGTTCAAGTTTCACTTATCCTGTACAAATTTTGGCAGTTGATATGTTCAAGTTTATTTCAAAGTTTCATCCCTTCTATTTTTTTTCTGCAAGTTCTGAATCATGATTTTTCTATGTGATCCCTAACTGACATTATATAACGGTCTTGTTTTGAGTGCTTGAGCTTCAGCTTACACAACAACAGAAAACTTTGGAAAGTACACGCCACCCCAGTACTGAAGAGTCGAAGCTTCTCTCAAGTCTCAACCGGCTTCTCAGCTAAAGTTAAATCCTAAAGGCACATTTCATTACAAGGTAATTTTTCTTAAAGTCATCCAATGTGCTAATAACAATGAAATAGCTAGATCAAAATGTATTTGGTTTCTTACGCTGTTGTGGAGACTAGGCATTTCGGATTCACATTTAGTTCAATTAAAAAAGGGAATGGAAAATTGCAAAATCCACCTAGGGTTTCATTTAAAAAAAAAACTTACCACTTACATTTTATTTCTTTTCTCTGATGCCTACTAGTTTTATGTGTTCTCAAATACCACATACATGTTATTTTATGCTAGATAACAAGGAGAAGGTTGGCCACTTGGCATGGTAGGCACGTTAAACAGCTCATTAGCTCTAACATAGTAACATGCATCGTGCTGTCAAGATGAACACCAAGCAAGCTAAGCTCAATCAATGGCCTACCTTGTGAGAGACTGATTCATGGCCCACACAAAGCTTTATATTTGAGTTGATATTGTGTTAGGCAAGTAAGTGCTAATAAATGCTTTCTAGCTACATAATCTAACCCAAGTTGTGTCATAATTTCTTAGTTAGGTGTATGAACAATCCACAAATTTGTTTTATAGGTTCTGTCACAGTTGATGTCTACTCTCTTCACAAAACTATCAGTTTAAGTTTTCAAAGTAATCATCTCTTGTTATATAGTTCGGTAGTTCCACGAAGTTGCGATCACTTGTCATCAATTCCGCATGTTTTCAAGCATCTCTATTTGTACGTACCCTAAGGGACAAACAAAATGAACAATATATTTATTGACGAATAGGTGGCCAGGGAGCATAGAGTTATCTAAGAATTTCATTTACAATTGTCAAGTATTGACAAATAGGTGGTTGTTTGTTTTTGTTTAGGTGCGGACAGCTGATGAGCAGGCCAGGCAAGGCGAAGCATATTCGCACATATACAGGCACTGCAGCTCAATAGCAACCACACGACGAACTTGAACAAGTTCGTGCTGAGCGGTTAACTAGTTATGATACTTGGAACGCGGGATTGGTTATAGTTGACTGCGATTATATAAAACCCAGATGACGCTAGTTAGTAAGAGCATCAGGTATATTCCTAGGATAAACCTTGCCTGTTTAGTGATACAATCCCGACAGTGTTGCTTAATACTTATCTATCTTGTTCAAACGCTGAAAGTCGCCTCTTGCATCTTCACCCAATTTCCCTCCCAAAGGTGCGCAATTCTGATTTTGTTTCATGATGATGTTTGGTTATTAGAAGACCATAGTATCTCTGAGAAATTTAGAGTCGTTGCATGACTGTAGTTGTGCCGGAAAACGCATAGCAACATATCATAAGAAAGTTACACCATTCAATTCACCTTTTGTGCTCTATCCTATATTATAAGATATTTTAAAAATATTAGAGAGTAAGCTATCTTAAGTTTGACTAAACTTATACATTATAATAACATTTATGATACTGATTAAGTATTCTTATATTCTTTATCAATTATATATTTATAGCATATTTTGATGTTATAAATCTTTTATAACTTTTTCTATAATTTTAGTAAAACAAAACTCGAGTATAAGATTACTGAAATGTTTTACAATTTAAAATGGAGGGAGTACTTCATAAAAGGTAATCTTCCGTCATATGAAATTCGACCCAATAATCATTTCAGCTGAACAAAGGCTATATAAATTAGGTAAGCATTCCAGCTAGGAATCGTTCTAGGAAGCCATTCCCTGGGAAGCGAACGGGGCCGTCGCAGTTTTGTATTTGCTCAAAATACAGGTGATATGGTGATATGTACTCCCTTTATATCTATGCTCTTGGCAACATGAGTTTCACCTACTCAGCAGTCACATGTAAATTACTAGCTAAAGAGCATCTTTACTTACCTGCAACACATGATTACTGTGTGGGCGTGCATGCAACTGCACACTAATCATATCCATCTAACCACCATTGACAGTGATAGGATTATTAAAAAAACGTCCTTTTCAATTCAAGCCCCAATTTTAAGTCGAGTTTTCGCTTTCATCGACCAAGGTTTTCCTTAAATAACTCTCCCAACAAAAGGTAGCAACGTAGGATGTCCCTAGCGTTTTTTGCGAGAAACATCGGCTGGGGCTCACCACTCACCCCAACTCTGAAGAGCACGTCTGCAAGTGAGAGCTCACTCTCTAATATATAGCGAGCCTTGCAGATCGAGCTTCCTGCATACCGCAGCTCGTCGAGAAAGGGGAGCTAGCTAGCTAGCCGTTTAGTGGACACAGCCTGCGGCAGAGAAGGTGCAGTGAGCGGCAGGCAGCGACCATGGCTGGCGAGCAGCTCAACGTTCTGACGGCGCTGGACCAGGCGAAGACGCAGTGGTACCATTTCAGGGCCATCGTGATCGCCGGCATGGGCTTCTTCACGGACGCCTACGACCTCTTCTGCATCGCCCTCGTCTCCAAGCTGCTGGGACGCATCTACTACACGGAGCCCAACAGCCCGATCCCCGGCGTCCTGCCGCCCAACGTGTCCGCGGCCGTGAACGGCGTCGCGCTGTGCGGCACGCTGGCGGGGCAGCTCTTCTTCGGGTGGCTCGGCGACAAGCTCGGGCGCAAGAGCGTGTACGGCTTCACGCTCATCGTCATGGTGCTCTGCTCCATCGCGTCGGGCCTCTCGTTCGGCCACACCCCCAAGGGCGTCATCTCCACGCTCTGCTTCTTCCGCTTCTGGCTCGGCTTCGGCATCGGCGGCGACTACCCGCTGTCGGCGACCATCATGTCCGAGTACGCCAACAAGAAGACCCGCGGCGCCTTCATCGCGGCCGTGTTCGCCATGCAGGGCTTCGGCATCCTCTTCGGCGCCATCGTCGCGCTCGTCGTGTCCAGCGGCTTCCGGAACTCGTACCCGGCGCCGTCGTACCAGGACAACCCCGCGGCGTCGCTGGTCCCGGAGGCCGACTACGTGTGGCGAATCATCCTCATGTTCGGCACCATCCCGGCCGCGCTTACCTACTACTGGCGCATGAAGATGCCGGAGACGGCGCGGTACACGGCGCTCATCGCGCGCAACGCCAAGCAGGCGGCGGCGGACATGTCCAAGGTGCTCAACTCGGAGATCAAGGAGGACCTGGACCGCGCCGAGCGCCAGGCCAGCAACGAGTGGGGCCTCTTCTCGGCGCAGTTCCTGCGGCGGCACGGGCTCCACCTGCTGGGCACCACCACCACGTGGTTCCTCCTGGACATTGCTTTCTATAGCCAGAACCTGTTCCAGAAGGACATCTTCTCCAAGGTAGGGTGGATCCCGCCGGCCAAGACCATGAACGCGGTCGAGGAGGTGTTCCGCATCGCGCGCGCGCAGGCGCTCATCGCGCTCTGCGGCACCATCCCGGGCTACTGGTTCACCGTCTTGTTCATAGACATCATCGGCCGCTTCACCATCCAGATCATGGGATTCTTCATGATGACCGTCTTCATGATCGGCCTCGCCGCGCCCTACCACCACTGGACGACCGCCGGCCACCACACCGGCTTCGTCGTCATGTACGGCTTCACCTTCTTCTTCGCAAACTTCGGGCCCAACAGCACCACCTTCATCGTGCCGGCTGAGATCTTCCCGGCGCGTCTGCGGTCCACGTGCCACGGCATATCGGCTGCGGCTGGCAAGGCCGGTGCCATCATCGGCGCGTTCGGGTTCCTGTACGCTGCGCAGGACCCGCACAAGCCGGAGGCCGGCTATTCGCCAGGCATCGGCATCCGCAACGCGCTCTTCGTGCTAGCCGGCACGAACTTCCTTGGGATGATTATGACGCTGCTGGTGCCAGAGTCCAAGGGATTGTCACTCGAAGAGATATCCAAGGAGACCGTTGACGACGAGGAGGCGGCCGCTTGATGATCTCTTAAGAACACAAATGCACAGGTAGTATATATAGTGGTGGTATGTGCTTTGCTGTTTTATGCATGATATTCTATTTGTGAGCTTGTGACATGGTACTTGTAACGCTAAATTTTTATTTGGTCTAGCATTGTATTATTTGTACAGTGAAACAGCAAACCACTTGTACAAGTGAGTAAGCTATTGCAAGATTTCTATTCAAACCTCCCACTGTTATAAAAAAAGTTAATACTAGCAGGTAAGGATAAAAAAGGTGACACTAACGGTAATGGTAATAGTAGGTTTAATTAGGACCAGAACAAAGATAGAACTACGGGTGCAAAGGGGTAACCTTTAGGTGCACCTCCAAACCTCTTTAGTTTAAATATTTGTACTATTTTTCAAAAAATTTAGAGTAGTATAAATACTCCAAAAAGATTTAGAGTTGCACCTAAATGTCACTCGTTTGCACCTCAAGATGGAACCAACAAAGGTCTCAGATTTGAACCACCGTCTCAATCCGGTTCAAATAGCACGTCCATAACACACAACTCCTACATAGCTCAGTGGTGTTGTAACTCCACTCTAAGCGTGAGGTGAAGGGTTTCAATCCCCTTAGTTGCACTTTTACCGCCCTTTACCGGTTTCTCAATAAAAACGGTGGTTCAATTATTGATTTTCTCTGGTTCAGTTGCATGGAAGATCTTTTGGTTAGACTGGACCTCTGGGGGCACTGTTTTTTTTTTTCTGATGAGACCGAACACTCCCAATAACTATGCTGAAATGCACATAGCTCGCCCCCTTTCTCTGGTAAAGAATTTTGCTTTCCCTTGTTTCATACACACTAACTCACTTCCTTTCCAGAGGAAAGATAGATTCCAAAATTCCTCTAAAATTCGTTCAATCCAAACATGCCCTAAAAATGTTTACATGAGGACTAAACTGGTCTCTGCATGGAGCGTAGTTGACCGCATGTGGAAATGCATCTCCACGATGTGATAATGTTACGTGGTTGGCTCTTGTTTTTCAAAATTTTAAAAATTTCTCCATTCGTTGTTTTCCTGCCAAATTTAAAATATTTGTTTCTTGCCACAGCTCGGAATAGCAAATTCAATTTATTCACCACCATCCTTCACATTTTGTTACAAGAGAAAAATATTATTCATCATATATTTAAACATGTGCAAAAAAAAGTTAAGGTTTTATCTAAAAAGCAATAGCGAAGAAATTAGAATTCATCTCTAACCCGCTCTCCATCAAGAAAAGAAAATTAAAGGGTATCCTCATGACAAATTTTGTGTAGGATGCCTTATCATCCGTTAAAAGAATGATGGTGCTCACAAAGGTGTGCCAGTATGGCCCAAGACGAAGAGTGGGTGGGCCACTAAAAACTTTTCTAACCTAGGTCTGCTTGTGCTTGAAGCTAGACTAGATAAACAAAACAATCTAACTATTAAGATGAGCACTTCAAGTTTATCTAGTGTTTCTACTTACCGACCCTTATAGAGCTTTACAATCTATAGCAAATTATATCGCCTCGCCTAAGCTTCTCCTCTAGGAAAGGTAAAGGCACACAAAACAAAAAATGGTAAGTAAAGATCAAGCAAAAAAAGAAAAAGAAAAAGGAAAAGGAAAAGTTCCATGGTGAGATGCCTTGATCATCCTATGGTATTGATAGATAAAGTATACACCTTCGGATAGCAAGCCTAGTTGTTGCAAAAGACTAGCAAAAATCACACTCACCGAGCGGTCTAATGCTATGTTCATCAATGAACTATTAGTTGCATTGATTTGCACAATACCATTGCGACTCATTGCGACTTTGCTACTTCAATGACCCATTCCGACTCTACTACTTCAATCACCAAAAGTGCATCAATGAACTATTAGTTGCATTGATTTGCACAATATTCATCTTTGCACTCACTAGACTGACTCATTGTATGATGCACTATCCTTGCCTACTACCATACTATTTGGTGGCTTCAACATGGAAACCTATAACCATGGCTTTTGTTTGGTAATTATCTAATGCATTTCTCCTTCATGCACAAGACCATCTGGTGTTTTGTGTTGCATAATGATGTAATGATGTGTTCTTGGGGACAAATCTCCTGCCCAAGTTTCCCCATACAACTATTATTGGGTCATGGTTTGATGGTTAGGAATTGAGGTTGTTTTGTTATCCTTGCCAAGACAAATGTGAAACTTTTACTGCCTAGGAATATGCTCTTGTCTCCCACCTCTTCCTCACTACCTCATGGATGTCAATCTCAACATCGTATCCCTCAGTGCCATTTATGTACTTGTCTCCTTGTCCTTCCCCTTATTATTACCATCTTACTCCTCTAAAAGACCCTACTTTGGTTTTGGTAATTGAGTGACAACTAGTGGACTAATGCTTTACTTGAGTTGACAAGGTAGGTTAGTGCACATGATGGTGTTAAGCAAGGCTAATAACATGGTAGAAATCGATATGACCATAGTGCATGTGGTCAACATGGATGAAGAAGGAGGATGGAAGTGGAGATTATAAGCCTAAAGCCAAGGTTGAAAGTCCTTGTTTGGTTTTGGTAATTGAGTGACAACTTAGGTGGACTAATATGTGTTTAAATGTGAGATACACAGGAGATTAATTCACATGAGGTTTGATGATGAAGGAGCTTATTGTACATGGTACATGACATGGAGTCATGTAACAAGGTGGAGAAGATCAAGGCATGAATTGGCTCGATGGACTAGTTGCAAGTGTGAAGGGTAAGTTGGAGGCTTGAAGCATTTGACCGCGTGGAGGGAGGCTTGAGCAAGGCTTGGCGGCGATGGACGAAGGCAACGGTGAAGGGCAAGTGAAGTCAAGATCGATGAACCAATATGTCACATGATGGTATGGAGTGAATCATATCATTTGTGATAGGTTGGTGCGTGTGTTGCATCAACATTGGAGAAGGAGATGAAACGAAATGCGCAAAGCAAATGTATAACTTAGAGCATTTCATTTCACTGGTCATAGGTGGTTAGAGAAGTGTATGACCGAGTTGAGTTATAGGAAAAGTCGTACTATCAAGAGGGATGCATAGTAGACTAGCTTGATGAGGATAAGAGTGTTCATGTCAAAAGTCTATATGCATTTGAGAGATACCTTGCACTCACGGGCACTTAGAAGATGTGTTTCTGCCAAGGGTGCACCGGTAGTACCGGTAGGCTTAGCTACATGCTGAAGTTCTGTGCTGAAATTGAACTATCGGTAGTACCGGTGATCCACGGTAGTACTGGTAGGCAAAATTCTTGCGCGTCTCAGGTTGTGAGATTTGAACTAGCGGTAGTACCAGTCTTGGACCGGTAGTACCGATGGTGACCGGTAGTACCAGTTAGCTAACTTTGTGCAACGGTCAGAAGGCTCCAACGGCCGGAAATGTTGGACCGGTAGTACCAGTAGTGCGTCGAGAGCTGCGGGAATAAATAGGCCGCCCCTTCCTGTGGGGCGGCGGCCACCCCCATTATTCCACTCCACGTGAGAAAAAGGGTCCCAAGTGTCTCTCTCTCCCTCTATGCTCCCAGGCTTCAATCCATGGTGGATTTGAGAAAGAGAAGTGAGATTTGAGAGTTGAGAGGATCGATCTACAACTTGAGCATTCGAAATCCTCTTCTTGCCAGTTTGATTTGCATTTGTTTCTCTTGGATTCTTGGAATCTACCTGGCTAGGCATTCTTTATGGTTTCCCATGTTCTTCATTTGTTGATTCTTTTGTAAGGGCACACAAAGTGTTTGTAATCCCCATTCGATCTTAGTGAAAACCTTGGGCACTCTTTGTGTGGGCCTCAAGGGAGTCAAGGAGGCGAAAGAGACTCTAACCTTTGAGGTCACCTCAACAATGAGGAGTAGGAACTCTAGTATAGAGTTGCCAAACCTCGGTATAAATCGTGAGTCTCATGTGCTTGATGTTGTGGAGATAGCTTCGACTATCCTTTGTTATTGTGTTCTTCGTGTTCTTCCTCTCTCCCTCAAAGTTCAAAGGTTGGGAAGGCCCGATCTACAAATTGGTGAGGAAGCAACCCAAGCCAAGCTAAACATCATCACCCTCAACCTCAAGGAGTATGGGGAAAAACTCGGATCCGGATTCAAATCTCATTATGTTGAGATTCCGGAGCTACAACAAGGGTTCCTCCACCGCCTTTGAAGATTAATCAGAGCCCTACGTGAAGTCAATTTGATCCAACGGCTGTCGTGCATCGCTTCGGGCTATAAATAGAGCCCTGTACCCCCAGGGATCACCAGATCAGAAGAATAATTGATCCAGGTCAAGTCAGAGCAAGAATGTAATAGATCTAGGGTTTCCAGAGATTAGATTAGAACTCTAGTGCTTCAAGTTATTAGCTAGGTAGCTAGCAAGATTCAAGTGGAGTTGGGCAATACGCTCGGGATTCCAAATTTGTTTGTCTGGAGATCGGTAATTTATCTTGTATCTCATTATGACTTTATACTTTATTATTATATTGCTACTTATTGAGTGCTTAGTTTATTCTATTTGCATATTAGATATAGATAAGATTGGTGATGATTATATTTATAAGATCGTAAAGCGCCTAATTCAATACTCGAGTGGGTTAGGTGGTATGTATTATGTAGGCGTGGTGCCTAGATATTATATGTACCTACGGATGTCTCCTGATGTGCCGTGTCGTGTGGTAGTTCATGTAGGTGACTCTTATAGCTGCGTTGATTCCTCTGTAGTTCACCCTTGGCACATAGGCTTGGTAGAGCGCGGTCTCGACGGAGGTGACGGTTCCGTCTTAATAGCCTCCCTAGTTGATGCTCCTTATGATGTTTTCTAATTCAGTTATGATATAGATGATAGTATGTAGGTAGGGTGTGCTTAGTTCCTTTTTATTTAGTAATTACTTAGGATTCTTTTACTCTAACCGAGTCTCAAGTTGCCTGACTATTTTATTAGTGAGTCTATTTCTATCTCTAGAATACCATTTATCTTATACCTTTATTATCATATTTATTTATCTTGACATGATTTACCCCTGCTAAAGCATTAGAAAGGTTGGTCTAATCTTAGGTCTGCACATTTATAGTCTAAACTATATGCATTTAGGTTTCCTTTTCTATCCTTGTTTAATTCCTGCAATTAGTTGAAAGTTTTCATTTTGGCATAAACAAATCAATGATACTCGAAGAATCTCACCGGGTGAAATTCTACAATAGGAGAATTATCTGTGCGCTTGCGGATATATTCTAAGAGAATTATTTTATGAATTGTCAAGTGTAGATTTTATTTCAACATTTTCTGATATCATGCTAGGGATGACAACTTAGTGCTAAGTGATGTTAGAGGGTGACTCCTGCATTTCTGGTGTCGTGCTAAGGATGAGGGTTTATCTCTATTTTTAGTATGTCGCTAAGAAATGTCAACAAGGTTTGACTTGATCTAGCCCCTAGCATAAGAAGGGTCAGGCTGGTGGTATGGAAATTAGATTATGTGCTAGGACATGTGATTGTCTTGCAAACATTTGGCAGCTTTTGCAAGTTCTTACTAGTTGCTCTGCGTCTATGAGTGCTGTTGGCTAGTAGAATCCGCTTCTGAATGCTTTACCGATTAGTGTTCTGGATGCTACATGATTTCCACAGCAACCCGAGTGGATTTCTTCTAGTATCTCCTTTCCCTCTTGTGTTGATACGCACTTGAGTAACACTCCAGAAGATGCTGCCCTCTTGTATAATTTGTCTTTTATGAGGACATACGATTTGCTTTTTCTTATAATTCTTGTTGCTTCCGCCTTATCTCCGGGTAGTTTATTTTCTTTTTTGTAATCGATGTACATTTGTCTCCAGTCGCCTTGTATATTGAAGATTTGTCTTGACATGTCGGGTTCTTCTACTTTGTCTAAATCCATTGGATCTTTGCTTGCTTTCTTGATTGTTTCTTGAATTGATGGTTTTGTAAGTTCTTCTATGAATATTCCTGGTGGTACTTTTGCTCTGTCTGATCCGAATTTTGACAGTACATCTGCTGCCACATTTGAATCTCTTAGTACGTGATGGATTTCTAATCCCTCAAAGTTCTTCTCAAGCTTTCTTATTTCAACACAATATGCATCCATGTTATTTTTCGTACAATCTCATTCCTTGTTTACTTGGTTGATTACTACTGCTGAATCTCTATAGGCGAGTATCCTTTTGATTCCCAGGGTGGTTGCTACTTTTAGTCCATGTATGAGTGCTTCATATTCTGCTTCATTATTTGTTGCTTGCCATAACATTTGTAATACATACTTCAATTGTCTTCCTTCTAGAGAGATTAGCAGTACTCCTGCTCCTGCCCCTCCTAGTTTTAAAGATCCATCAAAGTACATCTTCCAATGGTCTCGTATTGGTTCAGGTTCTTTTTGGGTGATTTCTCTCTATTCTGCGATGAAGTCGGATAGTATTTGTGACTTGATTGCCGTTCTTGGTTTGAAGTCCAGGTTAAGGTCTCCGAGTTCCACTGCCCATTTTGATATTCGGTCTGTGGCGTCCTTGTTTCTGAGTATGTCTTGTAGCGGAAAATTGGTCACAATTGTTACTTTGTGCTCATGGAAGTAATGCCTTAGCTTTCTTGATGATATTAGTACTGCGTAGAGTAGTTTTTGTACGTGTGGGTATCTGACTTTTGATTCCGTGAGCACTTCGCTTAGTAGTATACTGGTCTTTGTACTTTGTAGGCATGTCCGGGTTCTTCTCTTTCTACTATGACTACTGTGCTTACCACATTCTTTGTTGTCGTGATATATAGCATCATGTCTTCCTTGTTTCTTGGAGGAGTCATTACTGGAGATGATGATAAGTATTATTTTAACTTGATGAAGGCTTGATTCGCCTTATCTGTCCATTCGAAATTTTCTTTCTTTTTCAAGAGTTTGAAGAAGGGTAGTCCTTTTTCTCCTAGCTTTGAGATGAATCTATTGAGAGCTGCCATACATCCTGTCAGTTTTTGTATGTCCTTGATCTTCTTAGGTGGTTTCATTTCCATGATTGCTTTGACTTGTTTTGTGCTTGCTTCGATCCCTCTGTTGCTGACTAGGAAACCAAGTAGTTGTCCTGATGGTACGCCAAAGACGCATTTTGTAGGGTTTAGTTTCCACTTCCATGCCTTTAGATTTTTGAATGTTTCTTCTAGGTCTTCTAATAGTGACTCAGTTTCTTTTGTCTTGATTACCACATCATCAATGTAAGCTTCAGCGTTTCTTCCAATTTGATCTCCAAGGCAAGTTTGTATTGCTCTTTGATATGTTGCTCCTACGTTTTTTAATCCAAACGACATTGATTTGTAGCAATATGCTCCAAAAGGTGTTATAAAGGATGTTTTGCTCTAGTCCTCTTCTCTTAGTGATATTTAATGGTAACCCGAGTAGCAATCAAGGAAAGATGGTAGTGATTCTCCTGCTGTTGAATCTATGACTTAGTCAATTCTTGGTGGTCCATATGAGTCTTTTGAGCAGTGTTTGTTGAGATCCGTGTAGTCGACGCACATGCGCCATTCTTTTGAGTTCTTTTTCTCTACTAAGACCAGGTTGGCCAACCAGTCTGGGTTGATTATTTCTCTAATGAATCCTTCTGCCAATAGCTTTGTAATTTCCTTTTTTATTGCTGCTTTCCTGTCTGGAGCGAATCGGTGTAGTTTCTGTTTCACTGGTCTTGACCCTTTGTTTGTATCAATCTTGTGCTCAGCCAACTCCTTTGGGACCTCCGACATGTCTGCAGGTTTCCATGCAAATATGTCTTTGTTGTCCCTTAGAAAGTTGGTCAGCATGAGTTCCTATTTAGGGTCTAGGTTTGCACTGATTATTGTTGTCTTCTCTGCTCCCCGGTTAATAAGTTGATTGTCTTTGTGGTGGCTTCTTTTGGTGGTGTGAAGTTGTTTGGCTTCTTTGTTGGTATTTGGATTTCATCCGGGTTCATTTCTTTGACCTTCTTGGCAATGTATTCTTTTTCTTTCAGTCTTGTAATTTTTCTGATATTTTTATAGCTTGTACGTCACAGTCGTAGGCTTTCTTTAAGTCTCATTTCAGTGATAAAACTCCTTTTGTTGTCGGCATATATCTTGTGAGTGCTGGTCTTCCAAGGATTGCATGATAGCATGATTCGAAGTCGGCTACTTCAAACTTAATGAATTTTGTTTGGTATTTGTCTGGCATTCAAAAGGTGACTGGTAAGGTTATCTGCCCCAATGGTATAGAATCTCTTCTGGGTACTATTCCATAGAAGGGAATACTTGTTGGTGTGATCATGCCTTCATAGTCTAAGTTCATCTTCCTCAAGGAGTCTGCAAAGATTATATTTAGTCCTGCTCCTCCATCAATGAGCACCTTGGATACTGCCACTCCTGCTATTGTCGGTCCCATTACTAAGGGATAGTAGCCGGTGTTTGCCGCACTTGTGCATTGATCTTCTCTTGTGAATTGTATTGGGTACTCTGACCAATCTAAGTATCTTGGGGTAGCTGGTTCAACTGCCATGATGGTTCTATGGGCTATTTTTTCTTGTCTTTTACTTCTTGCATATGATGCACCAGAGAAAATTACGGTTAGTTGTCGCTGGGGTTCTTGATAATTTCCTTCCACCTTCTTTGTTTCTTTTCTGGGTTCCTCTATCCCTTGTTCCGAGTTGTTGCTACGTGTCTCCTCTTTTTTTGCAAATCTTTGTAGAAAAACATCACACTCGACTAGCTTATGCCTTGCATAGGGATGCATGTGGCATGGTAGATTTTCTATTCTTTCTGTTGGCTTCTTTCTTGCGTAGTTGTTTCCCTGGTAGTTGTTGTTTGAGTATCCACCGTTCCGGTTTGTGTCTTGGTTGTTGTGGTAATTGTTATTGTACCCTCCTTTATCGTTTCCATTGTCCTTGTACCTTCTTTTGTTATCTGCTGCTGCTATCATGTTATCTTGTCTTGGCCTTTTGTCTTGAGGTCTGAAGTCTGGTCTTCTGTTCTTGTGATAATCTCGGGTGAATCTGTGCCAAGATCTTTCTTCTGATGATATCATCTTCTCGACGACTTTTTTGAAATCCTCATTGGATCTTGGATTTTCATTGAAGTAATCTTTGAATTGCCAATTTGCTAGGATTCCATCGGTTAATGTCTCTATAACCTCTCTATTAGTGATATCATGTATTTGGGCTTTGAGCTCTCCAAATCTTCGGTAGTATTCCCTCAAGGTTTCTCCCTTTCTTTGTTTTATGTTTTTCAACTCTGCCGCTGTCATGGGATGTGTTATTATTCCTGCGAAGTTGTTGCAGAAAGCTTCTTGCAGGTCTTCCCAATATTTGATTGATCACAGTTTTAGTTTGTCAAACCATTGTAGAGGCATAGCTTCAAGTGCCATTGGAAAGTATAGTGCCTTAATGTTGTTGTCTCCCCCGCGAGTTCAATAGATTGGGAGTAGATTCTTATCCATTGCTTAGGTTCTACCTTGCCATTGTATTTGGAGTGGTTTGCTGGTTTAAACTTGTGTGGAAGTTTTAATGTTTGCAATCTCCCTGCGAAACATGGAAACCTGTCGTATTGTTCTGTCTGATTGAAGTCGGGTGACCAATCTCTTCTGTAATAGTCCCTGTCTTCTCTGTATTCAGGTTCTCCGTAGTCTTCTGGGTAGCGATGGTTCCAGTCTGGGTTGTTTTGCTCCATTAGTCTGAGGTGTCGTTCATGCTTCTCGGACGGTTGAGCAGCTTCCGTCTTCTCTAATCTGTGAAATATTGATTTTTTGGGGGTTGTTCCCCTTGTTGTTATTGAGGAACGTAGCCGTCGGGTTGTTTATTGGGGTTTCCACCTTCTTTGTTTTGTTTGTCTTGTCGGGGTTAAGAAACTACCAACAAGTAAATTTGTATGCGTGTCGGGTTCCGAATGGTGGGACAAAGAGACAAGAGGTTTATACTGGATCGGGCAAGAAATCCCTACGTCCAGTGTGAGACTGCTCGTGTTCCTTATTTCTGCATGGAGGGGGTATACAAGCTGGATTGAGAGAGGGAGTGCGAGTCCCAGGTCTCTGAATGCTTCGACCAGTGGGTGTGTTCTAGCTCGTTGCCTCACGTCGTCCCCCTTCCTCTCCTTTTATAGTCGCAAGGAGGTCAGGGAAGGTTCCAAACGTGGGCCGAGAAGGATCTATGTGGGGTGTTGTGCCTCATCCTTGTCTTCTTCAGAAAGGGTGGTGGGCACTCGTAATACTATACTCCTATTGCCTTTATACGTGGTCGGGGGCTGGATGTCGTGTCGATCCCCCGCCGTGTTGCTGGATGGGGGGTCCGGTTGGACCCGCAATCTGGTGGAGGTATGGTCATCTGTTGTACCATCGGTGTAGGGGCCGGGTCGTCGCCACCCGTCCACAGGTACACCGTTGTACCGTCTTCTAATTCTTTTTGTTTCTGCTGGCAGCGGGATTCCCTCCCGATTGGTCAGTGGGTACCCGTTCCTCTGAATACCCCCGTACCCGATGTACTCCCCGTTCAGAGAGTTCCTGTTGGGGCCGGGGCTATTTAAGACTGACTCTATTCAGCAAGGGGCATGATTCCTTTCTGTCCAAGAACCTTGCTCCGTCCCGTTTCCTGATTGGGAACACGACATGTCCCAATTTGGGCAGGGATCAAAGCGTTATCCTGAGCCCTGGATTACACGGGGTGTACGATCCGTCGTGGCCTCGGTACCGTTCTTATCTTGTGGAGGGTGCGTCGTCAGCAACTAGGGGCTAGCGACCTCTCCTTCCCGTATAGGGGCAAATGGGTCGTCCCGTACCCTAGGGGTCCCTTTCTTGTGCTTTGTGGCTGTAGTCTCTCTACGAGGACCTGAGCCGGTTCGGGACAACAGGATGTCGGTGTGGATCGAGACGCGGGCACGTCTTCCGGGTTGCGGGGTCATCCCGCTTTCGACGTCGGGCGAGGTGGAGTCACGTCTTCTCGGGGCACGTCTACCTTCCTGGGCCAGTTGAATCGTGACCCCCGCACCTCTTCCTTCGTGGGCCTTCAGCTGCGGCCGTGACTTCAACTGTAATGGGCCTTGTATCCCCTTTGGAAGGCGGTTACCAGGCTTTCGGCCGTTGATTATTTTTTGAAAGTTTGTCGTTAAATTAGGTATCCGACGGTAGCCCCCGAGCGTTAGGAAGAGTTTTTTATTACCTTGCTGAGGCTTTTATGCCCCGTTACGTCGTTGTGATTTTATTTTTCTCCGAAAGGGTGTAGCCCCCGAGCCTGGGTGAGAGCATAACTCTTGCGCAGGCTTTGAAATGTAGTCTTGTCGTCTTTGTCTTCATGCTCCGGACTCAGACGGTGGATACGCTTTGATTACCTGGAATCACAATCTTTTGGTTGTGCACGCGACCCAGATTTGGAGTGGATTTGGTTTTCGTTCTGATGACTCACTGCCATCGTTGACAACACTGTTTAGTCATGATGTTGTATGCCACTTGCCGCTGAGTCTCATGACTCGTCCATCTCTAGACCTTTTCCACGTACCAGACTTCCTTGTTGTCGACGCCTCGGCTTGTCCATCATGATTAGATGCAGCGGGGCGGTCATCGCGCCTCCCTACGCATCCATTAACGAGCTTTTTGCCTCTAAGTTGTATGGTGATTTTCTGTGGCATGCAACCCCTGGCTGTGCACCGGTACGTCGCACTTTTGTTACTTGTGTCACTTTCTCCGGGCGTGATCTCGTGTCGCTAGGTTGGGCCATACAGATCGATTTGTGCCTGGATCAGGGCCGTGGTCGTGGTATTGCGCTGCCAGCGACTGGGACACAGCCACGTCGGGCCTATGGGTTAGGGCGTCTTGCGCCGCTCCCTATTCTGATGGTCTTTGTCGGCACTCCGCGTGTCACACCCCAATGTGACACTGTCTCGGCCGATTCGTTATGACAAGATGGGGCATTGTGTCTCTTATGCTTCTCTGACTGCTTCATAAGCCAAAAAATGGTCATGGTGGGCCCTTTTTGGATACACAGTGATTTTGCCCCGTCGACTTCGCTCCCTTCCTGGCCTATTTAAAGTGGTGCGCCGGCTGGGTTGACACGCTCCACTTCACTCCTTCGCTCTCACTCTCCTACTTAAGCCTCCTCCTCCTTGGGTTGTCGCTTGTTGAGCCATGGGTCGTGGCAAGCGTCCCATGGAAGGTGGTTCCGGGGAGCGCGCGTCTGACCCTCGGAGTCTTCGCCGTCGGATGGTCGAGGAGGGATGGTACCAGTGTCGTCTCCTCTGATTTCTCCCTCTTGTCCTTTCTGCGTGCTTACTGTGTTTTGTCCGTTGACCAGGGTGATCTCGTCGACCCACGACGCCTCCCTTCCGCCAGGCTTTCAGGCGTGGGTGGCACCATCTCACGTGCTCACGCCGACTCGTCCGACATCTGGCATGGGCTCAGGAGCCGCTTTTCGTTCGGCCACGGTCCCGGTACCGCTGAGGCCTATGCCGGCGCCTCCTGCGCACAGGTATCACAACGTGCTGGAGGAACTACTCAGTCGTCCGATGCTGAACCTTTGTCGGGTTCAGGACACGGAGCTGCTCTGGCGGATGCTTGAAGGCTTTCGCCAGACTCTGTTGGAGTCCGTGCAGGTAGGCTCTCGTCTCCGTGATCAGCTGGCCGAGGCCGACATACGCATTGTGGGTAAGCGACGCTGCTCTTTTTGGGTTTCGTTTTATTTCGGCCTGTTTGTGACGCATCGTGCCATCTCTTTTTGTAGCGTTGGAGGAGGAGTTGCAGGCTCTTCATTCTGCCACGAATGACTTCACCGGCCTCCTCCGTGCGCCTGGGGACACCGTGGTCGAGCGTCTCCAGGCCGCCCTTGCGCGCGTCCGCGATGTCGTCACGCGTGCCGTCTTCCGTGGGGCCGGTGTGGCGTTCGCCATGGCCGAGGTCCGTTCCGGAATGGACATGGTGGATACCGCCGGGTTCTCGCACGGGCGGAGCGTCGACCAGTACACCAGTCTCATTGAGCAGCTCTCCGGTGTGGCGGAGGCCATTGTCGACGTCGTACCTACGGAGGAGGTCCTAGCGGAGTGGCCGAGGGCGGAGGCCCTGTGACTGTTTGTTAGTTTCTCGTTAAGTTGGATGCATCACGCCGGTCGGGGATCTTTATTTTGTTTGTGTGGACTGGGCCTGTGTGACGGAATCCCTTAATTCATACAAGATCAAGTACGGCAGTCACCGCTAAACGCGTCGACAAGCACACACAATCACCTATATGAACCAGGAAGTCCGCCGAGTGTCCCGAAGGACCTCGGTAAATCACGATACAACCCAGATCGCGAGATTAATTAATACATATCAAATACATAGAGTTTTGCAGTGGAAATATATTTTCAAAGAGTTTACAAATGAATTTGCCTTTGAAATGATTAAATAACATAAGTTGAAATACATTGCTAGCTTTAAAATAACATCCTCCAACAAAAGCATAAGGATAAGAAGTTACTATGGAGTCACCGTGCCCATTGGTAGTTAGTGACCTCAACCTTTGCAGGAAAGCTCTCCACCTGCAACAGGGGTTAACAAACCCTGAGTACGGGAGTACTCAACAAGACTTACCCGACTAATTTAATCTTCAGGGACAAAAGATATGCAAGTTAAGTAGGAATCAAGGTAGGTTTGCCATATCAAAGTTTTTGCGTAAATGAGCATTTGATAAAACATTTTTCAAGTTTGGCTTTCCAACATTTCCAGTTACTCACGTACTGATCCCAGTTCCGATCAATAACGTGGTAACATTTCCATGTCCAATAAAAACCATTTACCAAGAGTATCCAGTTCAAGTTTCATTAACTACGTTGAGGAAAAGTGAATCGAGTCTCCATAACCGAGGATCATGACAATTCGAATCGATTAAGCCCAGCTGGGGATTCCTTATCACACGACATATGTATCCCTAAAGATCACATATGTCAACCTTACTTTGGAACCTCCACTAGAGACCGAGGCCCGCCTCCCGAGAGTATAGTACTCCACCGCCCTACCCCGTCCCCAAGGACAGTTTACCCAGTAGGGTGGGTACACAACGACTCACGGAGTGGATGTCATCGAAGTTCAGCTTACCGGAGCATGTGACCAGTACTGTAGGGTCTCGTCTCATCGCTTCAACAACGGAGGGTTCCTAATCGATACAGGCGGAAAGAACCTGCTCACAAGATATCCACCTCTTGTGGCTCACCAACACCGTGTCCGCCCGGTCTCAGTTTATTACTTCCAGCATTCCATTATCCATTTCAAAAGTTCATAAACATTTGCCAAAGCAACATGTTTATCCATTTTTCGCAGATGACAGGAAATCATCTGACTTCTACCAGTTTAAGCATACTAAGCATAGCAGGCAAAACTCGTATTTTAAAAACAGTATCAAGGCACAGTATTGAATAAGCAAGGTAGGCAATGCATCAAATAGGTAATCATTTTTAGAATATTCAATGCAAATAATTAACCATAAGTATAAAAATAAATATATTTTAAAAACACAAGGAAGTGTTTAAATGCACCGGGGCTTGCCTGGGTAACAACACTAGATTAGTGTGTTAGATGACACCTTCTTGACGAAACTCTCTGATCAATAGTTAAATCCTAAGATGTATCCATCTTATGGATCCACTCATCAACATTGTCTTCGGGTGAATTCCACGAATTACCGTCTTCTGGTTAACTCCATGAATACCTGTTAACACTGGATTTTGGTATGCCTAGGAAGATGATAGGTGGGCTAGTGCGTATTAATTTGCAGAGACAAGTGTTCGGAGCATTCGGCAAGTAATCGTGCGGTCGGCTAATTTCCAAAGATTCGGCAAGTGTCCATGCAGTCGGCTGATTTCCAAGGGTTCGACAACTGATCGTGCGGTCGGCTATTCTGAGGAAGGGTGGTTTTCCGTTGAAGAAGCGACAAAAGCGGCAAGCAAAAACCGATCGGGCAACAAAGATCGCGACAATTAAAGCAATGAAGACTCTGAAGGAAACTAAAGTTAAAGATGTCATGTTTTCCTTTGATATTTTTATAGTCGTGTCCTTTTAGGACTCATGTCATGACCAGGGTATAAATATAAACCCTTGACCATTGTAAAAACTGTTCACAACCAATTCAATACAACCGGCCCCGTGCCAACTTCGAGTCTTTTGTCGTGTCGTCGAGTTCTTCGAGAGGAGCCCTCGATCCGTCAACCTCCGTAAGTTCCGACAACCTTGTTATCATGTCTAGTATCATGCGGTGGAATTAGATGTTGATGCAAGTAGTCTTGTTTGTTTTCAATGATCGTGCGACGGATCCTTGCTTGACAATCAAGAAGTCTTTGCTTATGTTTCGTTTATGAGTAGATACCGTGCGGCAGGCATTTGCTCAATATGCTTAGCAAAAGCAAGATAGTTATCGGCTCTATTAGATTTGGCAAGATCTAGTAGATTCACTAAGTTATCACGTGTTGCATGTTTTTAGATATTTTATATATTTGTAACACTCTTTTTGCCCAATCTAGATTGATACAGTTCGGCTTTATTCTCTATCATAGATCTATTTATGCTCTAATAGTTATTCATGTTATCTCTACAAATAGATCTTACGTTTATAATAGCCGAATTAGTTTAACCTAGATTGCTACGTGTTGCGGGTTCATGCATGTTAATTACGCTTAAGCTTTGATAAGGCTAGGTATCGTGCGGCAGATACAAGCTTTAGATTAGTTTGATCGTGTTAGCTTACCTGTTCCTTCGTCATGGACCCCAACTCGGTTGGATTGCCGAGCTTGGTTATGCTTTAACTCACAGTTAATTATGATTCATTCACACGTACTTTTCTCATACATGCATGTTCGGCTATTAATGCTTTACGTACTTTATGTTTGTTTTAGCCGAATGATCTATAAGACTTGTTGGCAGACAACTTCTATAGCTGTATGTCATCGTAAGTGGCTTCAGGGCCGTATATATGGAACTGTCTGGTCTCACCCGACATGTTCCAGTTTTGTATCTAATGATTTTATCCCTTGTTAGTTTTGACTGGCACGTCTCTGGATTTCGAAACACCCGGGCACCCGATTGAAGCCACGCTTTCCGGTTTGCTGTGTGTTAGGCATAGTGCGCCACATTTTGTGTCAATACACCTTTTGGCACGCCCAGTGGGACAACACATTTCAAGATGCCTGAATTTGAGAATAACCAGGTTCTGGACGTGACCATGGATGAGTTGTCAGAAGACCGGAGGAATATGGTCCAGTAAGCATGTGATGAGTTTCAACACAAGTGCTTGATGTCCTTTTCAAAGAATAAAAGCAACAAGGTTTTTCAGAAGTAGTCGCTCCCGAGGAATCTCCTTCCACATCAGATTGATTACACCGAAGAGGAAGATGCTCGGAAGCTGACCGAAGTGGTTTACAAGGCCATAAGTGACACCATGAGAAATCACCATACGACTTTATTGAACACCTTTCGCACGATCATGGTCAGTACTTTCGGTCCATCCGCTGATAAGTGCTTTGAGGAAGCTGCTGGTCCGATGCAGGGACCGACATTGTTCCATGTCCCAAAATACTAGGAGAAAACTGCTGAGGATAACGGAGTGCCTAGCATGAACCAAGGTGGGACGGTTTCTCATTAGAAACAACAACCTCCCATGACTTATGACCAGCTCGTGTGCGGTGCGTCAGGAAACGTCCCACAATCGGCTTTCAAGGTGTCCCCAGCAGCGAAAAGATTGCAGAAGAATATGTATGGAGACAGATATCAAGAGTTTGCCGATTACAATGCTATTGATTCTCTCCCAAATCCAGGGTATAAAAACTCAGCAGGGTTGCCTTTTGATGGGCAAGCACATGGAGCTCCGAATTCAAATATTGATGTTATCATGCACAGGATGACAGACATGATGTAGAATCAGTTTGGCTTAAAGCCAAAGAACCAGTCCTATGCATGCAAGTCCCCTTATGCAGAGTGGTATAACCGAGTGGCACTTCCTCCGAGGGTGAAGCCTCCCACAGATTTGACCAAGTTTTCTGGTCAGGATGATACTAGCACCATAGAACACATCAGCCGATACTTGATGCAGCTTGGAGAGGCGTCTGCAGATGAAGCTTGGAGGATTCGGTATTTTCCGTTGTCTCTGACAAGGCCAGCTTTCACGTGGTTCACATCTCTGCCGGCAAATTCCATTGGTACGTGGGCAGAATTAGAGCAGAGATTCCATGCATATTTCTTTATAGTCACTAATGAGAAAAAGCTAGTTGACGTTATGAGCTTGAGGCAGAAGGTTAATGAAACACCCTAGGAATATCTCTGCAGGTTTAGAGAGACCAAAAACCTCTACTATTCCTTAAATCTACCAGATGACCAATTGTCAGGGATGACAATAGCAGGCATGCAACCGAATGTCAGGGAGAAGCTGTTCGACATGGATTTTGATGACCTTTGTCAGTTGTCGCAGCGGTTGGCGATGATGAGCAATCAGGCTCAAGGGTTCAGAATAGACAACTGCTTGCAGAAGGGTGATGTGGCTAACGAGATGTATTAAAGTTTCCTGGAAGAAGCAGCAGAGTACGATGATGAAGATGAGATAGCCGTAGCCGGATTTGTCTGGGCGAAAGAGCCGACTCAGGTTAGTCAACGATGGTTGAGGCAGCAGAAGGGTACTTATGACTTTGATGTCTCTAAGTCAGACAAGCTGTTTGAGTTGTTGTTAAGAGAGGGACGCATCAAATTGCCAGAAGGGCACCCCATGCTGCGCCCTGAAGGGGTAAAGGACAAGAAATTTTGCGGCTATCACAATACTAATTCCCATTCCATCAATGATTGCCAAGTGTTCAGAGTGTGAATGCAGAAGGCTATTCAGGAGGGGCATTTGAAGTTTGACGGTAAGATGAAAATTGATGCTAATCCTTTTGCGCAGGACACGGTGTCTTTCTCCATGAACATGGTTGCCATAGAAGACCCCAAAGACAAGGGCAAGGTGAAGGTACTAACTTCAGATAGAGCAAGAAAAGCTGGCGCTGTTGACCCTGATCGGCAAATTACAAATGAAGAGTTTCGACAACGGGCTCAGTTCCATGATAGCTGAACCGAGAGAGGGGAAGCTTCCAAGCCCAGGGTTACGACACGGATTCTGTTGAACAAATGGCGACGGGAGCGAGAGCAGTATTAAAGGCGGAGGCATTACGAGGAACAGGAGTTCATGGAGGAGCATCGAAGGTACGAGGAAGAGATGTACCGGAGAGAACAAGAATATATGAGAGAGCAAGAGCAGTCTCATTGGGGATGCCCGTTTTTCAAGCATTGCTGGAATGAAGGCCTAAAGCTACCTGCTAAGAATAATTGCCCCGAATGCAGTGATTAGTATTCAGGGTACAGGCAGTCCCGGGTCAACCGCCGTCCGGTCCATGAAAGACTTGGAGCACAGTTTCCTGAGGATGATCGGCGTTTAAAAATAGGCAACTCTGAAGATCGGCGAGACAAGAGATTTGCTGATTAGGAGTGGATCCATTATGAAAAAGGCGCTGAGGAGGAAGAGCACCGTGAATATGCGTGGCAGAAAGGACAGTGGTGCCCACCAGTGTTGAGGAAGAGCCAGAAGAGGAGAGTACACCGCTTGAGAAATAGGGAGCTGGCGCAAACAGCCGCCAAGAATAAATAGATATGGCGTCCTAAGAGAAAACCCGACGAGCACGACCATTCGGCTGATACATGCATGGCTTTCTTTCTTCCATCAGAGTTCATGGCTCCTAAAGGCCAAGACATACAAGAGGAGGTGTATTCAGATTTCGATGAAAGCGAATATCAAGATCTGATGGCCCAGCTTGTCCTGACTCAGCGGGCAATTTTCGATAAGCCAGCCAAGCATCGACATTTGAAACCACTTTACTTGAAGGGATACGTCAATGACAAGCCTCTGACCAAGAAGTTTGTTGATGGAGGGGCTACCATCAATATTATGCCTTATACCACCTTTAGGAAGCTTGGGATGACTAATGAGGAACTGCTGAAGACTGACATGGTGCTCAGGGACTTTGCTGGCAATCCTTCTGACACCCGAGTTGTACATGTCGAATTGATGATTGGGTCAAAAACTTTGATTACTACCTTCTTTGTCATTGATGGCAAGGGGGCATACAGCTTACTCTTAGGAAGAGATTGTATCCATGCTAACTGTTGCATACCTTCAACCATGCATCAGATTCTCGTTCAGTGGATTGGAGATGATGTTGAGGTTGTTCATGCTGATGATTCGGTAAGTGTTGCTACTACGGAGCCTACCTACTGGGAGTATGATGACGTCGATTGCTTCTCTGGAAGAGTATGTGAAGAAGGTCCTGTGAACGTATTCAACAAGGACCAACAACCGATCCAAGCAGTCAGCTCTCAAAGCAATTTTTAATGGGTAACTTAATCGATGGCAACAAAGGAAAGCTGGGATGTGGCTTTATGTCGGCCGATAAGCTAGAAGAAATAAATGTTGGTGATGATGTTAAGCCAAGGCCGATGTATATCAGTGCAAATTTAGACCCGGAATATAGATTAAAATTGATAGATCTTCTAAAAGAATTCAAGGATTGTTTTGCTTAGGATTACACAGAGATGCCTGGACTGGATCGTTCTATTGTTAAGCATCGATTGCCGATTAAGCCCGGGTATCGTCCTTACAAACAACCTCCTCGGAGGATTTTCAAAGAAGAGGTACTAGCCGATGTGAAAAAAGAAGTTGAAAGATTGTTAGAAGCAAATTTCATTCGGCCATGCAGGTATGCAGAATAGATTTCAAGCATAGTTTTGGTGTACAAGAAGAATGGAAAAATGAGGGTCTGCATTGACTTTAGAGATCTCAATAAAGCCACTCCAATGGATGGTTACCCAATGCCGGTTGCCGATTTGCTTGTCGATGCAGCGGCTGGTTATGAAGTCATCAGCTTTATGGATGGTAATGCTGGTTATAACCAAATCTTTATGGCAATAGAAGATATTCCAAAGATAGCCTTCAGATGCCCTGGTCATATTGGTTTGTTTGAGTGGATCGTCATGACTTTTGGTTTAAAGAATGCTGGTGCAACTTATCAAAGGGCCATGAACTATATTTTTCATGAGTTGATCGGCAAAATCGTGGAGATCTATATTGATGACGTGGTGGTCAAATCTAGAAATCACGAGGGACATTTAGCCGATTTAAAGAAGACTTTGGAATGCACTAGGAGGCATGGTTTGAGGATGAACCCAAACAAGTGTGCCTTTGGGGTCTTGGCTGGTGAACTTTTAGGATTTCTAGTCCATAAAGGAGGAATCGAAGTCGGTAAGAAGAGCATGGAAGCAATAGACAAAGTTATCCCTCCAACTAATCTTACAGAGTTGCAATCACTGCTCGGCAAGATAAATTTTGTAAGAAGATTCATATCTAATTTATCAGAAAGAGTTTTACATTTCTCTCCGATGTTAAAGCTTAAAAAGGATCAAGAGTTTGTGTGGGGTGATGTACAATAGAAGGCTTTTGATGAGATCAAAGAATACATGAAGGCGCCACCTGTGTTGGTACCTCCACGACTTGACAAGCCTTTTAAGTTGTACATGGCGGCTGATAACCTGACAATAGGATCGGCCCTCATGCAGGAGTTTGAGGGAAAAGAAAGAGTAATAGCTTACCTTAGCCGAAAGTTACTAGATCCAGAGACAAGGTATTCGGATACGGAAAAGCTTTGCTTATGCGTGTATTACTCATGTACCAAGTTTCGACACTACTTGTTAAATGCCGAATGCGTGGTAGTTTCTGAGTTTGATGTAATAAAACATATGTTATTGATGCCAATTTTAAATGGAAGGATTGGCAAGTGGATTTTATCTTTGTTGGAATTTGATTTAAGGTACAAGTCGGCAAAAGCAGTAAAGGGTCAAATTATTGCCGATTTTGTTACCCAACATCGTGATCCTTCTACTAACATGATAGGTATTGCACCTTGGACTTTGTTTTTTGATGGTTCATCTTGTAGCAAAGGTGGTGGTGCTGGTATTCTCTCTGATTTCTCCACGAGGGGTGATTTTTAAGTATGCCATCCCTATTGGATTTTATGTTACTAACAATCAAGCAGAGTATGAAGCACTGCTTAGAGGACTTCGGCTTCTTGCTGAAATAAAGGTCATTGCTGTTGAGATCTTCGGGATTCTGAGTTGGTAATTAACCAACTAATCGGCTAATATGAGTGCAAGAGTGATGTATTATGGGAATATTATAAAGAATGCCGAGAGCTTTTGAAGAATTTCCAGGTAGCAACCTTGCATCATATCCCTAGGGGGCATAATGAAGCGGCAAATAAACTGGCTCAAACTGCATCGGGATACCGAGAGGATCAAGAGATTAATGCTTTGGATGAGAATCGGGTAGTTGATGACTGGAGAAAGGGAGTTGCCGATTACTTAAAAAATCCATCACAAAAGGTTTCCCGAAAACTCAGATACAAAGCTCTTAAGTTTGTGCTCCTTGATGACCAGTTGTACTATAAATCCATAGATGGGGTACTCCTCAAATGTTTGAGTCAAGAAGAGGCCAGAAAGCTGATGTATGAAGTGCATGAAGGGATATGTGGTGCACATCAATCGGCTTACCGAATGAAGTGGATAATTAGGAGAACTGGTTATTTTTGGCCGACCATGCTTGAAGATTTTTTTGAATATTACAAGGGGTGCCAAGATTGTCAGAGATTCGGTAATATTCAGAGAGCTCCAGCATCGGCTATGAACCCGATTATCAAGCCTTGGCTATTTAGAGGATGGGGCATAGATTTGATTGGTCAGATTCATCCTCCTTCTAGAAAAGGACATAAGTTTGTGCTATTAGCTACAAATTATTTTACAAAGTGGGTTGAAGCTATCCCTTTGAAGAAGGTTACATCAGAAAACTTGGTCAATTTTGTTAAGGAACATATAATTCACAGGTTTGGGATTCCTCAGACCATAACAACAGATCAAGGAACTCAGTTCACTTCATCTGAATTTTATGATTTTGCTGAAGAAGTGGGAATCAAGTTATACAATTCTTCTCCTTATTATGCACAAGCTAATGGTCAGGCCGAAGCATCAAATAAGATCATGATCAAAATTATTCAGAAGAAGATCGATGAGAAGCCGAAGAAGTGACATTCGGTTCTTAATGAGGCTTTATGGGCTTACCGAATGGCTTGTCATGGCTCTACTTAAGCGTCTCCCTACGAGTTGGTTAATGGGCATCATGCTGTGCTACCATGGGAGTTGCAATCGGGTTCAAGATGAGTTACATTGCAAAACGATTTGAGGAGAGAAGATTATAAGGATCTGATGATGGGCAAATTGGAGGATTTGCATTTAGTTCGTCTCAAAGCATTAGAAAATATTAAGAAGAACAAATTACGTGTTGCCAAATATTATAACAGAAAGGTCAGAGAAAAACAATTCGCAGAAGGAGATTTGGTTTGGAAGGCTATATTGCCGATTGGGACAAAAGATAAAGCATTCGGCAAATGGTCTCCAAATTGGGAAGGACCTTTTCGGATAGTGAGGTGTGCGCCTGGTAATGCGTATATTTTAAAAACTCTACTGGGAGAAGAATTTGCTAGAGCTATTAATGGAAGATTTCTTAAGAGATTTCATCCCAGTGTTGAGGTTGGTGCATAAATAAACTTAAGGAGCTTTGTGCACAAATAGCCGATGTAAAAGCATCGCCTTTAGCCGAAAAAATACTCTGAAGACTTAGAGAATAGCCAACGCGGTATGTGTCGCCTTTAGAGTAAAAATATGAATGCAATCGACTAAGGACAACGTCATGCAGTTTAGAGAGTATTCTTCAGAGTTGCTGTTCTCAGGAAAATTCAAAGGGAAAAAACAAGTGGAAGTCACAGATAATATTTCACAGGACAAGTAGTTTTTACATAGGATTCCTAAGTACAAACTACTCCTCAAACAACTTGTTGAGGACAGACTGGGCGTCTGTGGCTTGGGCGAGGACGGTTGCATGGTCCTCGTAGCTCTCTAGGAGCTCGTCGATGTTCTCAATGTCTTCCGGAGGCCCGCTGTCGAGGAAGCTGACTGGCATGAAGGAGAGGTCTTCGCGAGTCTGGGTAGACATTGCCGCCAACCCTAGAGCTACGCTGTGGTGAACGCCGTGGATGACGACCTGGTCAATATGGCTGTCCGCATCATCAAGGTGTGCCTCGGCGGTTTCTCCCTGGGCGTTCACCTTGTCGGCAATTTTGTTCGCTGCAATCTTTAGGTGCTCAACCTCTGCAGAGAGCGCTGAATAGAAGAACACGAATCGGGTGAACAGATGAAATCAGAAATGGGGCAATCGAGTGAGATTTATTTTGACTAACCGGTAATGGCGTCGCAGAATTGCTTCTGCTGGTTCTCCCACTCGAGTTGGTCGATGCCATATTGTTTGGAGGTCTTCTCCAGTTCTCCTCGGGCCTTGTTCCTTTTCTTGAGAAAGATGACCGCCTCTCCATGCGTGTAAGGGGCGTCCATGGCACCCGAATCCAAATCCCAAGGATTGGAGTGGTAGGAGCTTGAAGAGCCAGAGGAGCCGGATGATGGGGTCCCCGGTTGAACTGCTGTCACCGAAGGGAAAGGAATGCTCTTGCTGGTGGAGATAACACTTATCCTGAATAAGTGAGAGCAGAAATTAGAGCTAGAAAGATGAACAAGAAGTAGAACAGCAAGGGGGCAAGGAATCAGTTCTCACCCATGTTGTCGACAACGCTGTGCTTGGCTCCCCTTAGCTTCTCCTTCAGCAGGGCGCTTGCGCGATTGTCGCCTCCCGCCATCGCTACTGTAGAGGTTAGGGTTTCCCTCTGGATTGGCTTGAGAAGAGAGAGTAAGAATGCGGAGATGAGAATGCTTGACTAGATAGAAGCCGAGAAGGAGGGGTTTATTTATAACAGAAGGTAGTGGCGTGTATCTCGGAGTAGTGGGATGAGAATGCCAAACGACGAGCTAGAGTTTTTCCCTCTCAAATGGGTCATTGCTGGACTGAGCCAGGCTCGGGTAAGCCAAGAGTCGCTCGGCTATATCCCTGAACTGAAAGGACGGGAACAATCGGCTATATCTCTGATTGGAAAGCTAAAGGCAATTGGCTATGTTCTAATCGGGAAGATAAAGAGATGATTATATTCTCATACAAACAGAACTGTATAAAGATGAAGAACAAAAGACATCCGATTGTTCAGAAATAGAATGTGTTATGGTTAATCTATTACAAGCCCATGATTCTACTAGCTCAGAAGCTGGTTGATGGCATTTAGAGCTTCGGTCCTGATTCGGCTGACATTTTTCAACACTTTCTGGTCTTCATCTTCAGAGCTTTGGATGCTAGACAGCTTTGCTTTGAGCTGTTGGTCTTCTTTGAGGATGGCTGATATCTTTGATGAAGTTGCCTCTATAAAATTTGGCAAATCTATCATCTTGGCTTTGTGGGACTGAATTCTGGCATTCAATTCAGTTAATTGAGCCTCCAGCCTGATTTTCTCATCCTCCATAACTTTCAGCGCAGGCTCCAAAGTTGCCAGTGAATTCTTGGTAGCTTGAATTTGGGAATGCAAGACTCTAGCTTCTTGTTTCTTCGAGAATCTATTATTCTGCAGGATAGCTCTGGAGGCTATATTTTTATTAGCTCTCTTCACCACAGCAAAGTGATCATCCAGGTGAGCTACAGATTCCAGAGAAGCTTTGAGATCAGATGGGAGGTCTTGGTTGATAAGCTCGAGAAGACCTCTTATGTGATATGAGTCTTGGACCAGAGTGTTGATATCCTTGTTCAGCAGAGTAGCTATGTCTTTCAGTCGAGCTTGATTCTCCATTGACAAAGTTTGCTGAGAGGTAGCTTCTTCACCCTTCTCACTGATGTAATCCTCAACAGTGAAGGAGTAGCTGGTAGTCGGCTTAAAGGTGTTCTTGAAGAAGAGAGAAATGTTAGCCGACTGGGTGAGTGTACTAAAAGAATAGCTTAAGGCAAGATGTTACCTGCTGTGTTGATTGGTCATCAAGATGGGTGGTGTCCTATTCTCGTTGAGGGCTTGACTGAGTATTCAAGGGTGGTGAGCCTGGAGCTGGACTAGAGGAAGAATCTTCTGCTAGATCTTCTATGATTTTATCTGTTTCCAATAATGCAGATGATAAAGTATAAGAGCAGGAAGTAGATATCATATAAAGAGAAGGAAGCGATTAGCCGAATGATGTTACCAATGTGTTCGGCAGTTTCCTGGGCATCTGTGCTTTCAGCTTCATGAGTTTCTATATCTTCAGTTTCCTGGACCTCTGCATTTTCAGTAGGAGCTTGCGGAGGGATATCCATCGTTGTTGAAACGTTGCTTGGTCCTGGAATTTCAACATGTGGCTGCAATGGAGATGATTGGTGTGAAGATGGTCAGAGTTATTGCCAAATGGAAGACTCATACCTTGGGAGACCGCTTGACTATCTTGGATCTTATTTTTCTGGCCACATAGACATTCTTAAGTACCTTCCTTTTACCTTCTCCTCCTGAAGGTGCAGTGATCGAAACTGCAGGGGTCTTCATGAAGGTTGCTAAAGTTGGGGCATTAAAACCCAGGACAGGGTTGGGCCCAGCTAAGTAGTACTAGATTGCTTTGGTAGGAGGAATGGGCTCAAAATCCTGTGCATAACCAGATGTTGAAGTGAGAAATAAATTCAAAGTGGGAAATGATAAGTACAATGAAAATTACCTCACTGTCAGAGGCAAATTGAGGTTGCAGGTCCTGGCATAGAGAGTGCACTGGTGTGTTGAAGATGTGATTGTGCCATTCTTGCCACCAGGAAACAAAAAGAGGATGAGCAGCATCTACTAGCCCAAATGGAGATGGTTCATATGTTGGTAATTCCCATCCAAGCTCAAAGACTTTTTTTGCTTCTATTGCATTTGTGATCAACTCCCTGAATCTTATGGTTGTTGAGAAGAAAGGCCCTGGGGGCAGCTGTCCACATCCTAATTGTCTGGCTGCCATGTTTGGATAGTAAAATTCATAGGTAGATTGCACTAATCTCCCATGATGGAATTCGGCTGGCAAGATGCAGGGTTTGATAAAGGAATTGAAGACCTCTGTAGACACCTTGTCAAAGCAGCCAAATTAATAGCTGAATTTGTAAGGGAGAGTTAGGTTATCATTTTCTCTGTAAGGAAGCCAAAGCACACTGTCAAAACCCTTGAAAACAGCTTGAAGAGGTGACCAATATCCATATCAATGCTGATGGAAGAGGCTGCTTCTCCATAGGTTTGACAGCCCTTAGCTCTTGCCATGTTGCCTTCAACGTAATTGACTGAAGGGAAGCTCAAGTTATGGAGGGGCACAGAGATTATCTGATGCATATACAGTTGCAGCCACATCTGAACATGCCACCAGGGGCCACTTACACAAGAGATCTCTCCACCTTGGCGCATCTAGGCAGTGATCTGATGCATCATGTGATAGACAGATCCCAAGAGATATTGTTGACACAAAATGTGACGCACTGTGCCCAACACATAGCAAGCCGAAAAGCGTAGCTTCAATCGGGTGCCCGGGTGTTTCGGAGTCCGGAAACGTGCCAGTCAGTTTGACCTGAAACTAACAAGGGATGAAATTATTAGATATAAAATTGGAACATGCCGGATGAGACCAGACAGTTCCATATATATGGACCTGAAGCCACTTACGACGACATATAGCTATAGAAGCTATCTGCCAACAAGTTTTATAGATCATTCGGCTAAAACAAACAATAAGCATGTGAAAAGTTGATAGCCGAACGTGCATTGCATGAAAAAGTACGTTTGGACGAATCATAATTAACTATGAGTTAAAGCATAACCAAGCTCAGCAAATCCAACCGAGTTGGGGTCCATGATGAAGGAACATATAAGAAAACACGATTAAACTAATCTAAAGCCTGCGTCTGCCACACGACACCCAACATTATCAAAGCTTAAACATGGTTAACATGTATGAACCCGCAACACGTAACAATCTAGATTTAAACTAATTCGACTACTATGACCATGAGTTCTATTCGTATGAACAATATTATTAACTATTAAAACAAGAATAGATCTATAAGAAAAGATAAAGCCGAACCGTATCAATCTAGATTGGGCAAAAGAGTGTTACAAATATATAACAAATATAAAACATGCAAGACGTAGTAACTTGATGAATCTATTAGATCTTGCACAATCTAATAGAGCTGATAACTATCTTGCTTTTGCTAAGCATATCAAGCAAGCACCTGCCGCACGGTGTGTACTCATAAACGAAACATAAGCGAAGACTTCTTGATTGTCAAGCAAAGATCTGCCGCACGATCATTGAAAAAACAAATAAGACTACTTGCATCAACATCTAAATCCACCGCATGATACTAGACATGATAGCAAGGTTGTCGGGACTTACGGAGGTCGACGAATCGATGATTCCTCTCGAAGAACTCGACGACACGACAAAGGACTCGAAGTTGGCACGGGGCTGGTTGTATTGTATTGGTTGTGAATAGTTTTTACAATGGCCAAGGGTTCACATTTATACCCTGGACATGACATGAGTCCTAAAAGGACACGACTACAAATATTAAAGGGAAAAACACGACACTTCTAACCCTAGTATTTCCTTCGGAGTCTTCATTTCCTTAATCGTCGTGATGTCTGTTGCCTGATTCGGCTCTCACTTGCCGTTTTTGTGGCTCCTTCAACAGAAAACCACCCCTTCTCAGAATAGCCGATCGCACGATCATTTGCTGAATCTTTCGAGATTAACCGACCACACAAACACTTGCCGAATTGCTCTGAAACCAGCTGACCGCACGAATACTTGCCGAATGCTCCGAACACCACTGCCTGCTGGCCCACCTGTCATTCTCCTAAGCGTACCAAAATCCAGTGTTAACACATGTCCCCTCAATTTTGGGATAAAAGACATTTTATTCCGAAATTGACTGTAAGCTTCCCCCTTCTTTCTAGGTCAACACTGTTCAACACCACAACCGCCACTCAAGAAATCCAAGCTCCAACACACTCTTGAATTCACTTCAACTCTTCAATGAAGACCCAGGATGAAACTCCAGAGGTAAGTTCCATTTACCTCTACGCATTCGGTAATCCTTAGCTGATCCCTCTGTTTCTTTCCCGATTCACTCTTTTCTAATTTCCTTGAAGGAATACAAGAACGAGATTCTGATCCCTTATGCTGTAAATCCCGATTCCTATCTTCTTGGCCCAATGGGGAATCCCGACCCAACCGAGATCATTGAGAAGGAAACTTCAAGAATCCCTTTCAAGTCTGGAGTTAGCCTGCCAAATGAATGGTCAAACACCTTCAAGACTTGGCCGTTTCCCCCAATCACCGGGTGGCGAAACTAGTATCGGAGGATGCTGGAGAAGAACAACAGCCATTGGGACAATCAGGACATCAGTCATTGCTTGAAACTATCTTTGTCAGAGATGCCCAAGAATGAACCCCTTCTGATAGCAGCTTCCCATTTTTTGTCTGACGCCATCAACGCTTTTGTCTTCGGTCATGGTATGATGACTCTCACTTTAGCCGATGTTTTCATGATGACCGGTCTGAATGTATCACTTCCAGTACACCCTCTCAAGTACAAGAGCAAAAGCAATCATAAAACTGTCAAATCTAGAGGTGGATGAGATGGATACATCCAGAACTATATGGAAACATCTGGTGTTGTATTTGACAAAGAATACAGAGCCTTTATGAACATGTGGCTGTGCAGGTTCATTTTTTGTGGAAAATCTAATGAGCCAACCCTGAATCACATGACAATGGTCGAGGATTTAGTTGCAGGCAACACAATTTCTCTGGGTAAGTACCTCCTAGGATCTGTTTACCATATGATGCATCAGATCACTGTTCAGATGTACCATGGCAAGGATATTTCTTGTGCGAGTGGCCCTTGGTGGCTTATCCAGATGTGGTTGCAGCTTTACATGCACCAGATAATGTCTGTGCCCCTCCACAGTTTGCATTTCCCCTCAGTTAATTATGCTGAAAGCAACTCAGCAAAAGTCAAGAAATGTCAAACTTATGGAGAAGCAGCATCCTCCATTAGCATTGATATGAATATTGGTCATCTCTTCAAGCTGTTCTTCAAGGGTTTCAACCATGTGCTTGGCTTCCTTACAGAGAAGATGACAGTCTGACTCTCCCTTGAAAATTCAGCTATGAAACTGGCTGTTCTGATAAAATAGCCACAAAAATTTTCAATTCCTTTATCAAACCTTGCATTCTGCCAGCCGAATTTCATCATGGGAGGCTAGTGAACTCTACTTATGAATTCTATCACCCAAACATGGTAGCCAGGCAGTTAGGATGTGGACAGTTGCCCCCAAGACCTTTCTTTTCAACAATCATAAGATACAGGGAGACGATCACAAGTACACTGGAAGCTAACAGAGTTTTTGAACTTGGACGTGACTTGCCAACATATGAACCTTTCCCATTTGGGCTAGTAGATGCTGCTCATCCTCTTTTTGCTTCTTGGTGGCAAGAATGGCACAATCACATCTTTAATGTACGAGTGCACTGTTTATGCGAAGATTTACAACCTCAATTTGCCTCTGATAGTGAGGTAACTCCACCGCACTTGTCACCTCCTGCTTTTTGATTTTATCCCTTATTTTAAATTCAATCATTGCACAGGATTTTGAACCTACTTCTCCTTCCAAAGTACTCCAATACTACCGAGCTGGGCCTAAACCTGCTTTGGGTTTTAATGCCCCAACTTTGGCAATCTTCATGAAGACTCCCGCAGTCTTAGATACTGCACTTTCAGGGGGAGAGGGCAAAAGGAAAGCACTTGAAAATGTTAATGTATTCAGAAGAGTGAGATCTAAGATAGTCAAACGGTCTCCCAAGGTATGAACCTTTTATCCAGCAATAAATCTCATTCAGCAACAACTCTGACCATCTATCATTTCCACTGTAGCCACATGTTGACATTCCAGGATCAAGTAAAGTCTCAACAATAGTGGAAATTCCTCCTCAAGCTCCTATTGAGGATACAGAGACTCAAGAGACTGGAGACACAGAAGCTTGTGAAACCGAAAGCACAGAGGTTCATGAACCTGCTGAACATATTGGTAACATCATTCGACTAATTACCTCTCTTCTCATGTGATATCTATTTCCTGTTCTTATTTCTCATCATCTGCATTATTGGAAATAGATAAAATTCTAGAAGATTTAGCAAGGGAAGCCTCATCTGGTCCAGTTCCAGTATCACCTCTTCTCAACATTCAGTCAAACCCTCAAACAGAGCAGGACACTACCCATTCTGAGAATCAATCAAGACAACAGGTAACATCTCGTCTTAAGCCATTTTTAGCAAACTCACCTAGTCGGCTAACTTTTTCCTTTTAGAACATTGCTAAGCCGACTACTAGCTATTCCTTCACTGTTGAAGACTTCATCAGTGAAAAAGGTGAAGAAGCCACCTCTCAGCAGACCTTGTCAGTGGAAAACCAAGCCCGGTTGGAGGATATAGCTAGTCTGCTGAACAAGGACATCAACATCTTGGTTCAGGATTCAGATCAAATAAAAGATCTTCTTGAACTCATCAATCAAGATCTTCCACCTATCCTCAAGGCTTCTCTAGAGTCTGCAGCTAAACTTGATGACTACTTTGCTGCGGTGAAGAGGGCAAATAAAAACATAGCCTCTAGAACTGTTTTGCAGAACAGTAGGTCTTTGAAGAAGCAAGAAGCCAAAGCCTTGCATTCCCAACTCCAAACTGCCAAGAATTCATTGGTAACCTTGGAGCCTGAGCTGAAAACAATGAGGGATGAGAAAATCAAACTAGAAGCACAACTGACTGAACTGAATGCCAAAATTCAGTCTTATGAAGCCAAGATGACAGATTTGCCGAAATCCATAGAGGCAACTTCATCAAAAATATCACCTGTCCTCAAAGAAGACCAGCTGCTCAAAGCTAAGTTGTCTGACATTCAAAGTTCTGAGGATGAAGATGAGAAGGTGCTGAGGAATGTTAACCGAATCAGAGTTGATGCTTTAGATGCCATCAACTAGCTTCTGAGTTAGTAAAACATGGATTTGTATAGTCTAATCAAGATATATTCTGTCTTCAAACAATCGGTTATTTCTATATTTACCCCTATACACTTCTGTTTGTATGATAATGTAATCAGCTTTATATTCTCCTGATCAAAACATAGCCGATTACATTTAGCCTTTTGAGCCAAAGAAATAATCGATCGTTCCCTGCCTTCTTGACTTAAGGAAATAGCCGACCGATATCTTGACTTACCCGAGTCTGGCCCAGTCTAATAACGGCCCATCCAAGTGGGAAAACCCTAACCCGTCGCTTGGTATCTCCATTCGGCTTATAAATAAACATTCCTTTGTCTACCCATGTCAACAGTTCCAGTCAAACATTTTTTTGCCTCTGTTTCCTCTTCTTCTGCTCAAAACCAATCCAAAAGGAAACCCTAGTCTTCATAGTAGCAATGGCGAGCGGCGACAACCGGGGCAAGCGCCCCGCCGAAGGGGAAGCTAAAGGGAGCCGAGCATGGCGCAGTCGGCAACGCGGGTGAGAGTCGGTTCCTTGCCCTCTTGCAGTTTTGTTTTCTGTTCATTTCTCTAACCTTGGCTCTATTCTTGCTTATCAGGATCAGGTCGATCTCCTCCAGTTACAGCATCCCCTTCCCTTCGGCGACAGCAGTCAAGCCAGGGACTCCATCATCCGGCTCCTCCGGTTCCTCTGGGTCTTCAGGCTCCTACCATTCCCAACCTTGGGATATGGATTCGGGTGCCATGGACGTCCCTTATACCCACGCGGAGGCGCTTACCTTCAGGGGCGAAAGGGACGAGGCTAGAGGAGAGCTGGAGAAGATCTCCAAGCAATACAGCATTGACCAACTCGAGTGGGAGAACCAGCGGAAGCAGTTTTGTGACGCCATCTCTGGTTAGTGCAAATAACTCTTCTTCATTTTCCTTTCTCCGATTCATCTATTCACCCGACTAGTATCCTTCTATTCAGCACTCTCTGCATAGGTCGAGCGCCTGAAGATCGCGGCGAACAAGACTGCCGACAAGGTGAACGCACAAGGAGAAACTGTCGAGGCCCGTCTTGATGATGCGAATATCCATATAGATCAGGCCGTCATCCAAGGCGTGTGTCACGGCACAGCTCTGGGGCTGGCAGCGATGTCCACCCAGACCAATGAAGATCTCTCCTTCATGCCAGCCGGCTTCCATGGTGGCGTGCCCCCAGAAGACATCGAAGACATCGATGATGTCTTGGACAGTTACGAGGACCACACTACCGCCATCGCTGACGCCAAAGATGCCCAGTCTGTTCTCAACAGGCTGTTTGATGAGTAGTTTGTAATTACGGATTTCCTGTAAATAACTATCTGTCTTGTGAAATGTAATCTGTGGTTTCCATTTGTTTCTTTTGTCATGGATCTTTCTGAGAATGATGAATCTGACGACTGTTTCTTGAATCTGTATGACACCGCCTTGATTGTGTTTAAAATTTTTTTGCTCTAAAGGCGACACACATCACGTCGGCTATTCTCTAAGTCCTTAGAGTATTTTTTTGGCTAAAGGCGATGTTTCAACATCGGTTATTTTGCACATAGAATTCCTTAAGTCTGTTCATGCACCAACCTCAACACTGGGATGAAATTTCTTAAGAAATCTCCCATTAATAGCTCTAGTAAATTCTTCTCCCAGTAGAGTCTTCAAGATATATGCATTACCAGGTGCACACCTCACTATCCGAAAAGGTCCTTCCCAGTTCGGTGACCATTTGCCGAACGTTTTATCCTTTGTCCCAATCGGCAGTATAGTTTTCCAAACTAAATCTCCCTTTGCAAATTGCTTCTCTTTGACCTTTCTATTGTAATACTTGGCAACACGTAATTTTTGTTTCTCAATATTCTCCAACGCTTTAAGACGAACCAAATGTAAATCCTCCAATTCATCCATCATCAGATCTTTATAATCTTCTTTCTTCAAATCATTTTGCAATGTAACTTGCGTGGAACCCGACTGCAGCTCTCATGGTAACATAGCATGATGCCCACAAACCAACTCGTAGGGAGACGCCCGAGTAGACCCGTGACAAGCCATTCGATAAGCCCATAAAGCCTCATTAAGAACCGAATGCCACTTCTTCGGTTTTTCATCAATCTTCTTCTGAATAATTTTAATCATAATTTTATTTGATGCCTCAGCTTGGCCATTATATTGTGCATAATAAGGAGAAGAATTATATAATTTGATTCCCATGTCTTCGGCAAAATCACAAAACTCAAATGAAGTGAATTGAGTTCCCTGATCTGTCGTTATAGTCTGAGGAATTCCAAACCTGTGAATTATATGCTCCTTAACAAAATTGATCATGTTTTCTGATGTAACCTTCTTCAAAGGAATAGCTTTGACCCACTTTGTAAAATAATCAGTAGCTAACAGCACAAATTTATGCCCTTTGCTAGAAGGAGGATTAATCTGACCAATTAAATCCATGCCCCATCCTCTAAATGGCCAAGGCTTGATAATTGGGTTCAAAGCCGATGCTAGAGCTCTCTGAATGTTGTCAAATCTTTGACAATCTTGAAACCCCTTGTAATATTCAAAGCAATCTTCAAGCATGGTCGGCCAAAAGTAACCAGTCCTTCTAATTATCCACTTCATTCGGTAAGCCGATTGATGTGCACCACACACACCCTCATATACTTCATACATCAGCTCTCTGGCCTCTCCTTTACTCAAACACTTGAGGAGTACCCCATCTATAGATTTATAGTACAACTGATCATCAAGGAGCACAAACTTGAGGGCTTTGTATCTGAGCTTTCGGGAAACTTTCTACGATGGATTCTTTAAGTAATCGGTAACTTCGTTTCTCCAGTCATCAATTACCCGATTCTCATCCAAAGCGCTAATCTCTTGATCCTCTCGGTATCCTGAAGCAGTTTGAGTCAGTTTATTTGCTTCTTCATTATGCCCCCTAGGGATATGATGCAAGGTTGCACAATTTTGTCGATCAACTCGTGGAAAATAAAGTTCATGGCTCTCTGATAAGTTGCACCGACATTCTTTAAACCAAAAGTCATGACAACCCACTCAAATAACCCAATATGACCAGGACATCTGAAAGCTGTCTTTGAAATGTCCTCTATTGGCATAAAGATCTGGTTATAGCCAGCATTACCATCCATAAAGCTGATGATTTCATAACCAGCCGATGCATCAACAAGTAAATCGGCAACCGGCATCGGGTAACCATCCATTGGAGTGGCTTTATTGAGATCTCTAAAGTCAATGCAGACTCTCATCTTTCCATTCTTTTTATACACTGGTATTATACTTGAAATCCACTCTGCATACCTGTATGGCCGAATGAAATTTGCTTCTAATAATCTTTCAACTTCTTTTTTCACATCGGCCAATACCTCCTCTTTGAAAATTTTCCGAGGAGGTTGTTTATAAGGACGATACCCAGGCTTGATCGGCAATCGATGCTCAACAATAGAACGATCCAATCCGGGCATCTCTGTGTAATCCCAAGCAAAACAATCCTTGAATTCTTTCAGAAGGTTTATCAATTTCAATCTATACTCTGGGTCTAAATTTGCACTGATATACATCGGCCTTGGTTTGATATCATCACCAACATTTATCTCCTCTAGCTTATCGGCCGACATAAAGCCACGTCCCAACTTTCCTTTGTTGCTATCGATCAGGTTCTCCATTAAAAATTGCTTTGAGAGCCGACTGCTTGGATCGGCTGTTGATCCTTGTTGAAGACATTCACAGGACCTTCTTCCCATACTCTTCTAGAGAAACAATCGACGCCATCATATTCCCAGTAAGTAGGCTCTGCAGCAGCAACACTTACCGAATCATCAGCATGAACAACTTCAACATCATCTCCAATCCACTGAATAAGAACCTGATGCATGGTTGAAGGTATGCAGCAGTTAGCATGGATCCAATCTCTCCCTAAGAGCAGACTGTATGCCCCCTTGCCATCGATGACAAAGAAAGTAGTAATCAAGGTTTTTGATCCAATCATCAACTCAACGTGCACAACTCCTCGAGTGTCAGAAGGATTGCCAGCAAAATCCCTGAGTACCATGTCAGTTTTTAGCAGTTCCTCATTGGTCATCTCGAGCTTCCTAAAGGTGGTATAAGGCATAATATTGATGGCAGCTCCTCCATCAACAAACATCTTGGTCAAAGGTTTGCCATTGACGTACCCCTTCACATAAAGTGGCTTCAAATGTCGATGTTTGGGCGGCTTATCGAAAACCGCCCGTTCGGTTAGGACAAGTTGGGCCATCAGATCATGATACTCACTCTAGTCAAAATCTGAGTACACTTCTTCTTGGATATCCTGGTTTTCTGGAGCTAAAAACTCTGATGGAATAAAGAAAGCCATATACGCATCAGTCGACTGGTCTTGCTTGTCAGGCTTTTCCTTAGGACGCCACACTTGTTTCTTTTCAGCAACTGTCTGTGCCAACTCTTTGTTCCTCAAGCATTGTACCCTTCTTTTCTGGCTCTTTCTCAGCCCTGGTGGACACCATTGTCCTTTTTGCCACACATACTTACGGAGATCTTCTTCCTCAGTGCCTTCTTCATAATGGATCCACCCTTGATCGGCAAATCTCTTGCTTCGCCGATTTCTAGAGCTATCCATTTTTACACGGCGATCATCCTCAGTAAAACGTGCTCTAAGCCTTTCATGGACTGGACGGCGGTTGGCCCGAGACTGCCTGTACTCTGAATATTGGTCACTGCATTCAGGGAAATTATCTTTAGTAGGCAGCTTCAAGCTTTCATTCCAATAATGCTTAAAGAATGAGCATCCCCAATGAGACTGTTCCTGCTCTCTCATGTACTCTTGCTCCCTCTGGTACATCTCTTCCTCATACCTCTGATGTTCCTCCATGAACTCTTGTTCCTCGTAATACCTTCGCTTCCGATACCGTTCTTGCTCTCGTCGCCATTTGTTCAAAAGAATCCGTGTCGTGACTCTAGGCTTAGAAGGTTCCCCTCTCTCGGTTCGGCCGTTCTGGAACCGAGCCTGTTGCCGAAATTCTTTATTTGTAATTTGCCGATCAGGGTCAACAACACCAGTTTTCTTAGCTCTGTCTGAGGTTAACACTTTCACCTTGCCCTTGTCTTTAGAGCTTTCCATAGAAACCATGTTCATGAAGGACACTGTGTTCTGTGCAAAAGGTGTTGACACAAAAAGCGTCAGATCTATGAACACCTCGGGCTATTACCCAAAGCTCGATGTCGAGGGCGTGCCAGTCGATTTGACCAATCAATCGACAAGGATGATAACTATGACAAACTGAACGAGACGACAGCGATGCGCCCGGACGTCAAGGCTCAGATTGATCACGGATAACTAGAGCAGAGCTAGACGAGGCAAACAGCGATGCGCCCGGATTGCCAAAGCCTAGAGGTACTCCCACGCGGAACTAGCAAGGATTTTACGGAGATCAAGGTGATGCAGCCTGTCGAAAGCTTGAAGAACTCGTTGATAACTATAACTAATGCATAAGAAGGTAAATTGCGATAAAAGTAGGATAAAAAGTAAAATTGATTTGTTTTGAATTGGATTGATATCTTTATTCCATAGCCCTCGGGCTCATATTTATACTCCCACATGGAGAGTTGTACAATGACACGACACATATTTTTCCTAAAACAAACTCCTACTTTAAAGGAAACTGACTCGCGCAGGAGCCGGATAGCAATATTTATTTCCTAAACAAACACACCTATTTTAAAGGAAAATAAACGACTCATGCAAGAGTCGGACTCAAACTACTATAATAATACTGGTATAAAACACCAGTTTCCTTATTCTTCGCTTCGATGAAAACTTTCCATCGGCAGATCCCTTTAATCCGCACTTTCCTTCTTTCGACCACCGGCAACCTTTTGCTGCCGCCAAGCACTAAGTTACGCCCATCAGCATCGGCAACACTTTCCCGATCGGCAATCGGCAGCATCTTCTTCATCAATAATCGGCAACGAGCCCTCATTGGCAATCGGCAGCCAACCTTCATCGGTAATCGGCAACTAGCTTTCATCGGCAATGATTCTTCATCGGCAACCACCAATCAACCTCTGTCGGCAAAGATTACCCAGCCTTCATCGGCAACATACTTGACCTTCTGTAGCACTCTCCCATCGGCCATATCAGCTCATACTTTACCGACGCCGATGGAGAATAGTCACTAGCCAATCAAGCTTCGATCCATTTGACACGTGTCGAAAAAACGGTGTCAACACATGCCCCCCAGTTTCGGAGCGTATAACTTTACGTGCCGAAACTCTCTCCACTGTAGCCATTGTTGTAGCCGTTATCCCTGAGATAGGCGTACGGTTTCCTCGATCCCCGCATGTGGAACTGCAATTAAAATAATAAAATCCCTCGATTGTAGCACGAACAGTTACTTACCACCTCGATTACCGCGCGTATCCACCGCGAGCCTCCCTACATTCTTGCACAGTGTGGAATAGAACCCAAAATGCCCCTAAACAGGCTTATAAAAATTACTGGGGTCCACACAATCCTTTTTACCCAAGCCCATTTTCATTTTCATCTTCCTGCCTTCGTCTTCAACCTCCGGCTGCCCTGAAGAACACAAGCTCGAGCAACAGTACCCTTCACAATCTAAGGACGAACCAAGCACCCCTCCGGCTCCAAATGGCGATCCAAGTTGACATCCCGAAGGTAAGATCCATTCCTCATCTAATCCAACCTCTCTTTTTTGCGCAAAAAACCTGATTTCACCTCTGTTCTTCCTTCTGATTCGTCTTTTTCTCGAACCCTAGGAGCTTTACAACAAAGTCATCATCCCTCTTGCCGGTTCCAATCTTAGCTGCCTAGGCCCAATGGGCAATCCAGACCCCACTTCCATCATCAACGCAGAAACCAATAGGATACCATTTAGATCTGAAAGCTTTGGTCTGGGATTGTGGAAGGATACATTCCGTTCATGGCCCAAGCACACCAAAGGATGGAAAAACTGGTATCTGAGGTTGGCAAGGTCACAGCAGGTGTACTGGCAGGAGCGTAGCTTAGATCAATGCATTAGGCTCTCAATTGCCGATGTAGAGAAGAATGAGAACTTAATGATAGCAGCTTCATACTTCTGGTTCGATAGCATGAATGCCTTCCTCTTCAGGCATGGACCAACTACTCCTACCCTTGCCGATGTCTACATGTTGACCGGCTTGGACATCACTTCTGCCGATACGCTTAGCCTCTTCAATAGAAAAGCTGAGCACAAAGTGAACACCCGCAGTATCGGCGGCTGGACAGGGTACATTCAGGAGCATCAGAAAACTGGATCGGTAAGCCAACGGGAGCATGCCATCTGCTTAAACATGTGGTTAGAAAAATTTGTCTTCTGTGGCAAAACTATCGGTCCGACCACCATGCACCTTCCTGCGGCCGAACTACTTGCCAATGGCACAAGGCTCCCCTTAGGCAAGTACCTCCTCGGGTCAGTTTACCGATTGCTGCACCAAGTATCCAACAAACTGCTGCTAGGAGAGCCCATCGGCAATTTCGGAGGCCCCTGGTGGTTCATCAATCTATGGCTGAACGCACACATGCACAAGGCCCTCGAGTTTGATCTGTTTGCCCAGCAATTCCCGAGGGACATATCAGAAGATTACCGATGTGATGATGATGAATCGGCAACTCGAGCTCCACTCAACTTTGGAGAAGCCATCATAATGCTGCCGGGCACCGATGCCGATGTAGAGCACTTCGGCTACTTTTTCCAGAGGTTCTACAACGGACTTCACTCCTCAGAACGGACTTGGTGGCCGTATCTTGATGAACAGAACCATTTTCCACTGCTGTTCCACTTGACCGATATGAGCTTGCCTAAAAACCAAGCACTTATGAGGGCTAGCATCACTCCCCAAGCTCTCCCAGTAAACATCTTCGGATCTGGGAAGAATGCTCCGCCATCGTACAAGTTTTACTATCCATCGGCAGCGGCGAGACAACTGGCATTTGGCCAACTGCCGATCAAGCTGTGCTATTCCAATGTAGTAAAACCGAGACAGACAATCTCCAGCAATCTGGATTGGAACAAAGTCATCAGCCTCCCTGCCGATGCTGATTTGTCAGACCTCGACTTGTCTTCCTGGACGCCGACCTCCTTCATCACCAACGAATTTAAGTCTTGGTGGCAAGAATGGAAGTGCCAGCTACTCGCCAAGTCTTCACATTATTATCGGCACTTAATCGACGCCGATTACGTCACCCCCGATGACGCAGTAAGTCTTCCTTCCAATGTACTTTTATGAGTTTATCTCACTTGTCATCGGTACCAACACCTAACTCTTGTGCCCCTTCACACCTTTGCACTTGATAGGCCGATGATCCAGTCCTCACAACGAGCAACAGCGTAGACCCTTCAAACTCCGGATGATGGGTCCTATATCAATCATCGGCAACAAAGCCCCATCACTGGCTGCCTTTATGCCCCAACAGGTACCTTTGTCGATGCCTACAACAGCTCAGGCTACATCGGTTGCCGCTGTTGCCTTCACGCAAACTTATGCAGTAAACTCTTTACTTGTACCGATCATACATTGTTCCATCGGCAACATTTACCTTGCATAACTCACTTCTCATTTTCAGGCATTATGGTCATCGGCATCTGCTCACAGAATACAACTAACTTCTAACCCTATTGCTGATGCCCCCCAGTCTTCATCCAAGCGGATTGGCTCTCCTACTGCTGCGCCGACAAAGAAAAGGCGCTTGAGGCTGGCTTCCCCTCCGCCATCGGCTCCAACTGCACCATCAGCTGCCGATACGCTGCCAGCAGAGCTTCCAGCTCCAGTCGCGCCACCTACCGACGGGTCATCGGTAGGAGCTCCATCGACCTCTGTACCTGAACAGCCGATGGATGACGCCCCCGTCCAGGAGATCGAAACGGCATCGGCATCGGCACCGACTGTGGTGACCGAAGAAACAACTCCCGCCGTAGCAGCGGAGGTAGCATTGGCGTCGGCATTGCCAACCAGATTATCTGGTGAAGGAACCACTCAAGCTCCCGCAGCAGCAACGACGTCGGCATCGGCACCGTCGATCCAGGTCCCCGATGACATAGTGCCACCCCAAGAAACCGCCACTACATCGGAGGCGATACCAGCAACAACCACGCCAAGACTAGAAGCGTCAGCTGCCTCCCCAACACAGGCTCAGTCATCGGCGTCTGCTGCCGATGTTCAAGATGAAGCTGGACCGTCTGGCATGCCAAGCCCCAGGCAGGAGATCCGCTTCAAGACGGTAAGTAGATTACCTTAAAACTCACAGTATAGTTTTACAATCAGTATACTTTAACCTCTGTTTTCAGGCCCAAGACTCTCCGGACAGCCTCTTCTCCTACAGTCTAAACCTTCAGACCGGAGATGAGCGCCAAGGTCGCCTCCAAACAGACAGTCTATTCTCCTTCGCCGTCGACGTCCCCGATGACGATGAAGAGGAGAGTTCCCGCCCGGCTCTATCGGTAGAAGTCAAGTCCAAGCTTGAGGAGTTGCTCTCCCTACTACTGCAAGATACTTCCCAACTGGTCCAGGACTTATCGGCGGCAAGGATTATATTCAAAGATGTCCAGAGCCATCTTTCCGCCGATGCAGCAGAAACCATCCTCCAAGCAGCTTTCATTGACGTCAAACAAATTCAGTACCAGCGGCTTGCTCGTCGCATTGCCGATAGAACGGCCCAAGCCAAGAGCGAGGAAGAGAAGTTCAGATTTCAAGTCCTTGCCAATGAGAAGCACAGAAGCATCGGTCAAGCCAATACTTCCATTGGCAACCTCGACCAGGAAATCTCTCAGCTATCGGCGAGGAAAGAGGAGCTGCTGGTAGAACTGCAACAGATTGAAGAGGGTCTGACAGCTGCCAATCAACAGAAGACCCAACTGTCTGACTCCATCGGAGCTTTGCAGCAAGAAAGGGATCAATATGCTCGGCAAGCTATCTCATGGAAGAAGAAGATCAAGCCGGTTGAGGGCTCTGCCGATGCTGACGCTCAGGAGTTAGATGAAATAGACCAAATTCGCCTGCGCGCGATAAATGTTATTCATTCCTTATTTTGATGTCTGTAGTATCGGTAGGAATGTAACCTGATACTTAATTTTGTTTTGTAATATAACGTCAGTTTGCTTTTACCGATGTTTTTATAAGTTCACTTTTCATCGGCATTTGACTAAGCATCATGCGTCTACCCATACGCTAGGGTAATATCTCTTCAAGTATTTGCCATTGATCGCCCTAGAAAACGTCATCCCCTCGAGGGTTTCCAAAATGTACGCATTACCAGGAGCAGACTGTTTTATCCGATAAGGACCTTCCCAATTAGGGGACCACTTTCCAAACTTAGAGCTCTTAGTCCCAATCGGTAAAATCAACTTCCAAACCAAATCACCATCGGCAAATTCTTTTACCTTCACTTTCTTATCATACCATCGGGCAACCCTCTTCTTGTTCTCTTCAATATTAATTAACGCTCTCAACCGATGACCTGCCAAATCTTCTAACTCATCTTTCATCAGAGTAACGTAATCATCGGTCGTCAACTGATCTTGAAAAGATAATCGCCTAGAACCAGTTTTAATTTCCCAAGGTAGGACAGCATCGTGTCCATAAACCAACTGATATGGCGAGACCTTGGTTGCACCATGACAAGCCATCCGATATGACCATAAAGCTTCGTTCAACACCACGTGCCACCTTCTAGGCTTTTCTTCAATCTTGCGCTTTATAAGCTTAATGACTCCTTTATTAGTCGCTTCGGCTTGACCGTTAGCTTGAGCGTAATAAGGAGAAGAATTCAACACCTTGAAACCCATGCTAGCAGCAAAGTCATCAAACTCTCCCGATGTGAACATGGTCCCTTGATCGGTGGTAATGGTCTGAGGAATACCAAATCGGTAAACAATATGCTCCTTAACGAAATCCACCATGTTTGCCGATGTCACCTTTTTCAACGAAATTGCCTCAACCCATTTAGTGAAGTAATCGGTAGCAACAAGTATGAACTTGTGCCCCTTGCTCGACGGCGGATAAATTTGGCCGATGAGATCAATAGCCCATCCTCTGAACGGCCAAGGTTTAATTATAGGATTCATTGCCGATGCAGGCGCCCTTTGCACATTACCAAACTTCTGACAATCTTGGCACCCTTTGAAATAATTGAAACAATCTTCCAGGATTGTCGACCAATAATATCCATTCTGCCTAATCATCCACTTCATCTTGAACGCCGATTGATGCGCTCCACATACACCTTCATGGATCTCGCCCATCAACTCTCTTGATTCCTCTTTGCCAAGACATCTGAGCAAAACTCCGTCAATTGTCCGATAATAAAACTCATTATCAAGGAGCACATACTTAGTGGCTTGGAACCTTAGGCGTCTTTCAACTTTTCTGGATGGATCCCTCAAGTAATCGGCAATCCCCTTTCTCCAGTTATCGGCATCTGTTACCGATGTCGTGACTTCCTGAATCAGCTGATACCCTGAGGCATTCTGTGACAGCCGATTAGCCTCTTCATTATGCAACCTTGGAATGTGCTCAAGGCGGTACTCTTTGAACTCCTTTAACAACTGCAGACACCGCTCATGGGCTGCAATTAACACTTCACTTCGGCACTCATATGTCCCGATCAGCTGATTAATCACCAACATGGAATCACCGAAGATTTCAACGGCATCGGCATGCACCTCCCTGAGCAGTTCTAACCCTTTAAGCAAAGCCTGGTACTCAGCCTGATTGTTCGTTGAAGTAGCAACAATCGGCAAAGAAATCTCATACCTTTGTCCTCGGGGTGAAATTAACAGAATACCGATACCTGCTCCATCCTTGCACGTAGACCCATCAAAGAATAGAGCCCAAGGGGCAATTTCAACAAAGCCCACCATATTGCAGTGCTGAGTGACAAAATCGGCCATCACCTGACCCTTAACAGCCTTTGCCGATTCATACCTTAGGTCAAATTCAGATAATGCCAGAATCCATTTACCGATTCGTCCACTCAAAATCGGCATTGACAACATGTACTTGACCACATCATCTTTGCAGACAACAGTACATTCGGCCGACAGTAAGTAGTGTCTTAATTTAGTACAAGAGAAGTATAAACATAAGCACAATTTCTCTGTGGCCGAATACCTGGTTTCAGCGTCCACCAACCTTCTGCTCAGGTAATATATTACACGCTCCTTCCCTTCAAACTCTTGAATTAAGGCTGACCCGATAACACCGTCATCGGCAGACAAATATAACCTGAAAGGCTTCCCGTGCTGAGGTGGAACTAAGACTGGGAGATTTACCAAGTACCTTTTAATCTCTTCTAGGGCTGACTGCTGCTCCTCTCTCCATATAAATTCCTGATCGGCCTTCAACTTTAACAGAGGACTAAAAGATTTAATCTTACCAGACAGATTGGATATAAATCTTCTAATGAAATTAATCTTGCCGATCAGAGACTGCAGCTCAGTCTTGTTTTTGGGAGCAACTACCCTGTTAATTGCATCAATAGATTTTCTGCCGATTTCGATGCCTCTCTGATGTATCATGAAGCCCAGAAACTGCCCTGCTGATACGCCAAACGCACACTTGTTAGGATTCATCTTCAGCCCATGCTCCCTCGTGCACTCCAATATCTTCCGCAAATCGGCAAGATGCTTCTTGAAGTCTCCAGACTTAACCACCACATCATCAATGTAGATCTCAACAATTGTGCCGATGTATTTATGGAAGATAAAATTCATCGCCCTCTGATAAGTAGCACCGGCATTCTTCAAGCCAAAAGTCATGACTACCCACTCAAACAAGCCGACGTGACCTGGACACCGGAAAGCAGTCTTGGGTATATCTTCTTCAGCCATGAATATTTGATTGTACCCAACATTACCATCCATGAAGCTAATAATTTGATGTCCAGCAGCAGCATCGATCAGCAGATCGGCAACGGGCATCGGGTAGCCATCCATCGGCGTGGCCTTGTTCAAGTTCCTGAAATCAATACAAACACGAAGTTTTCCATTCTTTTTATACACAGGAACCACATTAGAAATCCAATCGGCATATCGGCATTGCCGAATAAATCCAGCTTCGATCAACTTAGTAATCTCAGCCTTGATATCGGGTAAGATAGTAGGATTGCATCAGCGCGCCGGCTGTCGATGTGGCTGGAAACCAGACTTGATGGGTAACCGATGTTCGACTATCGATCGGTCTAAACCAGGCATCTCTGTATAATCCCAAGTGAAACAATCTTTATTTTCTTTTAATAAATCAATTAACTGCTGCTTACATTGGGAATCTAACTTAGCACTGATAAAAGTAGGCCTAGGTTTACTACCATCGCCGATGTCAACCTCGAGCAAGTCATCGGCGGACGTGAAGCCCTGCCCCAGTTTTCCGTCATCGGCGAACTGATCCATCAAGACTCCTCAGGACCGACTGCTTGGATCGGTTTGATGCGGTAATCGGCGACTTTGAGGAACTCTTTGTCCCAGGCTTCGCCAGATATGCACCTAGTCTTCTCATAAGTGTCTAACTCCGCCGATGCAACAGTAGATGGGGCCTCACCGTGGACGACTTCAATTCTATCCCCAATCCACTGTACCAAGCTCTGATGCATAGTAGAAGGGACACAACAATTAGCATGAATCCAATCCCTCCCAAGGAGCAAGTTGTAGGTGCCTTTGCCGCTGATTACGAAGAACATTGTCGGCAAAGTTTTGCTGCCGATGGTTAGTTCAACACATATGGCTCCCATGGTGGTTGACACATTGCCTTCGAAGTCCTTGAGCTTCATGTCGGTCTCGACCAAGTCCCGATCGCCTTTACCAAGCTTCCTGAACACGACATAGGGCATTATGTTGATCGACGCGCCGCCATCCACTAGCATTTTGGTCATCGGCTGACCATCCACCTTGCCCTTAACAAACAGAGCCCTCAAGTGCTGCCTCTCGTCTTCGGCCGGCCTTTCGAAGATAGCCGCCATCGGGTCCAGCACCAACTGGGCCATCTCGGCAACCTCTTCATCATCGCTGACGGGTGCCATAAACTCCATCGGCAACATGACAACCATGTTTATATCTGCCGATGGGCCTCTGTCCTTGCGCTTCGGCCTCCATTGCTTCTCCTCCGAGGGTTCTGCACTGTCACATAGGTCGTCGCGGCGCTGGCGCTGAATTCTCCTCTTTTGGGTCTTAGTCAAACCCTTAGGGCACCAGGGAGGAAGCTTGGTCTTCCAGACAGGTTGATGCTGCCTCTCACTGCTTACATCGGAACTTCTTCCGATGTTGGGATCCCTGGAGAATATCTCCTCGTCGGGCACTCTAGCGTTGGCCATCTCCTCGAGCTCCCTCTGGTCAACACGCCTGCCAAGCCGATCATGGGCACTGAGCTTACCCCCCAGTCGGTCATGTGCCGATCTGTCTTCTCTGAGCGGCCGGGCGTACCTGGGTGCCTGATCATCAAAACAAGGTCGCTTACCTGACCGATCGGCTGTGTGGTACCCATTGCATTCTGGACAGTCATCGGCAGTAGGCAGCTTGATGCCTTCCTCCCAGCAATGAACGAAGAAGGGAGACCTCCAATGGTCCTTATGCCGAAGCCATTCTCGATGCTCTTCCTCCTCTTGCCGATACTGCTCTTCACGTGATTGCCGATGATAGCGCCTTGACTGTTTATGGGTGATCACCACTCCAGGAGCCCTGTTGGCGCCGTTACCTTCATCGGCAACCTTCTTACCCTTTCTGTCATCGGCAAGCTTTCCTGCGTCGCGCTTAGGCACTTGGTAGTCAGGATCTACCGATGAATTCCTTCTGGCGGCTTCCAATGTCAGCACTTTGGTTTTTTCATTGATCTCCACCATGTTGTTTGGGAACGGGTGCTGATCTATCTTCATCGGCTTCTGGGCCTTAGAGTTTTCAAACTTAATACGCCCAGACTCAATCTCCGACTGCAACTGCTACCTGAATACTTTGCAGTCATTGGTACTGTGTGAGGTTGCATTATGCCACTTGCAGTACCTAATCTTCTTGAGCTCTTCGGCCGATGGAATCACTTGATTGGGCGCCAACTTGATTCGCCCCTCTTGCAGCAATAGGTCAAACATCCTATCGGCCTTGGTGATATCAAAGGTGAACCTTTCTGTTTCTTTTTGACCGAACAGACAAGACACAGGCTTCTTATCCTTCACCCATTCGGCCGCATCGACATTCAGCTCTTCATCCGATCCAGAGTCTTCTTCTCTCCCGATAAAGGTCACCTTCTTGTTCCAAGTCTTCCTGGGCTCAAAGGCTTTGACATCCTGATCGGCAATCCTCTGCACCAGGTGACTTAGGCTCTCAAACTCCTGGGACACGTACTTGTCCTTGATGTGCGGTAGTAACCCCTGAAAGGCCAAATCTGCTAGTTGCCGATCATCGAGCACCAGACTGTAGCACTTGTTCTTCACATCCCGCAGCCTCTGCACAAAACTTTCTACCGATTCGTCGTTGCGCTGTCTCATTTTAACCAAATCGGTAAGCTTCTTCTCATGTATGCCAGCAAAGAAGTATTTGTGAAATTGCCTCTCCAGATCGGCCCATGTAATTATAGAATTTGGAGGCAATGATATGAACCATGTGAAAGCCGATCCAGACAATGATGACGAGAATAGTCTCACCCTTAATTCCTCCCTGCTGGCAGCCTCCCCGCACTGGATAATGAAGCGGTTGATGTGCTCCATCGTCGACGTGTCGTCTTGGCCAGAGAACTTGGTAAAATCAGGCACCTTGTACCGATTTGGAAGAGGAATCAAGTCATATGCAGGCGGGTACGGGGTCCGATAGGAGTATGTATTGACCTTGGGTTTGATACCGAATTGCTCCTTCATGACTTCGGCAATCTTGCTGACCCAATACGCATCATGCTCCTGCCGACTCATTGGCTGATTATCGACTGGTGGAGTCGGCTGACGCGCCCCTTGGAGATGTGCAATAGTCGTGGGCGCAGCACCAGTCATCTGGACGCTATGCATCGGCTGATTTACCGATGGATAGATTGGCATGCTTGGCGGAGTCGGCTGACGTGCCCCTTGAAGATATGCAGTTGTCGTAGGCGCAGCATCAGTCATTTGCATGCTATGCATCAGTTGGCTTACCGATGGATGATTTGACATACTTGGCGGAGTCGGCTGAACTGTTACGTTCATCGGTTGTTGTACCGATGATCCGCCTTGGATGTAAGCTGGGCCTCCATAATAACACATTGGCGCGCCGGGCTGCTGAGCTGGTGGCTGGTTGACCCATCCCATATTGTAAGGCATCGGCATGTGACTTACCGATGGTTGATAGCTGACCGGAGCATGCGGCTCTTGAATCTTGGAGCAATTGATCACCAGATTGCCTTGGGGATATGGAGCTCTGGCTTGAGCGTTTGCCGTCAGAGATTGACTACCGGCGGTTATAATGTGTTGCATCGGCACAGAGCTTGCCGATGGTGGCATCAGAGGTATGTTGGGGATCACTTGGAGATCATCTGATGGCACTTGTATGGTTGGAGCAGGCGCGGAGTTGTGCATCACATGAGTCATCGGCTGTGGCTGTGCTGCCGATGCTGTAGAGTTCTTCCAGGTTGAACCGTCTCCCTGCACCAGGTTAGAGCCAACATATAGATTTGGAGGCATACCGTATCCCCACCAGTTAGCGGGGGCTGGTCCTGAAGTTGCCGACGCAGCTGGATCTGCGTTGAACTTGGTAGCATCGCCGGCGTTCGGTCTTGGTGACGTAGCCACATCGGCAGACGGTTCCACCGGGGTGGAAGACGCCATCTGAGCCGCCGATGGGCTCGCAGATGCCATCCCAGGTTGATGGTACGCTGGGCCGGCATATCGCGGTGCATGTCCTTCTTTGAATGTTTGTGCAACAGCATTGTAGACAGTATTGGACAGCACGCTAGAGTGGTTAATCAAAGCTTGACTTACAGCGGCGTTAACAATCTCTTGTAGCTTGCCAGGGTTGGCGTCGTACGTGACCTGCCGTGGCAACGGCGGATCTTGCTTCTGAATTGCTTCGCCGCTCCTGCTGAGGCTGAAGGATTTGAGATACAGCTGCCTGTATTCCTCCATAGCCCGCTCCATGGCCTGCTTCTGATCATCTTTCAGATCGGCTTCAGACACTTCAATGACATTCCTCTGATTAACATCGGCGTGATCAGCCATGCCGGATGTGTAGATTTGTATAATCACGTCCCACCGAGCGTGCCAAAAGAGGTGTTGACACAAAAAGCGTCAAATCTGTGAACACCTCGGGCTATTACCCAAAGCTCGATGTCGAGGGCGTGCCAGTCGATTTGACCAATCAATCGACAAGGATGATAACTATGACAAATTGAACGAGACGACAGCGATGCGCCCGGACGTCAAGGCTCAGATTGATCACGGATAACTAGAGCAGAGCTAGACGAGGCAAACAACGATGCGCCCGGATTGCTAAAGCCTAGAGGTACTCCCACGCGGAACTAGCAAGGATTTGACGGAGATCAAGGTGATGCAGCCCGTCGAAAGCTTGAAGAACTCGTTGAAGAACTCGTTGATAACTATAACTAATGCATAAGAAGGTAAATTGCGATAAAAGTAGGATAAAAAGTAAAATTGATTTGTTTTGAATTGGATTGATATCTTTATTCCATAGCCCTCGGGCTCATATTTATACTCCCACATGGAGAGTTGTACAATGACACGACACATATTTTTCCTAAAACAAACTCCTACTTTAAAGGAAACTGACTCGCGTAGGAGCCGGATAGCAATATTTATTTCCTAAACAAACACACCTATTTTAAAGGAAAATAAACGACTCATGCAAGAGTCGGACTCAAACTACTATAATAATACTAGTATAAAACACCAGTTTCCTTATTCTTCTCTTCGATGAAAACTTTCCATCGGCAGATCCCTTTAATCCGCACTTTCCTTCTTTCGACCACCGGCAACCTTCTGCTGCCGCCAAGCACTAAGTTACGCCCATCAGCATCGGCAACACTTTCCCGATCGGCAATCGGCAGCATCTTCTTCATTGGTAATCGGCAACGAGCCCTCATCGGCAATCGGCAGCCAACCTTCATCGGTAATCGGCAACTAGCTTTCATCGGCAATGATTCTTCATCGGCAACCACCAATCAACCTTTGTCGGCAAAGATTACCCAGCCTTCATCGGCAACATACTTGACCTTCTGTAGCACTCTCCCATCGGCCATATCAGCTCATACTTTACCGACGCCGATGGAGAATAGTCACTAGCCAATCAAGCTTCGATCCATTTGACACGTGTCGAAAAACGGTGTCAACAAAAGGATTAGCATCAATTTTCATCTTACCATCAAATTTCAAATGCCCTTCTTGAATAGCTTTCTGAATCCGCATTCTGAATACTCGGCAATCATTGATGGAATGATAATTGGTATTGTGGTAGCCGCAAAACTTTTTATCTCTCACCCCTTCAGGGTGCAGCATGGGATGCCCTTCCGGCAACTTGATACGCCCTTCTTTGAGCAACATCTCAAACAACCTGTCTGACTTGGAGACATCAAAGTCGTACGTACCCTTCTGCTACCTCAACCAGCGTTGACTGACCTGAGTTGGTTCTTTCCCCCAGACCAATTTGGTTGCGGCTATTTCATCTTCATCATCGTACTCTGCTGCTTCCTCCAGGAAACTTTGATACATCTCATTAGCCACATCACCCTTCTAGAAACGGTTGTCTCTTCTGAACCCTTGAGCCTGATTGCTCATCATGGCTAATCGTTGTGATAACTGACCAAGGTCATCAAAGTCCATGCCGAACAGCTTCTCCCTGACATTCGGTTGCATGCCCGCTATTGCCATCCCTGGCAACTGGTCATCTGGCAGGTTTAAGGAATAGCAAAGGTTTTTAGTCTCCCTGAACCTGCGGAGATACTCCTGGGGTGTTTCATTGGCTCTCTGCTTCAAGCTCATAAGGTCAACTAGTTTCTTCTCATTAGTGCCTATAAAGAAATATGAATGAAACTTCTACTCCAATTTTGCCCAAGTACCAATGGAATTAGCCGGCAGAGACGTGAACCACGTGAAAGCCGGCCCTGTCAGAGACAATGGGAAATATCGAATCCTCCAAGCTTCATCAGCGGATGCCTCTCCAAGCTGCATTAAGTATCGGCTGATGTGCTCTATTTTGCTAGTATCATCCTGACCAGAAAACTTGGTCAGGTCTGTGGGAGGTTTTACTCTCGGAGGGAGTGCAACTCGGTTATACCACTCTGGATAAGGGGACTTGTATTCATATGACAGGCTCTTTGGCTTTAGGCTAAACTGATTTTGCATCATATCTGCCATCCTGTTCATGATAAGGTCAATATTCGAGTTTGGAGCTCCATGTGTCTGCCCTTCAAAAGCCAAACCTGCAGAGTTCTTATACCCTGGATTCGGGAAAGAGTCAATAGCATTGTAATCGGCAAATTCCTGATATCCGTCTCCATACATATTTTTTTGCAACCTGTTCGCAGCTGGAGACACCTTGAAAGCCGATTGTGGGATGTTCCCCGTTGCACCGAACGTGAGCTGGCCATAAGTCATGGGGTGTTGTTGTTTCTGGTGAGGAGCCATCCCACCTTGGTTCATGTCGGACGTCTCGCCATCTTCAGCAATTTTTCCCTGGCGTTTCGGCATATTGAACAATGTCGGTCCTTACATTGGACCAATGGTTTCCTCAAAGCATTTATCGGCGGATGGACCGAAAGTACTGACCATGATTGAGCGAAAGGTGTTCAGGAAAGCTGTATGATGATTCCTCAGAGTTTCACTCATAGCTTTATAAACCATCTCAGACATCTTCTGAGCATATTCTTCTTCGGTGTAATCAGTTTGATGTAGAAAGAGAGTTCTCGGAAGCTGCTGCTTCTGAAAAACATTGTTGCTTTTATTCTTTGAAAAGGACAGCAAGCACTTCTGCTGAAACTCATCACACGCTTGCTGGACTGTATTTCTCAGGTCTTCTGGCAACTCATCCATAGTCACGACCAGAACCTGGCTGTTATCGAATTCAACCATCTTGAAAAAGTGTGTGGTCCCACTGGGCGTGCCAAAAAGTGTGTTGACACAAAATGTGACGCACTGTGCCCAACACACAGCAAGCCAGAAAGCGTAGCTTCAATCGGGTGCCCGGGTGTTTCGGAGTCCGGAAACGTGTCAGCCAGTTTGACCTGAAACTAACAAGGGATGAAAATTATTAGATATAAAACTGGAACATGTCGGATGAGACCAGACAGTTCCATATATACGGCTCTGAAGCCACTTACGACGACATATAGCTATAGAAGCTATCTGCCAACAAGTTTTATAGATCATTCGGCTAAAACAAACAATAAACATGTGAAAAGTTGATAGCTGAACGCGCTGTTGACGCAAAAAATCATCGGAATCTGCGAACACCTTGGGCTTATACCCGAAATTGATCTTCGAGGGTGTGCCAGTCGATTTGACCAGTTAATCGACAAGGACGATAACTAGAACAAAGCTGAACGAGACGATGGCGATACGCCCGGACGCCAAGGCTCAGATTGATCAAGGATAACTAGAACAATAGCAGAACGAGACGACAGCGATGAGCCCGGACGTCAAAGCTCTGATTGCTCAAAACACGGAACTTGCAAGGTTGATGGAGGTCGATGAGATGCAGCCCATCAAAGCATTGAAAGAACTCGTAGATAATTAAACCTAATGCGGTAAAGATAAATTACTGGTAAAGCAGATAAAAAATTAATTGATTTGTATTGATATGCTTGATATATTTTTCACGACCTCTAGATACATATTTATACTCCGATACGACTCGTACCTTTCCTAAACAAAAACTCCTATTTTAAAGAAAATAAAACGACTCACGCTAAAGGAAACAAACGACTCGTGCAAGAGTCAAACTCGAAATAAATCTATTAATACTGGCACGAAATTACCAGCTTCCATATCTATCTCCTTCACGATGAAACCTTCCATCGGCAGACTTCCTTCAATCCGCAACTTTCCTTCTATTGCCATCGGCAGTTCTCTGCTGACGCCAGCCACTTCATCCTTCTTCCATCGGCATCATCATTCATTGGCAGCTTTCCGTCCTCATCGGCAATATTCCTCATATCAGCAACAGGCTTTGGCTCAAGATGGCTCAAGCTTTCGAACTCTTGAGACGCGTATTTGTCCCTGATGTGCGGCAGTAATCCCTGGAAGGCCAAATCCGCCAATTGCCATCATCAAGTACCAAGCTATAGCACTTGTTCTTCATGTCTCGCAGTCTTTGCACGAAGCTTTCTACCGATTCATCACTACGCTGCCTCAATTTGACCAAATCGGTAATCTTCTTTTCATGTGCACCAGCAAAGAAGTATTTGTGAAACTGTTTTTCTAAATCAGCCCAAGTGATCACAAAATTTGGAGGTAGTGAAATAAACCATATAAATGTCGATCAAGATAACGATGACGAGAACAATCTTACCCTCAGTTCATCCCTGCTGGCTGCCTCCCCACATTGGATAATAAATCGGTTAATGTGTTCCATTGTTGACATATCACCTTGACTAGAAAACTTGGTGAAATTTGACATTTTGTACTGATTTGGGAAGGGGATTAAATCATAAGCTAGAGGGTATGAAGTCCGATAAGAATATGTATCAATCTTAGGCTTGATACCGAATTGCTCTTTCGCCACTTCGGCAATCTTATCGGCCCAGTACGCATCTTGATCCTGCCGATGCACTGACTGGATGTTGACTGGTTGAGCAGGGTGATGCAGTTCTTCATATCTTTGTGATGAATAGGCCGGAGCAACCGGCACATTTGTGGCATCAGTCTATTGAGTATTATGCATCGGCTTATTTGCCGATGGGCAATTCTGAACACCCACTAGGATGTACTGTGGCATTATATTCATCGGCTGATATGCCGATATCTCATTGTGCGCATTCGCCTGAGGGTATGGCGGCGAAATACTACTTATCGGCTGGGGTGCCGATATTTCATTCTGCAGACTCGTTGACGGATGATACTGCGGAGCTCTCGCCACTTGGTATCCAGGCTACACAACTTGCTGCTGAATCGGTAATTGACCGATCCAACTTACGTTAGATGTCATCGGCATATGACTTGCCGATGGTTGATAATCAGTTGTCGCTTGCTGCCCTTGTACCCTTGAATGATCGCCTTGATTTGCGGGTACCACAGCTTGAGCAGCCATTGTCGATACAGGCTGATTAACAGTTGCCATGCCTTGTTGCATTAGCAAAGAACCTGCCGATGGTTGCGCATACGCTACTCTGGGTATCGCCATCTGAAGATTCCCTGACGGCAACTGCACCGTTGGAGAGGATGTAGCGTAATGCATTACTAGAATCATCGGCTGTGCAAGTGTTGCCGATGCCACGGGAATCTTCCACCCTGCATTGCTATCTTGGACCAGTTTGGAATCAGCAGATGGACTTGGAGGCATACTGTATCCCCACCAGTTGGCAGAGGTTAGCTGACTCTGGGTCACAGGTCCAGACATTGTTGACGCCACTAGATTTGTATTCAATTGAGTGATGCTTGCGGGGTTCGATCTTGGCGGCATAATCTCATCGGCAGATCGGTTCATAATCGGTGAAAACACCCTTGGAACCGCCGATGGGATCGTGACAGATGCTGATCCGAGTTGATGATACGCTGGACCAACATAATATGGTGCTTATCTTTCCTTGAAAGTTTGTTTGACAGCATTGTATACAGTATTGGACAGCACATTGGATTGGCTAATTAACACATGATTTAATGCAGAATTAACCATCTCTTGTAATTTACTAGGATTGGCGTCGAAGGTGACCAGCCATGGATCTTGCTTCTGGATAGCTTCGCCGCTCCTGTTTAGGCTGAAGGACTTCAGATACAACTGTTTGTACTCCTCCATAGCCCGCTCCATAGCCTGCTTCTGATAATCTTTCAGATTTTCTTTGGAGACTTCCATGACACTCTTCGGATTGATCCCAGCAGTATTGTCCATTAAGCTTGTAATGGGCTAAACCGTGGCCAAAAGATGTGATATTGTCCCACCGGGTGTGCCAAAAGAGGTGTTGACGCAAAAAATCGTCGGAATCTGCGAACACCGGGTGTGATAAATGACTCACGCTAAAGGAAACAAACGACTCGTGCAAGAGTCGGACTCGAAATAAATCTATTAATACTGGCATGAAATTACCAGCTTCCATATCTATCTCCTTCACGATGAAACCTTCCATCGGCAGACTTCCTTCAATCTGCAACTTTCCTTCTATTGCCATCGACAGTTCTCTGCTGACGCCAGCCACTTCATCCTACTTCCATCGGCATCATCATTCATCGACAGCTTTCCGTCCTCATCGGCAATATTCCTCATATCAGCAACAGGCTTGGGCTCCCATCGGCAACGCTTTCTTACTTCCATCAGTAATATTGTTGCCTTCATCACATCGATAATGAGCCTCAATTCTCATCGGCAATGTTCTTCCTGTTGGCAACATCTCCTTGCCTTCATCAATAGTTTCTTCCTGCCTCAATCGGCAACAAGTCCTTGTCTGCATCAGCAATACTCTTGCCTTTATCGGCAATCTGACCGGTAATATCCCAATGCCGATAAGGAACGGCAACTAGCCTTTTGCCGATCGGCACAATCCTTAGATCATATTGACACGTGCCAAAAAATGGTGTCAACACGTGCATTGCATGAAAAAGTACCTATGGACGAATCATAATTAACTATGAGTTAAAGCATAACCAAGCTCGGCAAATCCAACCGAGTTGGGGTCCATGATGAAGGAACATATAAGAAAACATGATTAAACTAATCTAAAGCCTGCGTCTGCCACACGACACCCAACATTATCAAAGCTTAAACATGGTTAACATGTATGAACCCGCAACACGTAACAATCTAGATTTAAACTAATTTGGCTACTATGACCATGAGTTCTATTCGTATGAACAATATGATTAACTATTAAAACAATAATAGATCTATAAGAAAAGATAAAGCCGAACTGTATCAATCTAGATTGGGCAAAAGAGTGTTACAAATATATAACAAATATAAAACATGCAACACGTAGTAACTTGATGAATCTATTAGATCTTGTCAAATCTAATAGAGTCGATAACTATCTTGCTTTTGCTAAGCATATCGAGCAAGCACCTGCCGCACGGTGTGTACTCATAAACGAAACATAAGCGAAGACTTCTTGATTGTCAAGCAAAGATCTGTCGCACGATCATTGAAAAAACAAACAAGACTACTTGCATCAACATCTAAATCCACCGCATGATACTAGACATGATAGCAAGGTTGCCGGAACTTACGGAGGTCGACGGATCGATGATTCCTCTCGAAGAACTCGACGACACGACAAAGGACTCGAAGTTGGTACGGGGTCGGTTGTATTGTATTGGTTGTGAACAGTTTTTACAATGGCCAAGGGTTCATATTTATACCCTGGACATGACATGAGTCCTAAAAGGACATGACTACAAATATTAAAGGGAAAAACACGACACTTCTAACCCTAGTCTTTTCTTCGGAGTCTTCATTTCCTTAATCATCGCGATGTCTGTTGCCTGATTCGGCTCTCACTTGCCGTTTTTGTGGCTCCTTCAACAGAAAACCACCCCTTCTCAGAATAGCCGACCGCACGATCATTTGTCGAATCTTTCGAGATTAACCGACCACACAGACACTTGCCGAATTGCTCCGAAACCAGCCGACCGCATGGATATTTGCCGAATGCTCCAAACACCACTGCCTGTTGGCCCACCTATCATTCTCCTAAGCATACCAAAATCCAGTGTTAACAGATATTTACCCAAGGGGGTCAGAGTGCCTGCAGCTAAGTCCTCAGCCATCATCATGTGATTTAAGGTTGGCTTATTGGATTTTCCATAGAAGATGAATCTGCAAAGCTACATGTTCATGAAAGCCCTGCACTCCTTGTCAAGAATAGCACCAGATGTCTTCATATAGGTCTGAATGTACTTTACCCATCCACCATTAGATTTGACAGCTTTCTGGCTGCTTTTGCTCTTGTACTTGAAGGGGTATATTGGTTGTGACACATTCAGGCCAGTCATCATGAAAACATCGGCCAGTCATCATGAAGGACTATTCACCCTCCCCCTCTAGTTCGCCATCTCGACCCTATGAAGTTATAACCTACATAGGTTTGGCTCTCCAACCAATGTGTTGTAGAGAAGTGCATAGGCGAGTTTAGGATAGATAATTATACTGTTAAGAGGGGAATTATTAAGCTAATGCAGTTGTCTAGTGCCAAGGTGACAACTAACAATGCGTATGTGTTAGGTCTAGTGGCATGGCAAACAAGCAAGAGAAAAACTTTTGAAAATGTTATATAGGTGCTAAAAGTGTTGTTGTCCCATGGAACACTTTTTGGAGTTAGCATATTAGAAAAGATTTTGAGAAAGGGACTTGATGAGGTGGCTGATGCACTTATCAGATAAGTCATGTGACCTCCAGAGAGAAGGCACTCGAGCTTAGGTGCCCCACTGCTTAGGTCAAAACATCGCTCAGTTTCACTATTTGGTGGGTCACCGAAAAAGCCCAGTTCTCCTAGGGTTGGGGCACCAGAGCTTTGGTTTTCCCAGTGAATATAGTGGGTTTCACTACTTAACATTAGAGGTGGACCTCTTCTTCTGGTGCCACTAGAGAGAAGGGATCCCAAGAATATGTCCAACATTTGGTGGCAATTGATAAAGTTGGTTGTGCACGGGAGTTTTCAAAGAGGTATTACTTCTTTGGTGGACATTCTTTTCCATGTGACCATGTATTACTCTCGCAAGAATGAGCTCTAGTAAGGCGATAATGACTCCATTGATTAGTCCAATCTATGTGGCAAAACCTGTCCACCCAGCACCACATCGTGTCATGCCGTGTTGTGTCGGGCAAGGCCTGGCCCAAGCCCATGCACACCACGACTCGGCTCGACGGCGACACACGCATGTGCATGTGGCACACCATTAGTCTCTCTCAACTTATCAACTTAACAACAGGTGCACATATTTATCACCTACTTTAACCGAGTCAATCTTTAGTCAAAATACTATGGATTATGACTTTATTTCACCTAACATTACTTTTAGCCTTAAAGTTTATTTGATTTTAATCGAATAAAATTAGGCTACGCCCAATTTAAAACCAACCTTTACTATCATGGCATTGTCAAGCTTGAACTCTTTTAGCCCAATTATTTGTGGCCTTGTGGGCCTACCAATCTGGACCACACGTAGCAAGCAAATACTCCTGTATACCCGTGTCGGCCAATCCGGAGCACATGTAGCAAGCAAATGTAGGCGTCTCTGCTGTGAGGTATGGCTACAAGTGTTGGCAACGAGGACACAAATTGCATCGATATGTTCCATATTTGTTGACTATGGACTGTTTGTGGACTAGATGATGTAATGGGTCATGTCGTTTAAAGCTAAATGAAAATTTGAATTGTTGTAATTAAATCAGTGAGTTTGATTTTAGATTATCTGTATGAGCTACTAATATTATAGTTTGAATTGATGTAGTAGTGTCCTGATTTGAGCGTCTTAGCTGGAGTTGCGTATAACGAAGAATCAAGAAAAGCACGCTATTACTTTCGAGTTTCGAGTGTAAGTTCACTTACTTTCCCGCCTATATTATAAGTATGACACATGCACCTGTACCACATACGAACTACTCCCGCACAGCGAGCGAAACAGAGGCAGGCCTTGACTTATAGGTACATCGAAAAACTAAAACAACTGAGCCGGCGCGCCTACTACACTACACGTCTCCCCATGTGCAGGAAGAAGTAGAAGAAGAAGAAACCAGGACCCATGGGCCCCGTGTGGACGACGCGTCGCCACCTCGTTCGGTGTTCGGTCCAACTTCTACACCATCTGGGTCTCCGACGGCCGCACCGCGCGGGTGCCGACGGCCTCCTCCTCGGTGTCTTCAGCCTCACCTGACATCTCCTCGAGCGACTTGCCCTTGGACTCCGGCACCAGGAAGGTGAGTACGAAGCCGAGCATGTTGCATCCCGCGAGGACGAAGAGCGAGTTGCGCACGCCGATGCCCGCGGGGTACCCGGCGTCCGCCTTGCTCTTGTCCTGGTTCTGCGCCGCGTACAGGAACCCAAAGGCCCCGATGATGGCGCCGGCCTTCCCCGATGCGGCGGAGATACCGTGGCAGGTGGACCTTAGCCGCGCCGGGAAGATCTCGGCGGGCACGATGAAGGTGGTGCTGTTGGGCCCGAAGTTGGCGAAGAAGAAGGTGAAGGCGTAGACGACGACGAAGCCGATGTGGTTCCCCGGCGTGGTCCAGTGGTGGTAGGGGACGGCGAGGACGAGCATGAAGACGGTCATCATGAAGAAGCCCAGCAGCTGGATGGCGAAGCGTCCGACGACGTCGATGAGCGCGACGGTGAACCAGTAGCCCGGGACGGTGCCGCACAGCGCGATGAGCGTCTGCGCCCGTGAGATGCGGTACACCTCCTCCAGCGCGCTCATGGTGTTGGCCTTGGGGATCCAGTTGATGCTGGTGAAGATGTCCTTCTGGAACAGGTTCTGGCTGTAGAAGGCGATGTCCAGGAGGAACCAGGTGGTGGCGGTGCCGACGAGGTGGAGCCCGTGCCGGCGCGCGAACTCCCTGGAGAAGAGCCCGAAGCTGTTGCTCTCGGCGGTGACCATCTCGTCCAGCTTCGCCTGCTCGTCCACGATCTCCGTCTGGAGCACCTTGGACATGTCCGCCGCCGCCTGCTTGGCGTTCTTGGCCACCAGCGCCGTGTAGCGCGCCGTCTCGGGCATCTTCATCCGCCAGTAGTAGGTGAGCACCGCCGGCGCGGCGCCCAGCATGAGGATGATGCGCCACATGAAGTCGGCCTGCGGCACGGTGGAGGTGAAGTGGTTGTCCTTGTACGCCGGCGACGGGTACGCGGCGCGGAAGGCGGCGGACATGATGAGCGTGACAATGCCGCCGGCGAGGATGCCGAAGCCCTGCATGGCGAACACGGCGGCGATGAAGGCGCCGCGGGTCTTCTTGTTGGCGTACTCGGACATGATGGTCGCCGACAGCGGGTAGTCGCCGCCGATGCCGAAGCCGAGCCAGAAACGGAAGAAGCAGAGCGTGGCCATGACGCCCGTGGGGGTGTGGCCGAACGAGAGGCCCGACGCGATGGAGCAGATCACCATCAGCATCAGCGTCATCCCGTACACGCTCTTGCGACCGAGCTTGTCGCCGAGCCACCCGAAGAAGAGCTGCCCCGCCAGCGTGCCGCAGAAGGCCACGCCGTTGACCGCCGCGGCCACGTTGGGCGGGAGCGAACCCGGGTTCTCCTTGCTGGTGTCCGTGTAGTAGATGCGGCCCAGCAGCTTGGTGACGAGGGAGATGCAGAAGAGGTCGTAGGCGTCCGTGAAGAAGCCCATGCCGGCGACGATGATGGCCGTGAAGTGGTACCACTGCGTCTTGGCCGCGTCCAGCGCGCTGAGCACCTGCAGGCCGTCTCCCCCGCGCGCCATGGCGGATGCTGCCCAACTTTGTTGTTGTTGCTAGGTGGGGGCAAGTCCAAGTCGGGATGGATTTGGGAGATGCGCTTGAAGCTTGTGTTGTGTGCACAAATGGCGCGGCGGGCGAAGGGTATATGTAGTGAACCACACTGCACACTGCTGGTCACGGATCCTAGGCGGAATATTATACTCTGCTTTTGGGTTGCGGCTGGCCGCTGCAGGCGCCCGCCGTGTCACCCTGCGGCCGGCGACGACCGGGATGGCTGGGCAGTCATGACCGACCGCAACGCACGCCGCACGCGCTTGCTCACTCAACTTGCTCGCGGCCGCACGCCCTCGCACCGATCACAGTCAGTTTTGACAACCGAAAAAGGCTTGCTTTACAATTTTTTGAAAATTGAAATTCAAACATGCGAGGGGATCAGCATCCACGAGCTTGAGTTCACTCTGTGCGTGACGTCACGCGCATGGTTACTTATCTTTTTGCCGTTTTCTGCCCCGGCGGATTCCGTTTCGCCATGACCGGAGTGGCGGAGCCTGAAGTCCACCCCTCGCAGCCATTACGGAGAAACTTGGTTAATGACAAGGACATGATGAGTGTGAAGTGCGAACGCAGTTAGCTCTTGAGCAGGCTAGCAACACACATCGACGACTTCGAGTCTCCACCACGCACCCACCCCCAATTATCGCGCTGCGCTAGTCACCAAATTCAACGGATATGGCCCTAGAAAAACAGTGGATGTTGTTGCAACACGAATTCCTCAGTTTCAACTACATTGGCATCTAGTTTCAGAAGAAGATAAGAAAACTACATTGGCATGTGCAAGAAATACTCTGTGTTTGTGTTTGCAAGAAAAACACTCTCTCCCCCTAGCCTTTTTATTTATATATAAAGACTCACACATATTTTATCAGGTACAGCTAGCTGGGGCTCCTTTGTAAAGTTCATATTCCCCTCAAAACGTTTTAGATTTCAATTCTTCTTGAAAATATTTCTACGGTGATTCTCTCACTTCTTCCAAACTATTTGACGGCTATTCTAGAATCGAATTCTTTAAGGAAAATGAGAAAGAACTTAATTGAAACACAAATGAAATATCCATTTTTGGTTACTCTCCCTCTATAGATGTCCAACAGGCCGGGCGGGTATGGGCCCATGCCTCTTAGGGCCAATGGCCTAAGCGACGGCCTAGGCACGGTACCATGGACCATTTTTTTTGTCCGTGCCACTCCGAAAAGTATGACAACCAGCCAGCCGGACCAGCTCGAGGTCCAGAGAGAAGGGAAAGGGAGGCAGTGCTATAGGGGAAGGTGGTGGTGGTCGCCAGTGACCTCATCCTCACTGCCCTTGACACCAGATCTGACAAAGGCGGAGCTCAGGGCAGAGCGGAGAGGGTGTCGAGGAAGACCTTTTGTGCCGGCACTCGCTCCCATGACGTTGTCTGTGCTCGCACGAGGGGACACAACATTCGTGCTCTGGGCCAGCGCTTGTTCGCGCTTGCGCGAGGGGATGCAACATTCGCGCTCACGTCTATACGTCGGCGAGCAAAGAAGTTAGAGGCCATGTGCGGAGCTACGAAGCTTGGGGAGTTGGGGGCAGAGTTTAGGGCGCGCGAGAGGAGAAGGGAAGGAGTCTGCGCAAGCGCCTTGTGAATTCTGCAACAAGTAGCAAGTGCGGCACTACGGCATGCGTAGGGAAACAACTGTAGGCGACATGGCTTGTGGGAATATGAACGTGGGCCTTTAACAGCCTGAGGTAGACACCAGGCCGCCACTAAATTTCGGGTCGTGCCATGCCAGCCCTACATGCTCGGGGTGCGGGCCAGGCACAGCCTGCTCCATCGAACTGGGCCAGCCTGGGCCTGCTATAGTCACAGGCTATGTCGTGGTGTCGGGTTAAAATACCGTGCCAACGGGCCACGAGTTGCATGGACATCTATATCTCCCTAGTGGTGTTTAGGTGGCTAATGGAGAATAATTCCATAATTTTAGTATATTTTGTAACACAATTATGGAGAATGACCTAAGAATCTAAATTGCTTCTTGCACCCACACGTATAGTACTATGGCATGAGTATTTGAATTTGAAAAACAATTAAGAGCATGGTCATAGGCTCACAACATCCTAGATACAAAAAGAAGAGACAAAAGGGGTCACTCGGCAAACAAAATCATGGTGAAGAATATAGCATAACAGTTTTTAAAAGATTGAGTCGTGCAAGGGGTAGACGTAGGCAATGTTTTTGTCGATGCAAAGCATCGGGTTAAGGCAGTCAAGATTATTACCACAAAACAATGATGAGAACATCAAGGTTTGTCATGCATGCCAATCGACTATGATCTTCGCAACTGGTGAACGGACCAGGCACCTAGGTTTGAAAGAAGTAAGGGCCAGTATGGATGGGCTCTGGTTCCTTCACTGGAGTCGTACTATGGCGGAGCTATAACTTCTTTGTGTTTGCAATTCATTGTTGTAGGAGTCGCGACGTTTTCCCTTGTGCCATAGTAATTAGTGTTCCCAAGGCCTGATCAAACTCTTTTTGTCACAATGGAGCAACTTGTTTGGATCTCACTAAATTATGTAATGTAGCTTTCACAATTTAGGCTTAGGGTCCCAAAAAATAGCTTTTGTTCCACCTTTACAATATAGCTTTTACAACCCACAAAGTGTCTCTTGTTAGCTTATACCAGATTGTGCGTGTTAAAAGTTCTAGCTAATCCAAACAGTACATTTTTTTACAATCGGCCTTTCATAATCTAATCGTCCACAGGCTACGGTCCATAAACCCCATAAACCCAGAGAGGACAACCAAGATTGTAGTTTGTGGACTATATAGAAGTCTTAAACCCCACTCTCTAACCAATGTCAAATTATAATGCACTTACCGTTTCCCTCAGCCAAAATTATTTTATCTTTCATAAGTTTTTAGAAAATTATATTACATATGCTAGTTTAAATATACTATTAAGACATGATTCAAGAAGATTTCAATGAAACTAATTTTTTTAGATAAAGGATACAAACTATCCGACTTCATCTACCCGTGGGTAGAATCAGACCAAATTATTACAACATGAAAATTAAAAAGAAAGAAACTGATGGAAAAAATTACATCTCCAACAAGGAGCTCGAGTAGTTCTACGCGACAAACAGGCTTACTCCGTGATGTCAACTCTACTAGAATAAGATCATCAACGTGATGACAACTCCACTAGAATAAGATCACTAACGTCGATACAAAGCCGCTAAAAATACGTTTGTCAGACCTAAAAATGTACTGAAAACGTTGAACACTGACCACTATTGAAGACTGACCACTATTGAAGACTGGATGTTTTTTCTAAGGCAACCGCACAAAGCATTTGGTGTAGACGTAAGCCTGCCCACCAAAAGCCGAGCTGTTACGCCATCTAGCGCCACCTCTGTTTTGAGCTGTGCTGCAAGGTAACACGCGGTAGGAAATCCTGGCTCTGACGAACAACAACTTCGACGACGCGCCAACTGCGCCACCGCCATTGGCCCGGAGAAACCAGGCTAGGTTTTCACCCAGTTATTGAACGCCCACGGGCGCAACAGCTTCAGTGACGACTTCAACAAGATGCGAGGCACAGTGAGTACCACCGCCACCGGCCCGGCGTAAGATACCAAGCAGGGTTTTCACCCAAACTGCCGCTTCGTGAACCGGTCGTCGGGCGTTGAAACATGTCGCCGTCCAGATCATCCGCCGCAGGGGAGGAGGGTGTTGGCGGCCAGATCTAGATCCAGCCGCCGTCACCCAAGAAGCCCCGGCTGCAGGCGTTGCCCACGCGGCTACCCCAGGTCCGGATCCACCTGAACCGCCCGCTAGAGAGACGGATCCACCCACGGGCCGGCCGCCACAGCCGCCAATGGAGATAGACGAGGGGAGAGAATGGCTGTGAGAGAGCCGGTGGAGGACAAGAAGAGGGAAAGGACGGGGCTGAGGAAGGGAAGCGGACCACCGTCGCCGCAAACCGGGGAGGAGCGGCGACGGCGGCCGGGGTGGCCCTTGGAGAGGCCCGAGGGGTGGCGGCAGTGGGATCCCCCGTGTCGCCTGAGAGAGACGACGCGGGGGGTTGGGAAATGAAACTAATTTGATACTATGGTGGTGTTTGGATCCATTAGACCATGGTCTAAAGTTTGGGTCTAAAGTTTAGACTCTAATGTGGGTCTAAAGTTTAGACTCCAGAACATGCAAACTATGATGTTTCGATCCATGGTCTAAAAGTATGTTGTGCACCTTTAGATCCTCTTTAGCATCTTTTTTGGTGCTAAAAATTTTAGACTCTGCTTTAGACCCAATGTCTTTAGACCATATTTTAGACCTCTGTTTGGATTCATGGGTCTAAAAGAAGTGCTAAAAGTGCAGGGTCTAAACTTTAGACCATGGATCCAAACAGAGCCTATAATATAGATGTTGGTTCATTTTTTTTCTGAAACCCTAGTCAAGATTAAAGATATTTGAATTAGAAAGGAAACTACAATAACTTGTACTTTGAAAAACGAGGGAGTACCTTTTCAGTTTATCGATGTCATAAATGACAATCCAATAGTAATGGTTTAATGTTTTTGAATTAGTATGCCAGAAGCCTTTATATTATAGAAAACACTTTAATCCCACCCATTCTCATTTTGTGGACAGGGAGTAGCTTATTTGCAGAGTGCTGGCTGTCGTAGATCTAGCTTTATTTAAGATCTAATTATATACTTGGGGTACTCCCTCTGTGTGTGATTTAGAAGTTGTTTTGGACAAATTTTGATCAAAGATTGAGAATATAAATTATTAATAACTTTTATGTTATTGAGATTACAAATATAAAAATTATATGAATAGATTTGTTTTCAAAAATATTTTCATAAAAGTATACATATATCATTATTCTATAAAAAAAATTTATAAAAATAAGAGATGGTAGATTGTGTCGCTGTTATTTTTAAATCGGATATAGAGGGAGTATATATACTAATCATTAAACAAACAATCGAAACTAACACCGTACGTGTCGTGTCAGGCCTCCTATTTGGCGGTAAAACAATTTTCTTAATCAGATCCTTATCTCAGTCTTCACTGAAATCGCGCGGGCGAGTTTGCATGCTATTCACACAACTCGAGACAACTCGCAGAAAAAAAAATCGATACAACTCCACGACGTAGCTATCCGTTGTGAAAGCGGCCGTTGACCCATTCAAGTCGTCACTGCCAGCGAAGCAGCAGGTACGAGATATTATTTTGTTGCGGTGTCCGTGTGGACCGGACACCGAACAGCAGCGCGCCATGCGGATGGGATGCGTAAACAAATCTTTTTCTTATTATTACCGTAATACAGAACTGCAGCTTAGTGCACACTGCGGCTACTGTTGTTTGCAGTTTTTCATTTTGTAATGGCAATCCAATTCATAAGATTTCTTACGTTGTTTATATATCGCTATCAGATTATAAAACTGGGACATCAGTTCATACAATTCAAAGGAAAACAATTTCAGCTGAGCACGACCGGCCTGTTTGTTTGGCTTATCAGCCGCCTTATCAGCTATCGAAATAAAGTTTTTATCTCACAAGAAAACAGCTAAAAAACAGCTACAACTAGCTTATCAGCCATCAAAATAACCAAGCGATTGCTGGCCCTATCGGCGATGTACAAGTGTGCGTACGTGCGACGTAGCCATTTCGACGTGCTATTGTATACAGTATTTGCAACCAAGGCTCTCAAGCAGGTCTCAGCTCTAGGAGAAAAATAAAAAATTTGGTACCACAAGCTCTGACCATAATTTTATCAAAATGATTCCTTGCTAGCGTCATTGTATCAGCCGTTCCATTTGACCTCGTTACTTTGTTAACGGGCAATCAATCAGCTTGAATCCCAAAAAACAAGCAAAGTACATGCGGCCGTCTACACACTGCAGCTCTGGAATCGAAAACACGTTTTCTTGTCTGCTTCGTTTGTTGTCCAGATTATAAAACTGAGATAGTATCAATCATATGCGTGCCATGATATCTATGATCAGTTATTTTTCCGTTACTACTTTTATTTAAGTTTGCGCTCACACCACGCTAAGGTTAGTATGTAGCCTATACTTTATTAACTGTTTGCTATCTATTGTTTTCAATATATTGAGATGAATGTGATGGAGATCATCTTTACATCAACAATATCAACAAAGTTTGTAGTCCCAAGCAAATTGAGGTAGGCTAGAGTTGAAACCCAACAAGATACCCAAGTCATGGTTCCGGCACTTCAATAGCTGCTTTCCAGGCAATCCTATCCAAACATAGATCTCTAGATATATTTCAAGCTTTTAAATCCCTATTCACCGCCTCCGTCTATGTCAACTTCGGTCTTCCTCTGCCTCTCCTTATATTATTAGTTTGGCTTGGGACTCCACACCCACAGCGCACTGGTACATCTGGCGGTCTCCTCTGGACATGGCCAAACCATCTCAACCAATGTTGGACAAGCTTTTCTTCGATTGGTGCCACCCCTAGGCAATCACGTATATCATCATTCCGCATTCGGTCCATTCTTGTGTGACCACAGATCCAACACAACATGCGCATTTCTGCAACACTCATTTGTTGAACATGTCGAGCCTTTGTGGGCCAACATTCGGCTCCATACAACATTGCAGGTCTAATTGTTGTCCTATAGAACTTGTCTTTTAGCTTTTGGGGTACCCTCTTGTCACATAGAATGCTAGAAGCTTGACGCCACTTGATCCACCATGCTTTGATTCTATGGCTAACGTCTGCATTAATATCTCCATCCCTTTGTAGCATCGATCCCAGATATCGGAAGGTGTCCTTTTTAGGCACGACTTGACCTTCCAAACTCACATCTCCCTCATCCTGAGCCGTTGTGCCAAAGTCGCATTTCATATACTCGGTTTTAGTCCGACTTAGTCTAAAACCTTTAGACTCAAGGGTCTGCCACCACAGCTCAAGTTTCCTATTTACTCCCGTCAAGCTTTCATCAACTAACACTACATCATCGGCGAAGAGCATGCACCAAGGGATGTCCCCTTGAATGTCCCTTGTAATCTCGTCCATTACCAAGGCAAAGAGATACGGGCTCAAGGCTGACCCTTGATGAAGCCCAATTCTAATCGGGAAGTAATCAGTATTACCATCATTGGTTCGAATGCTAGTCACAACATTGTTGTACATGTCCTTGATGAGGGTCACATACTTTGTTGGGACTTTATGTCTATCCAAAGCCCACCACATAACATTTCTTGGTATCTTGTCATAAGCTTTCTCCAAGTCAATGAAAACCATATGTAGGTCCTTCTTCTGCTCTCTTAATCGCTCCATAACTTGTCTTAACAAGAAGATTGCTTCTGTGGTTGACCTTCCAGGCATGAAGCCAAATTGGTTGGTAGATACTCGTGTCCTTCTTCGCAGGCGGTGCTCGATGACTCTCTCCCATTGCTTCATAGTGTGGCTCATCAACTTAATCCCACGATAGTTATTACAACTCTGGATGTCACCCTTGTTCTTGTAGATTGGTACCAAAGTGCTTCTTCTCCACTCCTCAGGCATCTTGTTCGTTCGGAAGATATTATTGAACATCTTGGTTAGCCATACTATAGCTATATCCCCAAGGCATCTCCACACCTTGATTGGGATACCATCCGGGCCCATCGCTTTGCTCCCTTTCATCCTTTTCAACGCTTCTCTAACCTCCGATTCTTGAATCCTCCGCTCAAAGCACCTGTTGTTGTCATCAAACGAGTCGTCCAACTGAACAGGGGAGTTCTCGTTCTCCCCATTGAACAATTTGTCAAAATACTCTTGCCATCTTTGTCTGATCTCATCCTCTTTCACCAAGAGTTGCTCCCTCTCATCCTTAATGCACTTGACTTGAGTAAAGAATTGTTCAAGAGGCTCCCAATTGTGAAGGTTGCACATCACCGATATTATTACTCTTAAGCCTAAGGTTGGTTTCTTGCCACTCACAATTCGTGAATGACTATAGAAGACACTAATTATTTTATGAAGGCCGCCATGGGTACATGGCAAACAATGGGCAGGGTGATTGGTACATACAATATCCATGTATCGATTGCAAAAATTAAAGAAAAATTAAAGGAAAATTTAGAACGTGGAGCATTCCCATTGTCATCTTCTGCTTAGGGTTTCATAAAAAAACTATGAGGCTTCGAAGAAGCATATGGAACCATGGTGACGACTTACCTAAGGAATTGTCATGGGATTCAGTTCTCACCTATGCGAGATGCCATCCGCGAAACAGTTTATGAAAGTGAGAATGAAACAAGTTAGGAAACGATAAATGAAATCGTCCAGAAAACCATCAATGAAACAAACCATGACACTTTAGTTGATGCTCAAGTGGTAGATGCTCTAGAGAAGAGGATACATGATGGGGAGGCAGAGTTTCTCTAATCATCTACAAAAATGTCATCATTAATCAACCAGAAGTGACAAAACAAGCACACCAGGCATCATGTCGTGGTTGTCTGAGTGCACCTCACATTTAATCTAGACCTTAGGATGTATTTGATTTAATTGAATAAAATTAGGCCAAGCAGTCCAATAAACTCCAACACAGATTCTCATGATAACTATCATCATGATATTTATAATCTATCAAATTAATAGCTATATACTTTAGTTTTTTTTCAATAAAAAATATATTATTTCTCATTTGTTTGGACTCTGTTTCATCTAGATTAACACGGAGGCAAGAGACGTCAGATAGCACCCTCGTCGCATCTACCCCCGACTGAGCTTATACAAAAAATCAGACAAGACCCTCTTATTCAACCGCAGCCGCGTAACGTCTCTTTGGGTTGTCGCCTCGTAGCTAGTGCAGTAGGAAACTCGGCAGGTAACTTCGGCCTGTCGATTCTACACGCGGCAACCGAAGGAACCCGGCCGGTTTTTGTTTTTGTCGTCGCGGTTGGCCGGACGGACAACTGCAAGTGGCCATGGGAAAACCAACAAGCACGACGCGGTTTGTGTTTTTTACATTTATTTTTTATAAATTAGAGATGACAGTACATTTAAATACATAGTAAAATAGATCAATAAAAAAATTCAAAATGATTTATAATTTAAAACGAAAGAAGGAGCAGTTGTTATGTTATGACCGCTTATCTTTTATATAACAAAAGAAAACTGATGCTTCTCGTTTCAGCCTAGACAAGAAGGGTTTACGCCGCACCAAGTAAAATGGATGGAATAGTTGTAAGGAAAATTATATCGGATGCATGTACCACGACATAGGGAGATGAAGTGCTTATCTTTCGCGTGTACATTATCATTGGTGTGAACAAGGCATCTATAGGACTCCCTAGATTATGAAGCCACTTACGTGTTGTTTGGTTCTTACTACATCCATAACGTAAATGAAAATGAAATTAGTTCAAATAGTGACTTGCCGTAACATCCAGAACTTTTAATTTGTTTCCACTTAAGTTATCAAAGATATAACCAAACAACACCATAAATACATGTCTTGATCGCAAGCTTTGGGTATAAATTTCCACAAGTATTTGATCATATCCTTGTCGTCACAGCTCACGACCTTGAATTCTTTAAATGAATATAATAAACAGTTTGCACTTACAAGCTTGAGCTCTTGTTAGCTAGTGAGCACATGTTGATTACATCATGCATATTTGCTAACATTTAACTTGTTACTAATACTACTAAATTTGATTATATTTATTAGCATAAATGATAGCAACAAAAATCTATAAGTAGCGATAGATGAAATGTGTACCAAATTGTTTTTTGCCACACAACACATGGAAATTGTCTTTTGCCACACAGCACATCGAAACTTTTTTTTTTATGGTTTCTGAAAATGACTCGCGGTACTGTATTTCCATCAGTACAGTACGGCACCACGTTGTACGTACGATTGAATTACTAATACTCCATTTATGCTGATGCGTCGTTGAATTCTACTCTACTCTACTCGGACAAACGAATTGAAGGCGTGTTGGGGGGTGGGGCCCACTTGGCAGGGCCTATAGTAGAGAAAAGTCGCCGGTCGTTGGCCGGGAGGGGTGGGCTAACGGCGGCTGTGTCCGGGCAGGCGATCGAGGAGCCGTCGTGTCAGCCTGCTGTCTGCAGTCTCCGCGCCTCGGTGTTGACCAGCCACAACACAACGCGTCTGGGTCCGGATTCTGGTCTCGGTCCGCTGCCTGCTCCACAGTCTAGACAGAGACCCTTGGATCGAACTCGAGTCCGTTCTGTACACAGGAGTAGCGCGTAGCATGCCATGCCACTATCATGATTTGTGGGTTATGTACATCCGTGCTCTGTTTTTTCATCATACATACTCCTACGCGGCGTTGCACTTGTTGTTTGTACACCTACACGGCTATGGAGTACGTGGCACACGGTATGGTCGCCGTGCCTGTCTTCAAGTATAGTACTCCGATCCTATTGGGTCAGCAACAGCCAACCGGAGCCTTTTGACCCACAGTCCACAGACAGACAGACGGACGAAGGACGGCAGAGGCCTCATACGCAAACGCAAGGCGGTTACAACGATTCACACTAGCAGGTAGCAGCTCCAGCTTCCTCCTGTCAAGTTCAATTTTTTTTCTCTCTATCTCTCTCTATATATATATGCTTTTGATTCGACTTATTATTTATAGATAGAAAAGATATAAAAAATTATGGAAATTTATAATAGGTTTAAAAACTTTTTTTTTGCATACTGGAACGTAGGATTACTTTCCTTAGTCAACATCTTCTCTTCCCCTATATTCTCAAAAAACATCTTCCCTTCCCCCAAGAAAACCCCCTTTTTTACCATTTACCACTAAAACTATAATATTTATGTACAAGTCTCAATGAGCTACGTAATCATGGAAATACTACCGGTTATATAACATAAATTTTAATTAGCGATACGGGTGTCATCTAATTTTCTTTCATGTATCTCCTTTCTATGCATCATGAGTGCATCCATAACCGTCGGATTCGACTTTATTGTCACCCCCTTTAGATTCCCAGGTATCATCACATAACCAAAAGATGGCCTCTACACCATGGCCAAACAAAAAAAAACTACTAAACAATTGGATCAATTGATTGTTTGTCTAACATCAACATGTGTGAAACTAGCATGGGACTGCTTATATAGTTTTAACCCTAGGCTAATACTTAATCTTGATGCTAAAACTTGAAAGTCTAAAGATCAAGGGTATAGTGAACTTTTCTAGACAATTAAAATCAACATACCAGATAGACTTGCATATCCTTGAGAGTTAGGCTAAGTATATCTCATAGTTGGCTATGTCTTGTGGAAGTACATGTGTACTAAGAGTTTGTTCCCACATTATTATGGGCCGGTATAATCTAATGATTGAGCATGTGCGATATTGGTTGAACCTTCGTGCTTGACTCAAATTATACATGTGGCCACATTATCGGTGAGCATGACTCAAATTTTTATTACATGACTCAAAATATTTTTATTATTTTAAAAAATAGGAAACCAACTCTTGGAAGACCAAGTTTGTCTGGTTAGAATAGTTAGACTACTGTTTGATATCCTATATCGTAGTTAGGGCTATAAATTGGATGCCATGCAAGTTTGGATGTTAAGAAATAGATTTTTGCTCTTATTATAATCCGTAATCACATTCTATATATTACAATCTCTCATGATTATAATTCTAATCATCTAAAGCTAACCGAAACAGACTGAGCCCTCTTGGTAATAATAATGTATCATGAAACTTTCGCCTACACTAAGGCCCCTTTGGAAACTCAAATTTTCTTTGAATCCATGACTTTTTCCGGTGTGAAAAATCTACGAGACGATATCATTTGAATAACCCATTTAATTATTTATGGAGGTTTTTCATATTAGTACCTATAAGAAGTCTAATTAAACACATAAGATATTGGAAGGTGGCGAGTAAATTGTGGATAATTGCACAAGGAGAAAATATAGGGCTAACTATGCAATATTTTTGTGTGAAAAAGGTGACTTTTTTTTTTCTGTCGCTAATGCTTCGTGTTGTCGTGATGTGAGCACCTGTATGAAAATCGATTGATCATCAACCCCTATTCTATTTTCATCCGCAACTGCGTAATGCGTGTAAACCCCCCTTGTCGTAGCAGCGTAAGTGCGTAACATACATATACGAGCGAGCCGCTTATCTTTTGTTGATATACGGTTTTGGCTAGCACGGAGGATGACATCGACCCGTCTATCATATCCAGACTATCCACTCCATTCTACACGACGCGGGCGGCACGTACGGCAGTCCATCGAGAAGGCATGGAATGTTCCCAGGAATATCCCCGGCTTCCAGCCGTCGTTGAAGAGCGGCACCGGCCCAATTGGACTAAAATATGGGCCAATTATGGCCGTGTATGTAGCCTGTTATGGTTGGTGGTGATGAGGTTGAAAGGAGACGACCTGGGTGTCAGCTCATATTATTCATAATATATACTATTACAGATAGATGAGACTTTTATAACTAATTGACAGGGTGATTGCTGCTCCTTAATAATTAACAGCATCCGAGTTGGGAATATCTGGTCTGAATTTGCTGGATGATGTTTGGATTGTTCTTCAATTAAATCGATGATGGAGTGTGATTGATTTGAGCTATATAAATAGGTTTTTTAAGGGTCAAAACATTTTAAGGTTGTCTAAATTTATATAATAAATAATAACATATGTGATATAAAAAGTATCATTAAATTCTGTGTTAACTATATATATTTTCATGATATATATATATATATATATATATATATATATATATATATATATTTCTCTCGTCAAATTTAAAATGTTTTGACTCTAAAAAGAGTTATAACGATTTATAATTAGAAATGGTGGAAGCATTAAACTTATATGCTGTGACGTTTGTAGTACTTTGGCCTAAATATCTCGGGCATAATAACAAGTGCTCCTACGATTTATGTAACCTGGACGACCTAATCTATAGCTGGCCGGATGGTGCACGCAGAGGTCGACTCCACTTTATTATGCGTGCAAGCAATGCAAGGTTCGTGCCATGTAGTATCTGAGAATATATATATATATCTACATGTACGTGCGTTGACTTGATACATGGAGTATACAGAAGCTGCTCCAATTGACTTTGAATTAACAACTTTCCATGCAAATAATTAATGGAGAATACAGTAACTCGCAAGGACGGGGGCAAGTGGCCCCGCACCTGACCTCCGGAAGGCCGCGCCAAGGGGACACCTCCCAGAAAAAAAAATGATGAAGAATAACTTTGCATGCAAATAATGAATCGGAGGAGGGAGGACGTATCACGCTAGGTTTTGTGTACTACGTACGTGTCTAAGTATCTGTACTTGCTGCAATTAACATTGATCTATTTTAATTTCCTCTGGAACGGAACGGAAAGGAGCAAATTAAGTTGTGATGAAGGTCAACATGTGCGCATAGGGTCACGGTGAGGACTTAAAAATATATAAACTCACGTTTAATTTTTGCACGGTCTTTTTCGCATTTTAGCAAGAGAATTTTTTTTCTAATGACATGACAAAACAAATTTGTTCCATGACATGGCAAAAGACGGCCGTACTAGCTACTTAATCCCTCCATCCTAAATCATTAGACGTTCCAAGAATCATGGAACGTCAAAGCATCTGACCAATCATTATAAAAAAACTATAAAGATTTTTCTTTAATTATATTTTTATAGTATACCTATTTGATCATATAAATCTTTGTTATTTTTTTCTAATTTTAGTCAAACTTAAGATGCTTTAAATATTTAAAATTCTTAAAATGACTTATAATTTAGAATAGAGCGAGTATTAATTAAAGCCATCCACCATGCATATGACTACCCTTCGCTACTACAGAACAGACAATCTGTGCCGGTTTAAAACCCCCCTTCAGTGACGGTTTTTGAACCGGCACAACCACTTCGGCAGTGATGAGCCCATGCCATCACTGCCGGTTCATGTTAACAACCGGCAGTGATGCTTGAGCCATCACTGCCGGTTTGTTTCACCAGCCGACAGTGATGCTTGAGCCATCACTATCGGTTTTAATTGAACCGACAGTGATATTATTTTTTAAAATTGCATTTTATTAATTATTTTATTTTTATTTGGGGTTTAGGGTTTAGGGTTTATGGTAGAGGTGGTGGGGTGGGAGGTCGTGGAGGTGTTTGCTATCGAACCATTTGATATCGATGTGAATTGAAGGTGGTTGTGGACCAGCGACAATACAAACCCATCACACATTTATAATTATTATTACAAAACATCGAACCAAAACTTAAAGTATCGAATTAAATGTCGCATTACAATAGCCTTTCGAGGCGGTCTTTTCCGTAGTTCTTCTTGAAGGTATCACTCTTCACAATGGCTAGAGATCCTTGCCTATACACTATCTCGTCCATAATAAGAGCCGCTATCTCCTCTTGAAATCCTTTTATCTCAAAATCTAGCAACCTGTTGTGCTTCTGTTCTTTGCGTTGTAAATTGATACAAGATGATATTGAGATGCACATACATAAGATAAAACAATAGAATTAAAATGAAACGCATACGTACCATAGAATCGCCGATTCCTAGTTTTTGCACCAAAGTAGCAAAGCGTTGCCCACATCACATAGAACCCACATTCGTTGTTCCCCATTGGTTGATCTAGGGTCCTGACCCCCTCCATATACTGCACTTTGAATGGGGCTCTCCATTTCTTTTGCATCCTAGGCTCCATATTTTTCCAATCAGGTAACACCTTCATTCTATGTGACAATGTAAATGAAGTGTGAAGGCTGAGGACATTAATTACAATATCATATGTGATTGAAAAGTGTTGTGATATTGAGTTCACTTACTTATTTAGCACTGTGACTAGAGGGTCGATAAGATTAAGTGGCTTCTTCTTTGAGTTCCACACCTCGATAGTTGAATCTTTAAGACTTATATCTGTGAAGACGTAATGGTTGCTGCAATCACAAAGTCCATGTTATTGAATGACATATCAAGAAAAAAACACTTAAGTAAGGGTCGAGAACATATACTCGCAGTTGTAGGTTAGCAGTGCGTTTGATTTCTGGACTGAGAACATTCTTTCAAACTCAATCTTCAAACTTTTTGATACATAGGGATCTGTGAGACCGGCTTTGCATGTTGTCTCATTTATCAAGATGGGGTCCAGGAAGTCAAAATGACTCTTTCGCTGTTTAATGCATAATTTTGCCATACACCTGCAAAATAAACATGGATATATTCAAATGCAGATCACGTAGTTTATTATAATGTTGTTAGGGTATGGTACTTACAGAGTTCATAACATCATAATCTGCGCATCCAGCGAGCGTCGTTGAAAGAGTTGAAAGAGGTCTTCATAATAAATAGTATGCACAACTTCTTCAGGATGATTAAAAATCAGACAGGAAGGGATGCATACTTCAAAGGTTGCATTCTTGTCTTTGTTGCTGTTACTATCTATGATATAATAATCATGCAACTGTCACATGTTTGTCGGTAAATTTCTATACTCTTCTTGGCTGGCGACCATAGGCTTGCCTAGTTCAAACTTGTATACAACCGTGGCGTTTTGAAATTCGGTTTTTCCGTAATAGAGATTTTTGGCCTCCTCCATGCTTATATTCAATTTCTTGGACAAGTTCTGTATTTGTAGCAAATCGGTGGTGTGTATTTCTCTATCTCTTTCTTGATTACCCTTATTTTTGCTTTACCTTTCAAATTGGCTCTGTGATAAGTACTCAGGTATATAAGCCAATCGTTCAAACAAGACAAGTTTGGCTGCCTTTTCTGCAATCTGAGCTCGTAATCCTTAGTCGGCGACGGCTTCCTCCTTTTACTAGTCGTCTTGGGATCTTTATCAACCAAAGCTGATGACCTCTTCTGATACGAAGTCGAACCTGATCTAGCGCTAGGCCGTCGAGATCCCAGTCCTGAGGACTTTGAAGTTGGTGGAGGAGGAGGAGGAGTCTTCTCCTTTGGCGGTGGAGAAGGAGTCTTCTCCTTTGACGGTGGAGGAGATGTCGGTGGATCTTGACGAGGAGAGAAACCTCTTGGCGGAGGCGACCGGGATGATTCACTATTATCATCATCATCCGAAGATGGCTGGTCATCTAGCTTGATGAAGCGTTTGCGCCAGGCGACATGAGTGCCCAAGTTGTGAACTAGACGCGGCCTATCTTCCTCCACTGAAATGTCGAAGTAAGTCGGTGGGAAATGCATCTCAAGCCTGCATAGAATCTCGGCTATCTCTTGCTTCAGGTGGTCTAGCTTGCCCCCTTCAATGACCCTTTCAGAGATCGCGTTGAAGAACGAAACATAACTTTATGATTGGAGCGCGGACCTTGTCAGGGAGGATACCTCGTAGGGCAACTGGGAGTAGCTGAGTCATTATGACATGACAGTCATGGGCCTTCATAGAACCATAGTTAAACTTAAGTTCTCTCATGTTAATTAGCCTCTTCGGGTTCTCATAGTAGCCACTCGATACTTTGAGATCATTGAAGAAAGAAATAAGCATTTATTTTTCCTCCTTTTTCAGTGTCCATGATGCCACCGGAAGTTTCAAGTGACCATCCTTAAGAGTTACTGGGTGCAACTCCTTCCTGAGGCCCAGGTGTTGCATGTCCAAGCGTGTCGCGAGAGAATCCTTGCTTGTCCCCCGGTGTTCATCAACGTGTTAAGTGTGTTACCGCACACGTTTTTAGTTATGTGCATTGGATCAAGACAGTGACGTACACTCAAAAGTGGCCAATAAGGTAGTTTCCAGAAGATTGATTTTTTCTTCCAGATACTATCGGTTGGCGCAGGTACTGCCCCTTCCCCCTTCCCAAGGACAACATTTGTGAGTTTGCTTAATTGTTGAAGCATCTGTTTCCCGTCTCGATACTTTAGAGGTCCACGTTTCTCAATTGTCCCATTAAAATCTTTTGTATTCCTGCGGTAAGGGTGATCACGACGTAGGAACCTACAGTGTCCCATGTAGACCATCTTCCTGTTTTCTGGTAGATGTGTAGCATCAGTCCCGTCCAAGCACTCGACACACCCAGTGTATCCTTTTGTCTTCTCTCCAGACAAGCAACCTCGCCCTGGTAGGTCGGTGATTGTAACGATAAGTACAACCTTTATCGTGACATGTTCTTTTTTGTACTCATCCCAAGCATCCTTCACACCCGTCTCCCACATCTGTAGTAGTTCATCGATCACTGGTTCTAGAAGCACATCGATATCATTACCAGCTTGTCTTGGCCCTTGGATTAGTAGTGACATCTGGACATATGACCGTTTCATACATAGCCAGGGTGGAAGGTTGTATATACATAGCGTCATTGGCCAAGTGCTATGATTGGTTCTAACCTGGTCAAATGGATTCATCCCATCTGTGCTCAAAGCTAACCACAGATGCCTTACTTCTCCACCGATGTTCTTATAGAACATAGTGTTGATAGTCCTCCAGTCCGACCCATCAGCGGGGTGCCTCAACATTGAATCTTTCTTTCACTCTTCGTCGTGCCAATGCAACAGCTTGGCTAACTTTGCATTTGCAAACAACCTTTGCACTCGTGGAGCTATAGGAAAATACCACACGGACTTGACCGGCCCTCCTCTGATCTTGCTTCCTTCATTTGATGGCCCTTGCTTGTATCGAGGAGTTTTATACTTGGGACATGCATCCAAGTCTTTGTATTTCTCTCCACGGTACAATATGCAGTCGTTGAAACACGCGTGGATTTTCTCAACCTCGAGGTCAATTGGGCAAATCATTTGCTTGGCCAGGTAAGTCTTTTCTGCTAACTCGGTACCCTTCGGGAACAATTTATGAAGTATACCTAACAAGTTATCGAAGCCTTTATCACTCAACCCATTCATTGATTTGAACTCCAATAACATGATGTTGGCTTTCAGTTTGCTTATTGGACAGGTTGGATACAATGGTGTTTTGCATCCTTTCTCATGGTCTCCAGTTTTTTCAACTGTGAAGCACTAAGGAATCCCCCATGCACGCCATGTAGAAGCTGTGAAATACCATCATTTTCCTCTGTGTCATCAGCTAATGTATTCCTAAATACATCATCATTGGTAGGCACATGTTCCTCTGTGTAATCATGAACAAGCAATAATACATTCAGGGATACACTAGGCATGGACACATCATCATTGCTTTCTTGTGCAACATTTTGATAACCTCCCCATGCAAAGTCCAAATGGTGTAGTTCCTCATGAACCCCCTTGTGATCAAGTGCAATCGTATATGCTCCACGTCGCCCCATTTTCTCGTATTCTTGCAATCTTTGCATGGACAGAATACAAGATTTGAGTCCCAAGCATTGGCTCTAGCTCGCTTGATGATATCATCGATTCCCGTCAAGTACCGTGGGTCTGTACATGACAGATCGTACATCCACCCTCGAGCCATGTCTGCATAGATAAAATGAGCAGAGCAGAGGAAACATAGGAACATATTAATAAGAGCCTTTCTGAACAATATTCTTCGATATAATTTGAATTTGGTCGTGCTATAAAAAGTGAGACAACAAATAGATAACAATGGATGCATGGAGTATTAAATGTAAGTATTAAATGCATGCATGGAGTATTAAATGTAAGTAATAAATATAACTAATTACAATTTTTATCCATAATTTTGAGACGAATCTTTCGAACCTAGCTACTCAATGATTGGACAATAATTACCTAATAAAAACAAAGTGCAACAATTTTTCAAGTAATTTAGGATCTAAAAGCTACAAAAAATGGACACAAATTGCAACAACCCTCTTCTTGATCATGAAAAATAGCATAGCTCTAAACTATAGATTTACACAAAAAACAATGTAAACCAACAATTCTAAAGAAATATGCTTGTTACTAACCAAGAGCAAGAAGATATGTGGATCCAAGAGTGAAGAGGAGCCAACAATGGAGTTCAAAAAATCCACCAGCCGTAACAATTGAGAGAGAGAGAGCTTCTCACGCACTGTTCTGTACTGTTGGGGCAGAGATGGGAGAGGAGATCATGTGCTTTATACTGTATACAACATCACTGTTGGTTCTAGCCACGAACCGGCAGTGAAACTCCTCATCACTGCTGGTTGGTGGCTTGAACCGACAGTGATAGGGCCGAGAAGCATCACTGTCGGTTCAAGCCACGAACCGGCAGTGATGATAAGTTTCACTACCGGTTCAGCCCTTGCCCCCAATAATTGGGGGTCTGTCAGAGCATGAACCGACAGTGATGAAGCATCATTGTCGGCCCAAACAAAACCGGCAGTGATGGGCCGATAGTAAATGCCTATTCTGTAGTAGTGCTCTTTATTTCATAATTTTGAATGAAATACTTTATTGATGTTTTTTAGTCTCTTTAATTGACATACGTCACAACGGCATGACCTCATCGCAAGTTTACCACCACGCGCAGCATGTGGAACACACAGTATGGCATGGACCGTGTTAAAATCAGGAGACGCTGTGTCGGATCCCCGGAGTCTGAGCTAGATAATCACTATTTTTTTACAATTTTAAGTTTGTATAATGGGATGAACTATTTATCCTTTCTACTTCTGTGTCAATTACATCATTATATTCTTAGACGACTCATCCGGAAACATGTGCAAAAACGATTTAACTGTTCTATATAGAAAAACGATTTAACTGCTTTCCCTGGCCGACTGGCCGTACTGTTGGGCCTGATCTCATAAAGGATTTTTTTCGTCAGCCAACTCAATTGCCCATGAACCTTCGCTATTGGGCCTTCCAATGCCATACGCTGAGCTTGTTCTGGGCTGTACGATTTCAGCCCAAGTTACCGGCATAGCGCTGGAGGAAGCAGCCCATATTTGCTCTTAATTTCCCCGTGATTTTCTTTATCCTGCCATTCGTTTTTCTTTTTTGTTTCCTCTAACCTGGTGATTAATACGCTGTCACTGTCAATAATATCCACAAATAATAAAAATAATATCATAATATATAAAGGAAACTCAAACTCCATTTACTCTATAGTATTCGTCCATGTCCTTCAGAAAATACATATTTTTACCATGTTTGTCTTTTGACGATACCAGGAGCGTAGTTATTGCTACAATTCTACTTTCTCCCCCACCTTTTAAATGAATTGAAATTAGAGAAATAGTTGTATCACGTTATTTATTAGGAATATATAATGTTAAGGCCAGTTTTAGTGGGAAGTTTTGTTACGTTGTTTCCAAAACTACCATGTCATCTAGAATGAAATAAAACTTGAATGAAATACTCACTCTCAATACAAAGTTCAATTTCATAGTTTTTACAGACATTCAATTCTATGACTTGTAGAGAGTTGATAGTCATGCCAAAAGAGTTTGATCTCCATGAAACTTATTTCCTCTCTCTTCATTAAAATATTGCCATGTCATAAAAAATACATATCTGGCCGTGTTTGATCTGCATGAAACTAATTTTCTCATTCTTCATTAAAACATTGCCATGTCATAAAAATGCATATCTGGCAGACTATTAAATGTAATTAAACTCTAATAAAACTCCCATTAAGTTTGACCTAATTAGTGTGCATGCATGATGTGCTATGGACAAGCATTGCAAAATCAAAGGGAGTATATGTTAGTATGTTGTATTGCTAAAATGCTTATGCTACGTGAAATATTTGAAGTCAATGGTTCTACCTGTTAGTGACTTTGCGTTACCCATTCTTGACCATGTTTTTGTTTGGCTTAGTTTTGTTTGAATAATATCTGGACATTCATGAAGTCATGTCCATTTATGATTTCCCCATTTTCTATTTTGTTTCTAATGTAAGCGATCAACCTGATGAGATAGATCATAGATATAGTGTTTGCCTTAGATGGCGATGAATCTTTGATGGAGGAAACAAGAAATAGATACCTTTGGATATTAAATCGTACTTAACATTGCCTAGGTCTCTACTTGGGGGACCACCTTCTTCAGTCCGCTAGAAACAACGCTCTTGTGGCGGCTTTGAGAGTTCCTCCCAGCTGACTAGCTTTGCAGATTGCTCCTAAATCTACGAGATACAAAGAGTCGAGGTGCCACTCGCCAAGGAGCATCAATGAAGCCATGGTGGTGGAGCCGAGTGAGGCTTGCCAGGGGTGGTACCAATGGCTGAGGCCTAGGCAAGATTTCGATAAGAGAACGAGGGTACAACACCATTCAGTCGAGGGAGAGGGTATGGGAGCCTTGCCTTAGCCGGAGCATATATAGGGTGGCACACCGAGGGTATCCTCCAACAATAGCATAAACATTTACTCCTCCACATGTCCATTAACAAAAGCAATTTGGACATCCATTTGGATGTTAAAGTTCATTGGCTAGTAAAGTACTAATGATTGGCTACATGAAAGTCCTAGTTTGGTTTTGGTTAATTAATGAAACCTATTGGACTAACCCTATGACTAAGTGTGTAGATAAGCTAGGGTGATCCAATCCAAGTGATGGAGCTAGATGGTGATCATGAAGATGGTGATGACCATAAGTGTTGATCAAATGCTCAACAATTAGAAAAGAAGAAAGAGAAAAATAAAAATAGGCTCAAGGCAAAGGTATAACCATAGGAGCTATTTTTGGTCCAGTGGCCAAGACACTAGAGAGTGTGATCACATTTAGAATTTATAGTGTACTATTAAGAAGGGAAAATCGTTTGTGGTTGCGGTTATCAAAGTGTCACTAGGTGAAATCATACATGTATATGCTTTAGGACCTAATGATCTAACTTAACCCTTGAAAGTGCTTTGTAAAATGCTAACACATGTGCACAAGTGGTCAAACACTTTGGTGTTAGCATGTGAGAACAAGGGGAGAAGATAGAAGTTGAAAAAGAGCACAAGAGGAGCTCCGAACTAAGGGGTTTGGGGTGGTCTAGACCATCAATGATGGGTCTGGAACCTAACTCTAGCTCATGCACTATATCTACATGACCTCTAAACCATGGAGTTGGTCTAGAGGCTCGATCTGAATCGCATCCAGATTGATTCAGCCGGTTTGGAAGCTCTCTAGTGACTCTGGGCGTCTGGACCCTAGTGATAGGTAGTTTGAAGCATTGTTCAGTTCTGCTAGATTAAGTGGCATGGCGTGAGGAGAAGAGATGAGGCTGGTCTAAATCATGCACTTTGGTCTAAATGGCACAACTGACCCAGGTCTAGATGCATTTGTGCATTTAGGAACCTGTTTAAATTGATCCAGACCATGGTGGTGATTGGTCCGAATGCTTCACTATTGTAGTCTAGACATGCACATGAAGGCAGCAACGGTCGAATTCAAATTGTCAGGGCGCGTGGTAGTGTGTGATTGGCTGCATTAGTGGTTTAGACCCATGGCCATTGGTGCGAATGCCCAACGATGGTCCGTATGGGGAGTCCTAATGCCCTAAAATAGGAAATGGCTAGTTACCCCTTAGGGGTCCTTAAATAGAGGTTGGTTGGCTCTAGCTCACTCTATTACACATTTTGATCATTGATACATTCTTGTGAGCTATAGCAAATCACTCCTATTGTGCATCCAATGTGAGATTGAGTGCATCCAAGTGCATTTGCTTATCAATTTGCATCTAGTGGCACTTGGCGTTTGTCATCGTTGTGGTTTTCTTGTTATTCTTGGTGGTTGCTGCCACCTAGATGACTTGGTTATCTCTCCCGTTCTGCTCCAATCTCTTAATACCATGAGGACCTTCAACACTAGTGATGACGCAAGAGGGCAAGACATGCATACTCGATGGATAACCTTTCAAGTTTGCACTTGTCCACATCCATCCCTTATTTTTTCTCTCCTTAATCACAAGGGCAAGTGAGTCGATCGTGGTAGGTAGGCAACATGCTTGGGAGCAGCAAGCTTGGGGATGGTTGTCTCGAGAGCGGTAGCAGTCACACATTTGGTAGTCTCATTAGTGGTAGCTTGGGAGTAGGCTCGAAGATGGGCTCAATAGTGGTAGTTCGGGAGTGGTCTGAAAGCATCTAGGCCCTAAGTGTTTCGGTGATTAACGACAATGCAAGGTTACTATGACTAACGTGTGTTTTACAGAGGCAATAAGAAAGTTAGGTCATGGTAATGGATGGTTGATCGGGCTATCAATGGTATTTGTGCCCCTTAACGGAATCGTTTCGGTTTTTAAAGGATTGGCGACAAGGTTGAATTTTAGACTAGGTCTAAGTGTCAATTGGAGTTAAGAGACACTTAGAGTAGTTTAGCACCTTTATTTTTCCTTTGGCCGTACTATTAAGGGGGGGGGGGGTACTATCTAGTAGTTTGACCTAGGAGAGGCTAAGTGATTAGGTGTGATGCACACTTGTGAAAACTAGCACTAGGCAACTTTAGAAATAGTCCTTGAACCAAGTTGAGCAACTTCCATGTTGGAAGTGTGCTGTTCCAGCTCGAGAAAGAGCTCCGAACGCTAGTAAGTCCCTGGGTCCGGACGTCGTTCGGACCCTAGGGTTTGCTCGGTTGTGACAGCGCGTCCGGACGCTGTGAACAGTAGAGGGTCTGGACACGCCATAGCATCCGGACCCTATGCAGAGAGCTCCCGAAAGCAAAATTTGATCCGGATGCTGTCCGGAGTGTAGAGTCCGGACATGAAGTTGAGTCCGGACCCTACACAGAGAGTTCCAGAGAGGACAATCCAGTCTGGATGTTGTCCGAAGTCACGCGTACGGACCCTGTTTAGCGTCCGGACTGTGTGCATTTTCCTGTTGAGCTCGGTGAATCAAGGGGGTCCGGACCCCACCTTGCAATAGTGTCCGGAGTGACGCAGAGAAGAGGTTTTTGCCTCTAACAGCTAGAGGTTGGCTTGGTGGTATTTATACTTCCCCATCAGCCCCTTGGCACTACTCTTGCCCATTTCATTTGCTGAACAAACCTTGTGAGCTTACAAGGAGTGCAAGAGCCCTAGTGAGAGAGAGTATTGAGCTCCCACGAGTTGATCCTCACTAGTTGCTTAGAGATAGCAAGTGTGCATCCATTCAATCACTAGACTAGCCTTGGTCAAGTGAGAGTTAGTGCTTGTTATTCTTGGTGATCGACATCACCTAGACGGCTTCGTGGAGGTTCGCTTGGTGATCATCCGGTGGAGATCATTGTGGATGACCCAAGCTTCATTGTGATTGGTTGTGGGCGATTCACCAAGCTGGGTTAGCGAAGAATTAGCCCGTAGAGAGCACTTAGTCCTTGCGCGGACTAAGGTGGAGCGATACCGTGCGCGGTGCTCCAACGAGGACTAGGGGGAGTGTCGACTTCTCGATACCTCGACAAAACGTCGTCGTGTCAATTTCCTTACACCCTTCTCCTTACTTATTGCAATTACATTCAAGCATTACTTTCCGCATTACTTTCTTATTGCTTGAGTAGAATTGCATAGGGCTTTACCGCTTTCTTTGCCATGTCTTGCTTATGTAGCTAGGCCACACATGGGAAAGCACTAGGGGGTTAATTGGCTCTTGTTAGGTTTAATTCTTGCTTAGAAATTTAAAAGAGCCCAATTCACCCCCCTCTTGGGCATCTTGATCCTTTCAATTGGTATCAAAGTCGAGTACTCTTGATTTAAGCTTAACCGCTTAGAGAAAGATGTCCCATGGGGATGGACCGCCGCTCATCTTTGATGGAGACGACTTTCCTTATTGGAAAGTGCGTATGGAGGCTTACCTCGAAGCCTTAGACATTGGTGTGCTCAAAGCTGCCACCGATGGATTTCCTCAATTTGATAGAGAACCATTCGGTGAAGAAGTCAACTATGAGAAGTGGAATGCCAAGGCCCGGAACACTCTTTTTAGGGGCATTGGCAAGGATGTGTTCAACCACGTGCGCACATCCAAGAACACTCACGAGTTGTGGAAGAACATTTGTGCTCTTCATGAGGGCACAAAGAGCGAGCTAGAAGAGCGTTATCACCTAGTCATGAATAAGATGAATGCTTTTACTATGCTTTCTCATGGAAATGCAAATGAAATGTATTCACGCTTAAATGTTCTTGTAGAAGAATTGAATGGACTTGGGCTAACTCAAATGGAACCCGCTGATGTTGTGAGGAAGATTCTTTGTGTGCTTCCAATTGACAAGTATGGTCATATTGTGACAATGTTGCATCAAAGTGATCTTTTCCTATCTACACCAACTCAAATCTTGGGAAAGATCAATGCTCATGAGATGTACATGCACATCAACAACAAGGAAGAATCTTCATCATCCACCAAGAAGAAAGATTTGGCACTCAAATCTAGCCATGACATGTGGTGTTTGATAGCTCAAGTGAAGAAGATGATAACACAAACATTGATCTAATGGTGAAGAAGACCACCAAGATGCTAAAGAGACTAAACAAGAGCAGTGTGAAATTTGACTCAAGAAAGAAGTTCTTCACTAGTAACAAGAGGAAGCCCTTGACGAAAATCGACTGCTACAGTTGTGGTGATTTTGGCCATCTAGCTCATCATTGTACGAAGCCCAAGAAGGACAAGTACAAGAAGAAGTTCAAGAATGGAAAAGAAGAAAAAGATTAGTCAAGTGATGATGCCAAGAAAGTTGAGAAGCCACACAAGAAGAAAGGTGGCTTCAAGAAGAAGAAGTTCCCACACCACAAGAAGCAAGATGGCAAAGCATACATAGTTGGTGATTGGTTGACCGACATTGAAGACTCAAGTGATTCATCCGATGATCAAAGTGATGATGAGAGGGTGGCCGCTCTAGTCATTGGGACTTCATTGCCTCTTCCACCATCTTCGTCTTCCACCACTACATCCTCTACACACCTATGCCTTATTGCTAAAGGTGACCGGAAGGTACAATCTAAAGTAGAGGATAGTGATGATAGTGGTAGTGAAAGTGAAAATGAATACCAAGCTCCTTCTTATGATGAGCTCATAAAATTGCTCACTAAATACACTAAAATTGTTAAGAAGGAGCAAGCTAAAAATGAGGAGCTTGAAAAAGATAATGATGATTTTCTTGCTAAACTTGAAATAACCTCAAATGCTAGTGATGAGCTTATAAGTGAAAAAAATCTCTATCCTCACAAGCTAAGGAGCTCAAATCCTCTCTCAAAGAGCTAAATGAGAAACATGATAAGCTAGAGAGGACAATACAAGAGCTTAGAGCCAAACATAACAAGCTTAAGGAAGAGTACACCGAAGTAAAGATGAACTATGATACTCTCGTTATTGCAAATGAATGTCTTGATGATGTTTCACATGTTTCTACTAACCCCATTGTCAAGATTGACATTGACACATCTTGTGATGATTTGATTGTTGAGCCCATTGAGCAAGAGCCTAAGTGCAAAGGCAAGCAAGTGGTTGTGGCGGATCACTATGATGACTATATCAAGATCAAGAATGAGAATGAGAATCTCAAGCAAGATCTTATCAAGCTAAAGTCAACCAAGTCAATAGTGATTGAGACACAAGATGAATACTATGATGTGGCACTTGAAGTTGATATGCTTAAAGAAGAGAACAAGAGGCTAAAGAATGAGAAGAATCATCTTGCCATTGGAATGGAGAAGTTCACTAAGGGCCACAATCTTCAAAGTGAGCTCCTCATGAACACCGTCATGAAGAATGACAAGATCGGTATTGGCTACAAGTCAGCTCAAGTGAAGAAGGACAAAGAAAAAGCTAAAGCTCAATATCAACAACAAGCCAAGTACTTCTATCAAGCTAAGCCAAATCCAAATATGAAGACATTCTTTGAGTGTGGAAAGCAAGGACACTTTGCTCATGATTGTGTGACACCACCTCCACAACCCTTGCCCAAGCACACTAGGCCATTTGCATACAATGCTCACTATATCATCAACAAGGATGTCAAGGGCAAGCCACAAATTGTGTTCTTAGGACCACCTAACAAGAATAGACCAAAGACACTTTGGGTTGCTAAGTCACTAATAGAGAAAGGAATGGGCCCCCTAATCAATGGGTGCCTAAACAACAAGCTTGATCTCTTGTGTGTGTAGGTGAATTACAAGACTAGTGGAAGTCATTGGGTGATAGATAGTGGTTGCACTCAACATATGACCGGTGACCCCCGGATGTTCACCTCTTTGGAAGAAGATGTCAACAATCAAGACAAGATCACATTTGGGGACAATTCAAAGGGAAAGGTCAAAGGACTTGGAAAAGTGGAAATCTCAAATGATCATTCAATATCAAATGTCTTGATAGTTGCATCATTGAGATTCAACTTACTCTCGGTCGGTCAATTATGTTATCTTGGTTTCCAATGCCTATTCACTCCAAATGAAGTTGTTGTGTCCAAGATTGATGATAGTCAAGTCATATTCAAAGGCTTCCAACACAATAACCTGTACCTTGTGGATTTATCATCAAATGATGCCAACCTCCAAACATGCTTGTTCACTAAGTCATCTCTTGGTTGGTTGTGGCATATAAGGCTAGCTCATGTTGGAATGTCCACTCTCAAGAAGCTATTGAAGAAGGAAATGGTTAGAGGCATAAAGGATGTTGTGTTTGAAAAGGATAAGCTTTGTAGTGCATGTCAAGTCGGCAAGAAAGTTGCCAACACTCACCCACATAAAGCATTCATGTCAACATCAAGACATGGATTTGTTTGGACCTACAACATATGCTAGTTTGGGTGGCAACCTATTTTTTCTTGTGATTGTGGATGACTATTCAAGATATACATGGGTGTTCTTTCTTCATGAAAAAAGTGAAGCTACAAGCTCATTCAAGAAGTTTGCCAAGAGAGCCCAAAATGAGTTTGATGCGGAAATCAAGAAAACTAGAAGTGACAATGGCACCGAGTTTATCAACACAAGAATTGAAAAATATTATAATGAAGTTGGGATCAAGCATGAAGTGTCTACTATATATACACCACAACAAAATGGAGTGGTTGAGAGGAAGAACCGGACATTGATTACACTTGCAAGAACCATGCTAGATGAGTACAACCCCCCGGAGAAGTTTTGGGCCGAAGCTATCAACATCGCATGCTATGCTTCAAATAGATTGTTCATCCAAAGATTCTTGAAGAAGACACCATATAAGTTGCTTAATGGAAAGAAGTCGGATGTATCATTCTTTAGGGTGTTTGGGTGCAAGGTCTACATCTACAAGAAGCATCAACATCTAGGGAAGTTTCAAAGAAGATGTGATATTGGCTTCCTAGTCGGTTATTCTTTGAAATCCAAAGCATACCGTGTATTTAACCAAGCCACCGACTTAGTTGAAGAAACATATGACTTGAAATTTGATGAGACTAATGGCTCCCAAGGAGCAAATGAAAGATGATGTAGGTGATGAACCATTGAGGGAGGCTATGAAGAACATGCCTACCAGTGCAATCAACCCCAAAGAAGAAGATCAAGTGGTGGTTGAAGTTGAAGATAATGCAAATGCTCAACCTTCTCCATCACAAGAGCCTCAAGATGATGATGACAAAGTGAGGGAAACAAATGAAGACACATTCATAACTCAAGCTCAAGTAGAGGCTCAAGCTCAAGATGTTGATGCACCTAATCCTCCTCCTCAAGTGGTTGATAGAAGATCTACACCCATACTCCAATCACATCCATAAGAACTCATTATTGGAAGGCCTTCAAGGGGAGTAATGACTCGGTCCCAAAAGCTTGCTTCATTTATTGAACATCACTCTTTTGTGTCTTGTGTTGAGCCTACATGTGTAGAGGAAGCGCATGAGAATCCGGATTGGGTGAATGGTATGCATGAAGAATTGAACAACTTCACCCGCAATCAAGTGTGGACTCTAGAAGCAAAGCCACAAGGTGCAAGAGTGATAGGAACAAAGTGGGTGTTCCGCAACAAGCAAGATGATCAAGGTCAAGTGGTTAGAAACAAGGCAAGGCTAGTTGCAAAGGGGTTCTCCCAAGTTGAAGGCTTGGATTTTGGGGAGACCTTTACACTGGTTGCAAGACTTGAAGCCATTCATATCCTTCTTTCATATGCATCACATCATGACATGAAACTATATCAAATGGATGTAAAAAGTGCATTATTAAATGGCTTCATAAATGAACTAGTCTATGTTAACCAACCTCCTAGTTTTGAGGACCCTAGATATCCTAACCATGTTTATAGGTTGTCCAAGGTGCTATATGGGCTCAAGCAATCCCCTAGAGCTTGGTATGAGCGTCTTCGTGATTTCATCTTCAAGAAGGGATTCACTATTGGGAAGATTGACACAACACTATTCACCAAGAAGCAAGATGGAGATATCTTCATTTGTCAAGTATATGTTGATGACATTATATTTGGCTCGACGAATGAAGATCATTGCAAGGAGTTTGGTGACTTGATGTCAAAGGAATTTGAGATGTCCATGATTGGAGAGCTTACTTTCTTCCTTGGGTTTCAAGTGAAGCAATTGAGAGAAGGCACATTTGTATCTTAAGAGAAGTATACCAATGATATGCTAAAGAAGTTCAAGATGGAAGATTGTAAGCCAATCAAGACCCAATGCCTACAAATGGTCACCTTGACCTTGATGAGGATAGTAAACCTATCGATCAAACTCTCTACCGTTCTATGATTGGTAGTTTGTTGTATCTTACCGCATCTAGGCCCGACATCATGTTTAGTGTATGTATGTGTGCTAGATTTCAAGCAAAATCTAAGGAATCACATCTAAGTGCCGTAAAAAGAATCCTTAGATACATAAAGCACACCCCAAGCATTGGCCTTTGGTATCCCAAAGGAGCTACTTTTCAACTAGTGGGCTATTCCGATTCAGATTATGTCGGTTGCAAAGGTGTATAGGAAAAGTACCTCCAGAGTTTTCCATTTTCTTGGTAGATCACTTGTCTCATGGTCATCTAAGAAACAAAATAGTGTAGCATTGTCTACCGTGAAAGCGGAATGCATAGCCGCCGGAGCTTGTTGTGCACAAATCCTATACATGAAACAAACTCTTCTAGACTATGGAATTCAACTTAAAAGTGTACCACTTCTTTGTGATAATGAAAGTGCGGTAAAACTTGGAAACAACCCGTTCAACACTCCCGCACAAAGCACATTGATATTTGCCATCACTTTCTAAGGGATCATGTTTCAAAGAAAGATATATCACTAGTTGGTGTAAGAAGTGAAGATCAATTCGCGGATATCTTCACAAAACCACTTGATGAAGCAACCTTTTGTAGGTTGAGAAATGAACTAAATGTGCTTGATCTAAGTAACTTCACTAAAAGATGATCTTGTGTTGGTAACTTGCATTCATTGTAATATATGACATGCTTAAATTATGTATGTGCACATAGGTTTGTCTAACTTGGTTAAGATAACCGCCCACAAGCGTGTGAAGAATCTTAATCGAGGTTTAAACTTGACAAGCAACTAGATTCAAATTCAACTAGTGCATTGCATATGCATGTTTGTTGCTTGATCATTCTTTTTCGGTTAAGTTTTGAGCATCCGCTAAGTTCGTTCACTTTAGGGGGAGCATTCCAAGCTCAAGTTGTTACTATACCCCTACTAGTGGCCTTATGGTGCTCCTTGCGCTCTTTTATCGACCTATTTTCATAAAAAGAGCTAAGCCTATGTCTATCTATATGAAAAAACCATGAGGGTTTGAGTGACGGTTCTCATACCATGTACAACAAGTGTTTAGTTGAATCTCCTTTGTGTTGGAAATGGTTTGGGAGAGAGCAAGGGAGAGATAGGAAAAATTTCAGTGCATTTCTGGCTCCGGACTGACCTCCGGACGCTACTTGGATCCCTGTCCGGACACGTTCTTGCGTCCGGATCCCCTCCTGTTCTCTCTGTCTGCTTCGGACTCGAGGTCCGGACGCACGATTTTTGCCGTCCCGACCATTGCACCCGCGTCCGGTCGACCCCCCCACTGTGCACTCTCCTCGTAAAGTGGGTCCGTACACTACTATTGCGTGCGTCCGAACTCTATTTTGCATCCGGATAAATACGCTACAGAGAGCACTTTCACCCGGACGGTGCTCAGCTTGGTTCGGATCCCCTGTCCGGACGATACCTTGCGTCCGGAGTCCGCATGTTGCACGTGTTACCCGCAGAGTGTTCACTCTGTTCTGTCCCCATCTGTGTTCTTCTCAACCACCCTCGCCCGTACGCCGACTCACCGCCACCGCTCGCCATACATGTCGCCCATCCTCGCTGCCAGCAACTCGTGCCGCCGGCTGCCCCACCTATTCGTCCCGCGCTCCCCTCGCCCTCATGCTCCCATGCCCTGCCTACGCGCCGCCGCGCTCTCCCCTCGCCGAGCGCCGCGTCACGCCACCCATGCTTTGTGCCCTCGCGTGCCTCCGTGCTCTGCTCCCACCCCAGCACCCCTCCCCCTCCGAGCAGATCACCCACCCACCCTAGGGTTTCCCCTGAAACCCTAACCCCCCTCCCCTACCACTACCACCACAACAAGCCCCCACCGCCCCTAGGGTCATATCCGCCTACCCTCCCTAGGGTTTAATCCTCGATCCATCGATCACGTGTTTCAGCCATCGTCGGTTCGCTGTTCGTGGTGTCCTGGTCTGTTACCCGACGTGCATTGATTCGACAACGCTTCTTACCTAAGGTAGCTGGCACAATTCATTCTTACTTACCTATATGCTTGCTTCGTTAGGCTTTTCACACCTCTAGATATATATGTTGCTTATGTACTTCTATCTATTCTATCTTATGGCAATCGAGTTGCTCAGTGGTTGTGTCAGCGAACTCGGGGCAAAGCCCGCGAGTATGGATTGAGGCAAAGCCTCACGAGATTGATAGTGGCATATGGGCCTCTTGTAGTGATAGTGGTTTTCTTGTCAGAGGCAGTGTTGAAAGTGCAATCAAGCCCTAAGTGGGTTTTGGTGTTGATGACCGCCTAATTCAAGATCTAATGAGATTCTTTGAGATGACAGGCAAGTAATAATAAAAAGAGGAAGATATAGATAAGGTGGAGGTACCCAAATTCTTATGGTGGCTTCTCTACTCATCAAAGGTTTAAATTCATTTTTGGTTTGAATTTGAGTATTGGTATACCGTACTATTAAGGGGGATTCTAGTGTTGTTTGGTCAAATGTGAATCACATGCTCAAATCTTTATCCCAAACATACTCTCAGCTAGCTTAGTGTCCAGTCCAAGATTCAAATCCAGCAACCACACTGAGCTAGGGCGGCAGTGCCACCCTCTATTTCCAGCAGATTCCCTTGACTATAAATACCCGCTGGAATGGTCTCCACATCACCAGTTCAATACTCCTTCGTCTTCCTCCGAATCCGACCGTTTGAAACAGAGCTCTCTCTCCCTCACTCCATTGTTGACCTTTACCCTCCAAGCAATCCCACACTTCCAACCATAGATTCTTGAGGGAAAAGGCAGCAAAACACTCCTAGAGAGCGGATCTACTACTTCCCAAAGTCTAAGAGCTTGTGGTTCTCGTTTGGCCAGCGGTGCTAGGGTTTGTTACCCTTGGAGCTTGCTCCTAGCCGGCTAGGCGTCGCCCTAGAGCTTGCCCCTCGCTTGTGGCAGCCTAGGAAGGTTTGTAATCGTTGTGTGAAGCTAAGGAATTACCCCTCATCTCAAGGATTCACTTCCTTGACTTGAGACCGAGTGGGAGTTGCAAAGCTCCTAGCCTTTGTGGCACCTCAACAACGTGGACTTAGGCAAGCTTTGGTGGTGAGCTGAACCACGGGATAAATCCTTGTGTCTTGTGTGCTGGACCCCTAGGGTTTGTTTATTGCAATTCATCTTGTGCTAGAGTTTGTGTTGGTGATTCGAGGAAATGAAGCATTTCTGTGGTAACCAGTCTTCGAACTGGTTCTTGTGTTGATTTTGCAGGGAAGGACTCAGATTGGTATCTAGTATCTCCCTGCCAAACCTCATTTCATTCTGCTCAGTTTTTAGAGGCCGACAGTGCCGCCCTGGCATTTGACATTTGTTTGAAGTGAATTTTTACAGGCCTATTCACCCCCTCTCTAGGCTATTTACCCTTCCAGAGATCCTACAAGTGGTATCGGAGCTTGGATACTTCGTATACGCTTCACCGCGTGAAGTATGGAAACGGGTCAAGGTTCCGGGGGGGGGGGGGGGCAAAAGGTGGTGATGCAACGGACAAGGTGATAGTGGAGGATGTGAGTAGCAGCGAGCTATCCAGCTCTAGCTACTCCTCAGTTCCCGTTGTCAAGCCCACCGACGAGGATAAGTTACAAGCAAAGAAAGAAAGAAGAGCACTTAGAGAAAAGAAAAGAGAAGAGAAAAGAAAAGAAGAGAAGAGAAGAGAGAAAGAAAAGAAGAGAGAAGACTCAAGAGAGAAGAAAGAGTCAAGAGAAGGGCAGCAAGAGCGAAGAAAGAAGAAAGGAAGGCCAAGGATGCTTCATCTAGTGAGCTATCAAGTAGCTCAGATGATGGTGATGATGATGCATCCTACTTCGACTCCAAGGGTGGAAAGAAGAAGAAGGAGAAGGATGATGGCAGCAGCAACAACAAGAAAAAGTACTCCGCCGTCTCTTTCAACTATTCTTATTTGACTAACCAAGACCGTAAGTCTTTTGTAAATGTTCCCACCGGCAAGTTACCTCATTTCGGTGAGACTAACTTTGCTAAGTGGAAGCATTTGATGAAGGCTTAACTTATTGGTCTTCACCCTGGCCTTTGGGAGATTGTTGTGAAGGGTGTGCAGGTGCCAGAGGATCCCGAAGAGCCAACAAATGAAGAAATGATTGCTGTCCATCTCAATGCTCAAGCCACTAGCATCCTTCTTAGTGCCTTGGATGGAAATGAGTACAATAGAGTGATGAATGTGGATGTGGCCAAGCAAATTTGGGACACCCTACACCTAGCTCATGAAGGTGTAGATAAAGTGAGAAAGGCGAAGATTGATTTGATGATGGCCAAGCTCAATAGGTTTGTGATTCTGGATGGTGAAGGGCCACAAGAGATGTTTGACTGATTGATGACCATGGTTGCAAAATTAGAGGATATGGTTTTTGAGGAGCTTGATGATCATAAGGTGGTGAAAATCATGTTGGAAGCTTACTCACCAAGGAATGAGACCGTGGTCACCTTGATTAGAGATAAGAAGAAGTTTGAGCACTTCACTCCCAATGATGTGCTTGGAAGATTGTTGACCTTTGACATGCAAAGAGAGGAAGCAAATGAGAGAAGAAAGCTTGGAGAGTTGCAATCAAAGCTTGATGGAATGAAGATCAAGAATGTGGCTCTCAAATCAAGCAAAGCAACCAAGCAAAGCTTCCCAAGCAAGAAAGAGGGCAGCAAGCAAGCTTCTACAAGCAAGTTCAAGAAAATGAAGCAAGTGCAACAAGAAGAGGACTCCACTTCCTCCTCAAGAAATGATGAAGATGATGGAGCTGATTTTGAAGAGATCAAAGACATGACATTCTTCATCAAGAAGTACAATAAAGGCTTGAAGCAAAATGGGTAAAAGTTTGTGAAGAGAAGATTCCCTAGCGAGAAGAAAAGAACTTGCTATAATTCTGGGAGCACCGAGCATTTTATTGCAAATTACCCAAATGAGAAGAAAGATGGCTTCCGCAAGAAGGAAAGACAAGATGACAAGTTTGAGAATAAGAGAAGGTTCAAGCAAGTGGGTAAAGCCCACATTGGCCATGAATGGGATTCTTCACTAGAGAGCCAAAGTGATGAGGATGAGAAGCTTGCAACCATTGCTATCCAAGAGCCATCCTCTACACCAAAGCTCTTCAACAACATAAGTGATGATGATGACTACTACTCCCCTCATATTTGTCTTATGGCAAAGGGTGAGAAGGTAAAATCAAAAGAAAAACCCCTTCCTCCTTCTCATGATGCTTCTAGTAGTGATATTAGTGATACCTCTTGTGATGAAGGTTCTAGAGATGAAGGTTCTAGTGATGAAGAAATGGATGAAATCATAAAGAACCTAAATCCTAAGATCACACTAATAATCTCTAAGCTTAAGGAGGAATTAGAGGAAACTCAAGTAGAGTTGGACAATAGAGAAAATGACCTTGATGAACTTGAGAAAATGTATATTGCCAACAAGGAAGCTCTTAAGGAAGAGAGAAGTGAGGTGAAATCCTTGCAAAAGGCATTGGTCAAAGAGCAAGGAGATCATGCTCTTACAAAGAAGGCAAATATTTCACTCCATGAAAAGTATTGTGTCTTAGATGAAAAGCACAAGGAAATGGAGTTGCAATATAACCTTCTTTGGGAGAGCAACTCATAGCCTTCTACCTTAAAGGATACCTCTACTCCCTCCACTAGCCAAGGTTGTGGAAGATGTTTTGAAATTGATATAAATGCTTATTCCACTAACCTTACCAATATGGAAGCAATGAATAAGGAGATTGCTAGGCTCAATGCTTTGCTACATGAAAAGTGCAATGATGATAAAAAATCAGCAAGTGGCAAAGTTGATCAACCAAAGAAGCCACAATTCAAAGATGGAAGACATCTTTTCATCAAAGATGGACTTGGCCTCACTCGTGGAGGCAAAGAGAATGGAAGAAAGGTTGTCAAAGGAATTGAATGTGTTCAATTTGTGAGTAGTGGCAGAATAGGTACAGAGAGGCCTGCACAGCCAGTGGCACAAGCCTCACCTCGAGCAGCACAGCCACCCAAGGGCAGCAGTGCCGCTCCCCGTAGAAAAGGAAGGCCACTTATGACTCCACTGCCCACAACAAGCACACTAAAGAGGTGTATAAGGTGAAGAATGAGGTGCAGAAGCTAAAGGAAACTATCTGGGCTACTCCAAATAGATATTCATATCAATCAAAGGCTCAAGCATCTCACTCAAGTTTGAGATCTTGCTTTGAATTGAAGAACAACAGCAAGGGAGAAGTGATTGCCAAGCATATTGGCAAGGGAAAAAATATTTACATTAATGCTTTTATTTGGGTTCCTAAGACCCTTGTTACTAACATGCAAGTCCCCAAGAATCTTTGGGGATCTAAATCAAGGAACTAAACTTATTTTGTAGGCATACTCCTCCGGTGGATCAAGTTGGGTGCTTGATAGTGGATGTACAAATCATATGACCGGAGAAAGGAGTATGTTCCATTCATATACCCCCTCGACCGATGCTAGTGAGAACATTGTCTTTGGAGATAACTCAAAGGGGGATGTGATCGGTCTTGGTAAAGTTGCTATAACTCTAGATCATTCTATCTCTAATGTTTTGCATGTTGATTCGTTGAGTTATAATTTGTTGTCCGTATCACAACTTTGTGAGATTAACTACAATTGTCTCTTTACGGATAAGGGTGTGGAAGTTCTTAAGAGGGAGGATTCCGCTATTGTCTTTACGGGTCGTTTGAAGGGCAAGCTTTACCTAGTTGATTTTAACAAATGTAAGGCTAAGCTTGAGACTTGTTTAGTGGCAAAATCTAGCATGGGTTGGCTTTGGCATCGCCAACTAGCTCATGTTGGGATGAGGAACTTGGCCAAACTCCTAAAGAATGAACACATCCTTGGACTAACAAATGTTCATTTTGAGAAAGATATGATATGTGGAGCATGCCAAGCTGGGAAGCAAGTAGGTGTACCTCACCCACCAAAGAGCATCATGACCATTACTCAACCTTTGGAGTTGATTCACATGGATCTCTTTGGACCGGTTGCCTACATAAGTAGGTAACAAATATGGATTGGTAATTGTTGATGATTATTCCCGGTTCACTTGGGTGTTTTTTGTTTATGATAAGTCTCAGGTACAAGACAAGGTGAAAACCTTTGTAAGAAGGGCTCAAAAGGAATTTTGTCTCCCAATCAAGAAAGTGAGAAGTGATAATGGGACCGAGTTCAAGAACACTATGGTGGAAGAGTTTCTTGATGATGAGGGCATCAAACATGAGTTTTCAGCTCCTTACACCCCTCAATAAAATGGTTTAGTAGAGAGGAAGAATAGGACTCTAATTGATGTGGCAAGGACAATGCTTGACGAATACAAGACTCCGGACATCTTTTGGTATGAGGCAATCAACACCGCATGTCATGCTATTAACTGTCTCTATCTACACAAGAAGCTTAAGAATACCTCCTATGAACTCCTAACCGGTAACAAACCAAAGGTGTCTTACTTTAGAGTTTTTGGGTGCAAAGTGTTCATTCTCAACAAAAGACCCAAAACCTCTAAGTTTGCACCTAAAGTTGATATTGGCATATTACTTGGTTATGGATCAAATGAGCATTCCTATCGTGTCTACAACCAAACCGTTGGTAGAGTTGAGATCATAATAGATGTGACATTTGATGAATCTAATGACTCTCAAGTAGAGCAAATTGATGCAAGTGTTGTAGGAAAGGAGGATCCACCATGTGAAGCAATCAAGGACTTGGCCATAGGAGAAATTAGGCCATTGGAAGAAGAAGATGCTGATCATGAGGAACCTCAAAGTGTTGCTGCTCAAGATTCCGTTGTCGTAGTCAACATCCAACAGCAGCAAACTCCTGCTGCAGTTCAGCAGGGCAGCAGTGCCGCCCCTAGTGAACCAGTAGCAAGCAGTCCAGCAAGGACTCCATTACCTCAAGGGCTGAACTTAGAGCCTATATTTGAACAAGAACAAGATGCTAGTACATCAGAAGATTAAGGAGGTGTTGAACACCCAAGACTACGCCAAACTATCCAACGGGATCACCCCGTTGACAACATTCTTGGAAGCATCCGCAAGGGGGTAACAACTCGTTCTCATATAGCAAATTTTTGTCAATATTACTCGTTTGTTTCCTCCTTGGAACCCTTGAAGGTAGATCAAGCACTTGATGACCCAGATTGGATTATGGTTGTGGACTTTGGTGGAAAGACCCAATACCAATGTGATAGGCACCAAATGGGTATTCCGCAACAAGCAAGATGAGAATGGTGTGGTGACAAGGAACAAGGCAAGGTTGGTGGCTCAAGGGTTCACTCAAGTAGAGGGCTTGGACTTTGAAGAAACCTATGCACCGGTGGCAAGACTTGAAGAAATTCGGATGCTTCTAGCCTTTGCTGCCCATCATGACTTCAAGTTATATCAAATGGATGTCAAGAGTGCATTTCTCAATAGCCCAATACAAGAGTTGGTTTATGTTGAGCAGCCACCCGGTTTTGAAGACCCCAAGTTCCCAAACCATGTCTACCAACTCCAAAAGGCACTCTATGGGCTTAAGCAAGCACCAAGAGCATGGTATGAATGCCTTAAGGAATTCTTGCTCAAGCAAGGCTTTGAAATAGGCAAAGCCGATCCTACCCTCTTCACTCATAAGATCAATAAAGATATCTTTGTGTGCCAAATATATGTCGATGACATAATATTTGGTAGTACTAACATCTCATTTTGTGAAGAGTTTAGTAGGACTATGACTAAGAGGTTTGAGATGTCCATGATGGGTGAGCTCAAGTTCTTCCTTGGTTTTCAAATCAATCAATTGAAGGAAGGGACTTTTCTATGCCAAGCAAAGTACACCCAAGATATGCTAAAAAGGTTTGACATGGTGAATGCAAAACCTATCAAAACTCCCATGCCAACTAATGGACATCTTGATCTTGATGTAGAAGGGAAAGCCGTGGACCAAAAGGTATATCGTTCCATCATTGGCTCTCTCCTTTACCTTTGTGCATCTAGGCTGGACATAATGCTTAGTGTGTGCATGTGTGCTAGATTTCAAGCTAACCTGAAAGAGTGCCACTTGGTGGCGGTTAAGAGAATCTTGAGATATTTAGTACACACTCCTAACCTTGGCTTGTGGTATCCTAAGGGCTCCAAGTTCGATCTACTTGGCTATTCGGATTCTGATTATGCCGGTTGCAAGGTAGACCGAAAAAGCACTTCGGGGATGTGTCAATTCCTTGGACGGTCCCTAGTGTCTTGGGGTTCTAAAAAGCAAAATTGTGTAGCCCTTTCCACCGCTGAGGCCGAGTATGTTGCAGCCGGTGCTTGTTGTGCTCAACTACTTTGGATGAGGCAAACCTTAAAAGATTTTGGATGTCATTTCACCAAGGTACCTCTCTTGTGTGATAACGAGAGTTCCATTAAACTTGCAAATAACTCAATTAGTCACTCTAGAACAAAACACATAGACATCCATCATCACTTCTTGAGAGACCACGAATTAAAAGGAGATATCGTAATTTGCCATGTGAGCACCGAAAAACAACTAGCCGATATCTTCACTAAGCCTCTAGATGAGACAAGGTTTTGTGCTTTGCGTAGTGAGCTAAATATTCTTGATTCTCGCAACCTTGGTTGAACTATAGCACATATTTGTTTGTCAACCTAGCGACATAGGAAAAGCTTTATAAAAATCTTCAATATTGTGTTTCAAAACCCTTTTCAAAAGTCCAACTAAGGCTCATGACCATTGTTTGTATGTTGAATGCTTTCTGGTCATGATACTTAGGCATATATGTCCATATCTAATATAGAGAACAGTCCAACTGGAATTAGTCCAGTAGTTGTTTTTCACCCAGGCCGACAGTGCCGCCCTTTAAGGTCGGCAGTGTCGCCCTCTTTTCTTTGGGCAGATTCGGGTGAATCTTTCGTGGACCCGTGGGCTTTTATAAAACCTATCTATTGCTCAGTGCCCATGCTCTCCCTCGACCAGAACCCTCCTCACCTCTCCTCTCTTCCATAGAGGTGACCTAGGAGCTACATTGCCGTCCCCTTGGCCGACATTGCCGCTCCTTAACCCTCCACCATCGACTTTCTGCGAGATTGGTGGACGTGCTACTTGTGGAAGGCAGCCCTCTCCTCTTTCCCCTTCAATCCCACGATTTGGAAGCAAGGTGAAACCCTAACCTAACCTTTTCGGTTTGATCTATGCAATGTGATGGTTCTAGTTGGGGATTCATGTTTCTGGGAAGTGTATGAAGGGATTGGAACTATGATTAGAGCTTGGACTCGGTGGATTTGGATTTGGATTCGAACTGGTTCTTGTGTTGATTTTGCAGGGAAGGACTCACATTGGTATCTAGTATATCCCTGCCAAACCTCATTTCATTCTGCTCAGTTTTTAGAGGCCGGCAGTGCCGCCCTCCCTAGGCCGGCAGTGCCGCCCTGGCATTTGACATTTGTTTGAAGTGAATTTTTATAGGCCTATTCACCTCCCTTTAGGCTATTTACCCTTCTAGAGATCTTACAAGTGTTCAGGTTGATAGTGGTTTTTCTCAGTTGACACTCAGTGGCAGTGGCATTTGGGCCTCTTTCAGATTGTTTGCTTGATTGATCAGTATGGCTCGGGTGAAGAATGTCGGAGGTGGTCCCGGTGACGACGACCCACCTCGCCCTTCCACCGCTCAGGAGAAGGCGAAGGCTTCCAGCAAGAAGCGGAAGCTTCTTGACAGAGACACACCGGTAGCTATAGCCGCAACAGAGGCAACCAATAGAGCAGAGCGTGGTGCTGGGCTTCGTATTGGCAACCGCACTCACACTCGTACTACTACAGCTTCACCGGCAGCCAGAGCTCAGCCGACACAGTCTTCTTAGGCACCAACATCGATAGTTGAGGCTACTCATACTTTAGAGGCAGCCGAGGCAGCAGAGGTAGCAGAGACAGCTCAGACTCCTCCACTCTGTCGCTCCTCTCGCACCCATGTCGAGGTTGATCCTCGCCCTGAGGGTCATTGCCGGGGAGACCGAGTTCCAAGAGCAGCTCCGCCACCACCGTTTCTTGCAGGCCCCCCAGTGATGCCCGTGCACCTCAACCTCAGCTTGGCGACTACCCAACAGGTGTGTGAGCTGCGGATATAGAGCTTGAGGACTGGTGTCCCATTTAGCGGCACCTGGACGCCTCTCCAGGCTGGTGGTACCCTCGCCACGAGGACTTCTATGACGCAGCCTGGACGATGAGGATTCAGCTGCGACCGCACCGAGTGTGCCCTCTCGAGCACATAGTGGCTACCGGTGGAGAGGTGCTTCAGCCTCTACTCACGTGCCTTCCCGGGCTAGCAGACCTACTAGGCCGCTCGGGGAACTATGTTGAGCACTGAGTTAGGAAGTTCTACGCTTCGCTCTGGATTGACCCTGACCACCAGTTCCTTCAGTACACTTTCAGAGGTGAGCGCTACCGGATGTACCTGACAGCACTCAGAGAGCATCTCCACCTCACCTAGTATGACCTCAGGCTACACCAGCAGTGTTTTGGGGAGTGTGCCCCCCGCGCAGAGCTATTGGAGGCACCACACTGGAGGTAGACCTCGTTGATCCTTGTTTTCATCCTCCGTTCGGTCCCGGTGCTAGTCGGACCCCCGCCGAGTTGCACTCTCGCGTTCGTCTCCTTAATAATGTGTTGAGGCACACTCTCTTACCTCGCACTGGTTACCGTGACATGCTCATGAACCTCCAGCAGTACCTCTTGGCAGCGATAGTGAGGCAGACTCCATTTGATATTGCTGATTTCATAGTCCGTGAGATGGAGGACACTATCGTAGATGGGATCGTGTCTCGGAGGTAGCTTCCCTACGGTCACCGGATCTGTTCTTTGTTGGTTCTCTCTCTTCACAGTCACCCAGAGATCAGTCGAGAGCTTGCTCACTCACCGTCCATCTTTCCGATCTACAAGATGAGTGATGTGATCGATGGTCGCTGTGGCAGTTGAGTTCTCAGGGGTATTCATCATGATGTACCGACTTGGGAGATGGCTGATGTGGATGCCCAGGACGAGGTGATCCATGCAGTGGCACAGGTAGAGCTAGCTGACCTTGATAGGCAGGAGGACTTGGATTAGGGCACTGAGTCAATCCCCTCTGGCAGCGACAACGAGGACAACCATCCGTTTCCACCTCGTCTAGCAGCAGCGCGCGACGCAGGGGCCAATCCTTCCAGCGCAGCTCCTCCACCAGCTCAGTCCGACCCCGCTCTCCTTAGGATCTTAGACAGGCTAGAGGCGTCCCAAGGTTCGATGGTCGTGATGATTGACCAGGTTCAGGCCAGAGAGGATTAGTTCCAACAACAGTTGCTTGCGTCTCAGGCTCAGACCTTGCAGTTCATGACACATATCCTACAGCACACTAGAGCTCCTCCACCATCGTTTCTTTAGAGGCCTCAGCAGTTTCAGCTTGGTCCGCCGACAGGCCCCTCAGTCTCGCCTCAGTTTGGGCAGTTTCTCGGACCGTCAGCTCAGCCTCGGTTTGGACAACACCCAGGGCTCACAGCTTGCCACCTCCACCTAGCGTGCCTTACTATGTCCAGCACCCGACACCCTCGTCTTCGTACTACACTATGCCAGTGGTTTCCACTACACCGTATGTGGGTCGGCCGGTCACTCTAGTTGTCTCTCGACCAGTGACTCCCACTCCAGCTATACAATCCTCAGGTGGACATCAGAGTATGAGTCCCTCAGCTTAGTTTCAGTCGCCAGTTTGTTAGGTCAGTCAGTGGTTTGACTCAGTGGGGCAGACGACGCAGTTCACACTGATCACTACAGGTTTTACACCTTACTCAGCGTCGACAGGCTTTGGGGCTATAGCTCGGGACTTCTCAGCTAGCTATAGTGCCCTCACCGGTCTTGCTAGTCTTGCTGACTACCAACCTTCTCCGCCGGAGCCCGCACCACAGACTGGTGGTACTTTTCCTTCCTCAGTGGCTTCGTTGGAGCTTGCACCCCAGGACCTTGCTACCACCATGTCTACACCTCCAGTGGTCTAGCCAGACGAGACTTCAGCAGCCAGTGAGCCCCAAGGACCGACAGTTTAGGTTTCAGTGTTAGACACACCACTCCTAGTCCCTGCTATAGAGTCAGAGGTTGCTCCCTCAGTGCCAGCTCTAGCTTCAGACTTGCCTAGTACGTAGGCACCAGCACAGACTGAGTCAGTGGTACCGGAGACACAGCCGTTAGATGTTCTAGCCGAGTCAGTGGCCGATGCTTCAGCTTCCACCTCTGCGGCTACTTCTCCTGTGACTTCTCCCTCTCCCACAACAGCTCCAGACACAACGGGTCAGAGTATTGACAGTGACTCGAGCCCTGACTTTGACTACACACAGTTTGACTTCCGTGCTCGTGACCCGGCTGCTCCTCCTACGCCCGACGCTTAGTTTTTGGTGCTTTGTCGCCAAAGGAGGAGAGGGAGCGAGTATGCTAGAGTTAAGGGGAGATGAGAGAGGGATTTGGTTCTTTTGACATGTTATCCTTCTCGTACTCATGCATCATGTTTATCACTTTCCATGAATTTGTCTATATGTGTGATGCTACTCTTGCTTGTGACATGTGTGCTTCACTCCTATATGGTTGTCACTTGTTTTTGCTCATGATATGCTTCCGTGCTTTTCTTTGGTATATATATTTGTGTTGAGCATATCTCTTGTACCCGTACTCGATTTCTATCCTTAGCACATGTTGTGGCTTGGAATATTTAAGCATGCTTTTCTCTTTCATATTCAATAACCCATGCTTAGATAAACCAAGTCACTTGAAAACCAAAATAAAACTCTCTATTCATACTCTATGGCGTATTGTCGTCAATCACCAAAAAGGGGGACATTGAAAGCATCTAGGCCCCTAGTGTTTCGGTGATTAACGACAATGCAAGATTACTATGACTAACATGTGTTTTGCAGAGGCAATAAGAAAGTTAGGTCATGGTAATGGATGGTTGATCGGGCTATCAATGGTATTCGTGCCCCTTAACGGAATCGTTTCAGTTTTCAAAGCATTGGCGACAAGGTTGAAGTTTAGACTAGGTCTAAGTGTCAATTGGAGTTGAGAGACATTTAGAGTAGTTTAGCACCTTTATTTTTCTTTTGGTCGTACTATTAAGGGGGGTACTATCTAGTAGCTTGACCTAGGAGAGGCTAAGTGATTAGGTGTGATGCACACTTGTGAAAACTAGCACTAGACAGCTTTAGAAATAGTCCTTGAACCAAGTTGAGCAACTTCCATGTTGGAAGTGTGTTGTTCCAGCTCAAGAAAGAGCTTCAGACGCTAGTAAATCCCTAGGTCTGGACGGCGTCCGGACCCTAGGGTTGGCTCGGCTGTGACAGCGCGTCCGGACGCTGTGAACAGTAGAGGGTCCGGAAATGCCATAGCGTTCGGACCCTATGTAGAGAGCTCCCGAGAGCAAAATTTAATCCGGACGCTTTCCGGAGTGTAGAGTCCGGACCCTACACAGAGAGTTCCAGAGAGGGCAATCCAGTCCGAATGTTGTCCGGAGTCACGCGTCCGGACTGTGTGCATTTGCTTGTTGAGCACAGTGAATCGAGGGGGTCCGGACGCATGCGCATTGGTCCGGACCCCACCTTGCAATAGTGTCCGGAGTGACGCAGAGAAGAGGTTGTTGCCTCTAATGGCTAAAGGTTGGCTTGGGGGTATTTATACTTCCCCATCAGCCCCTTGGCACTACTCTTGCCCATTTCATTTGCTGAACAAACCTTGTGAGCTTGCAAGGAGTGCAAGAGCCCTAGTGAGAGAGAGAGTATTGAGCTCCCATGAGTTGATCCTCACTAGTTGCTTAGAGATAGCAAGTGTGCATCCATTCAATCACTAGACTAGCCTTGGTCAAGTGAGAGTTAGTGCTTGTTACTCTTGGTGATCGACATCACCTAGACGGCTCCGCGAAGGTTCGCTTGGTGATCATCCGGTGGAGATTATTGTGGATGACCCAAGCTTTGTTGCGATCGGTTGTGGGCGATTCACCGAGCCGGGGGGGGGGGCGAAGAATCAGCCCGTAGAGAGCACTTAGTCCTTGCGCGGACTAAGGTGGAGCGATACCGTGCGCGGTGCTCCAACGAGGACTAGGGGGAGTGTCGACTTCTCGATACCTCGGCAAAACGTCGTCGTGTCAATTTCCTTACACCCTTCTCCTTACTTATTGCAATTACATTCAAGCATTACTTTCCGCATTACTTTCTTATTGCTTGAGTAGAATTGCATAGGACTTTACCGCTTTCTTTGCCATGTCTTGCTTGTGTTGCTAGGACACACTTGGGAAAGCACTAGGGGGTTAATTGGCTCTTGTTAAGTTTAATTCTTGCTTAGAAATTTAAAAGAGCCCAATTCACCCCCCCCTCTTGGGCATCTTGATCATTTCATGGTCTCAATGGTGGCATTGAGAAGGAACTGGGTTCATTTTTATTCTAGCCAATCTCTAACTTCTATGATTAATAGAGGTCCAGATGTTGGAATGATTTTAGCTTAGTCAAATGACTATGGAGTCATTAGGGGTTTAATGGCGCACTAATGGTCCTTGAGCCATAGACACAAGACCCAACAGGCCTAGTCCTAGGCATGCCTCAGCTATAAGATGGGGGTCAGGGTGTCTAACTTTGATGATGATTAAGTCTGTGGTTAGCCACCCTAACCATCTTGTGGTCAAGGTTAGCTTGGGGCACTTCCTGAAGACCCAGATCCATCCATCGACCGACGTCCTCTACGTCGATGCTCCAAGAAAAGGAGATCTACAACGTTTGCTTGCTACCCCAACACAACACGAGCCGTTAGTGTCCCTATGGGCTTCACGGATCTAAAGATCAGTACAATTCTAAGCAATTATCTGACAACTTGGTGTTATATTGCGAAGCTAGGCATTAGATCCTATGCTTAACCCTAATAAGTTTTCTAACACCAGAAACCGCCACCTCTGTTAATAGTTTTTGTAGAAGTGATTTGGAGGCTACATCTGTCAGCTTCGATTAAAATCTAATTTTGTACCACACTGTTATTTTTAATATGAACTACAGTAAAAACACCTATGGGTTGCATATTTTTGCATTCTCAATTATTTTTTGGCTAGAAAGGTCTGGAATCGGTAGTGTTATGGCTTCACTACCGTTTCCATTTGAACAGGCAATACTAGACCGTATGATCTAGCAGTAGTAGTGAAATCCATAATTAATCTGCTCTAAGAGATGATAATGGATACTTCTCACTAATAATAACAAAAGTAAAATACACCCGAGCCCATAACTTTTGATTAGGTGTCTAGATCCATCACCTCTCAAAATAAAATTTTGAGTCCTCTATACATTTTAAGTGGTTCACAAGAGGTCCCTACCTCTTCGTTTATATTTGTATTTTACAGAAACCTCCCTCTATTTCTTTTTGTTTCACGTACTTACCCCTCTGCGTCTTCTAAGCGCACAGCGTGCCCATTTGGGTGCTCTGGAACGTGTTTCGTCGTGTTCATCATCCTGCTCGACATGACCTTCGGCCTGCTGTACCTCCACGAGGAGCACATTGTGCACATGGACGCTGTCATGAAGCGCCTGCTGTTTGCGGCCGGCGTGCCGCGTGTGCGTGGACGACTACCTCCGTCTCGTTCCTTGGCCCATTCTTTTGGCAACACTAGCGCTATGCCCTCGCCGTCCGGCCGCCGCGAGCAGATCGACACTCTGCTCCCACTCATCAACAGGTGCCGCCGTGCAGGTGGGATGCAAGCTCGCCGGTTCCGACATGCCCATGGACGCGAATCTAAAGATCTTCCTCCCGAGTCCCGACATCTCCGAGTATCCGAAGTTGTGGGTGCGACCAAATGGAGTTGGACCCGTACAGTACAGGTTCCTGTCCGGTGGCGACATGATGGGGTCCTGCGGGGATCCAGATGATCCAGTTCAGCACGGGGCGGAGGATCAGCTTCCCTGGGTGAAGCCCCGAAACCTCCCGTCCCGTGCTCTCATCGAATCGAACGTGTGCACGGGAACAGGGTGCGTTTTGCCGTCTGCGCATGTCAGCTAGCGTGGGGCACTGTGGCAGTACGACTTCGTTCGTACGTGTGCACTGCACATGCGTGGCGGCCATGGTCCAGTGCTGCATGCTGCTGCATTCCCAGATTTCAGTTCAGGACGGAAGCAAGTTGCGCACGTGTAATATAGCTACTCTCCTGCTTCTCGTAGTCGTTCATGAGCGGTTAGCTAGCGCCGCCATTCATTGTATGATGTACTAGAGGCTGGCCGGCCACTCACTACTCGGTGAAGGACGCGCGCGCCGTGATGAAGGTGGTGTTGCGGCGCATGGTGGCCATCGTCGATGCGCTGGAGCTAGAGCAGCTGCAGGGGTAATCATGTGAAAGAAAAACAAACAACATAGGGACGTTTCTGCAAAATATAAACATAAACGAAAGAGGTATATATATAGACCACTGCCACTGGTGAACCATTTAAAAAGTTTAACGATCCAAAAATACAGTTTAAGAATGATGGGCCTAAATTGACTAGATGACATCTCTTAAGAAAAATTAATGGATCTCTATTGCATTTATTTTACTCTAATAACAATAACATTTGGAATAGGTGAGGCCTCTTCTATTTTCATGTCAGATGTGCAAGCAGGTTTGTTGGCCATTAATAAGGCCAGCAGGAACAAGTAGGAACCATCATGGTAACGTTGTAATGATATATTAGCTAAATGCAAAGACAAAATGTGGAAAACAAGGCTAGTTTAAAAGAACGGAATTCACATGAATCGTAAAAGAACTTTCTGATCAAATCAAAATTTCAGTGGAAAAACACGAGATTGAAGAAAAAGAAATCCGCACTACAAACCAAACCAAGCCTAAAAGCCAAGAGAAAAGGCCCCAGCCAAACCCCTGCATGCACTTCTAAAAGAAACTGTATTCGGAGGACCATCCATATTAGTTCCCTTTTTTTCAGTGAGAACAGAACAGTCAAAGACATCCAGTAGCAGTATCCAGAGATGGAGAGCTGTAGCTCGCGAGTCGTGACACTGTTGACCAGGCCAGTCGGCCGGCGCCGGGCAGGTCGTTTGACGAGTATGGAGACAGGCGTGAATATTTCCCAATCGATGGCCAAACCACACACTGCTGCTACTGGCTACTGCCTCCGGTCCGGTCAGCGACGTGAGAGCGAGAGGCTCCACCGCCTTCAACACTCTAGCTAGCACTTGTCCTACTCTGCCCTGAGCTCGATGTGCCGCTCCTCTGCTGGCGCCGACTGAAGACTAAGCGCTTTGTTTAGATATAAATTATTTAAAATTTTGACACTAGAGTAATTCGGATCAAAAGTTTCGTCTCGCAAATTACAAGTGAATTGTAAAGTTAGTTATTTTTTATCTATATTTAATACTTCATATGTAAGTTCAAAAATTTAATGTGATGAAAAATCTTGTAAGGTTTTATAATTTTGAAGGCCCTGGCACTGTCAAGTTCTCGAGCTATAGTAATGCCGTTGCACTGCCAAGTCAACCCATGTCTTCAGCCATCCAGTTCATGCGCGTCAGCTCCGCTAGGTTGACGCTGTGGGTTGAGTTGACCTTTCTGAGTATGAAACTAATACCGGGCCATAACACTGGCCGACTAAGTCTTGGATCGGAGGTTCGAGCCACGGCGGATGTACTCAAAATTTTAAATTTTAAAGGGTTTGTCGGGTGTAAAATTTTTGATGTCACATCGAATACCATATACATGGGTGTCGTTGTTTAGGTACAAAAATATTTGGAAAAAGGCATTATAACACTTTCGTTTAATTATATTTAGTAATTATTGTCCAATCATGTAAGTAACTAGACTCAAAAGATTCATCTCATAAATTACAGGCAAACTATATAATTAACTATTTTTTACCTATATTTAATGTCCCATTCATTTATCAAAGATTCGATGTGATGAGAAATCTTGTGAAGTCACGTCTGACCTATATAAACAGCAGCCATGCATGTTTCAATGAAATGATAAAAGGAGTTGCTACATTTTAGACAGAATAATTTTTATTTTATACTTTTTTCATACGTATATATTTTAGTGATTTAATATGTCGAATATTAATATAATTCCTCTTGTCCTTTGAAAAGAGAACAATATTGTTTCAAATTACAATTCCTTTTACTTTTCTTCAAATTTGACAACTCGTTTTCTTATAAAAATTATATAAACATAGTTATATATATATGGGTACACGTACAAATGCACACTATGGGTTTGTACCGTTTCAAAAAAAATTTGAAACCCACTATAATTTTCTAGGAGTTTTAATTTCATGATTCCACAGAAAAGGCGATCTGCACCACTGCTAGTGCCACGACAAGTTTGACGAAAGATCATGCAAACCCATAATAAACATATAAATTTGTCCAATCATCACGTGTTGCATATGAATCGATGCCATTTAGAATAAAGAAGGAATACTACACGGAGGTTCAGGTTCATGCACTTTGGAACCTAATAAACTGCTCCCAAAGATTTAAATTGTAAGACGTTTTAAGATTTTCGGCACATCTATTTTATCATGTATCTATATATAATGTATGTCCAGATACGTAAGAAAAGATAAATATACTGATAAAAGTCAAAACGTTTTAAATTAAGGGAATAAGAGATATCCTAGCGCACCACTGCAGAGATGATAAAGAATTTACACTAGTAGAAAAAAGCTCTACGGCAGCAGTGGCCTAAAAATTTTTTAGACGGTTTCCGTTACTAAACGCCTGTAAAAATAAAATGTCAGGCTCGACTCTTGAACCGCCTGTGGAAACCAATTTTTACAGGCGGTTTCCTTAAGAAAACCGCTCGTAGAAATACATGATTTCTATACATGCGATTTCTTAAGAAAACCGCCTGTAGAAATCGATTTCTACATGCGGTTCCTTAGATCAACTCCGACGGTTTTGTATTTTTTTTTTGCGAAATTAGGAATTTGTCAAGTACCAAATGAATATGGCAAAGGTAAAAAGAGTCAATCTCCAACGGTTTCCCATTATTCACTTGGCAAAACTAAAAATTATACGCGCGAGGGGAAATTATCCCGCGGGAGTAGCGTGCGAGGCAATTGCCAAGCGAACTATAGTTTGACATATATGCCAAATATCACCTAGTGTTTGCCATGTTAACAAAAATGCCAACTACATTTGCCAAACCGTTGGATAAGAGATTTTTAGACTTTTTTTTTGTAAAAACAAGAATGCCAAGGCCATTTGCAAAACCGTTGGAGATGCTCTTAAGAAATCCGCTGGTAAAAATAATTGGACATTGATTTTTTGATTTTTGCAAACAACCTCGGATGGAAAAACTTCCTAAATAAATGTTGTATATCTAAAAAAAGTTATGAAACTTTATAGATTACAACATTTTCATTTGAATTCATCTTGTCATCGAAAACTACGTTCGAATTTGACAAATTTGAAATTCAATTTTTTGTAAACGACCTCGGATGGAAAAGCTTCCTAAATAAAAGTTGTAGATCTCGAAAAGTTATGAAACTTTGTAGCTTACAGCGTTTTCATTTGAATTCATTTAGTGGCTCAAGCAATCAATTTACACTTGGTTGAGTATAGAATATGGGGAACTAAAACGGAATCTAGAGACAAGTGACATATGGGTGGAGTGGTAGAGGAGTTAACGTGCAAAGCTGAGATTTTGTGTTTGAATCATCGCGAGCACAACACAGGTAGGGGTGGTTGTTTTTTTTTCTATTTTAAAAACCCGATTTGTAGGCAACCATTTCTACAAGTGGTTCCTTAAGAAAACCACCTAATTTTTACGGGCGATTCTCAAGAAACCGGAAATGACCCATTTGTATAGGCCTTTAGGGCAGGCGGTTCGAAAAAAACGCCTGTAGAAATGCGTTTCGAACCATCTGTATAGTATCGCTTTGTACTAGTGTTAAAACAAAATTTAGTTTATGATATAAATAGATAGCTTGAAACTAAGAGATTCAAAGTTAGTGAAATAACATGGCTATTGGTGAACGATGATGTAAATACTGAAGGATGATGTAAATGGTTGCGTGAGATAGTTTTTATTGGGGGAATAGCTTTATATATAAGAGATATAGACAGCAGAAGATTGAAGAATACCAGAAATCTTGGTTAATTTTGCCATACATTGTCGCGCACATTGATAACACACTCCATGCACTACATTCGCAGACGAACAAATGTGGCTCACGTGCATTCACCATTATTCAATGTACGTAGACGTACAATTGAGCATATATAGTGCATAGCCATCTGGCTAAAACCGCTGTAACCCCAAACAATCCTTAACGCATGGCATACACGTCTACTGTACTCGTGTCCAATGCAATATTCCAGCTAGCCTTTGTCATTGAGCACCAAACAAAAGCATTTTATTTTTTATTTAGTATGACCATGTATAATGAGGTGGTGCTCACCCGGCCGGATGATATATATATAGCAGTTCAGTAATGAAAATCCATGAGTTATATGTAGTAATAATGGCGTGCATATATTTTAGCGATATGTGGTTCATATATATATGTACGCGCATTATTATTATAAGTATATGCTTGTTTAGGTCATTTCCCCTCGTCATATGCTCGCCTGCATGCAAACACATCAGAGACGTACGCACGCCTCTCTCATTTATTTACGGCCGGAGTACTTGCCGTCGTCGAGGAGGTCCTCAAGGATCTTGTCGTCCAGGCACTCCAGCTCGATCTTCTCCCCGTCGCCGCGGGCCCTCCCCGCCCCCCTCGACGAGGCAGCGGCGGCGGGGGCAGCAGACGACGACCCTCCGCCCCTGCTGGTAGCCCCAGCGACCTCGCCAGGGAAGTTGAGCACGGCGGTGGCGCCACGCTGGGCGAACGCCGCCCGGTCGTACGCCCGCGCGGCCTCCTCGGCCGTGTCGAACGTGCCGAGCCAGACCCTAGCCCCACCGCGCTCCGGGTCGCGGATCTCGGCAGCAAACTTGCCCCACGGCCGCTTCCGGACGCCGCGGTACTTGGTGCCGCCGCCATCGGCGTCCTTGCCGTCCTCCATATGGATCCCGACCCGCGGCGGCCCTCGGCGAGCTAGCGTGGCAGCAGTAGTGATCTATCGATATGATCGAGCTGCACGCCGGTACGGTGTATGTAGCCAATTAACTAGCGACCGAGTGCTCTGTGGCTCTATCTATGCATGTGTCGCGGGCTATTTATAGAGAGGCCGGCTATACAAAAGTGTGCTGCTGCTGTCTCGTCTAAAGTGGCATTGCATACGCATATATATCTACGTAGCAGCTGTGTATGTACGTGATACTACTAGTGTAGTATATACTGACTCCATCATCACTATTATATGCCGCGCACAGAGCATATACGTAGTACATACGTAGAGGTAGACGCCGTGTGGAAGCGCAGAGTTTAGACGCGACAGCCGGCAGAAAGCAGAATGCAGAGTGCCTAGCGTCGAAATCAAGAGTCAGCTGCATGCGCTCCACGGTAAAAAATAGTATTCCCTCTCCCTCCAGACATCTAAGAATTTAGAGAGTCAAAGTAAATACCTTAAGTTTCACCAAAATTATATAGAAAATTATAAATATTTATGATATCAAATTAATATATATAACTATAAAAATATAATTGACGAAGAATCTAATATATTTAGTTGACATCATAAATATTATTATATTATTATATAAGTTTGATTAAACTTGAGATGCTATGACTCTGTAATATTTTTAGAATATTTTATAATTTAGAATGAAGGGAGTACTTGTATAACTTTCTACAATAATAACAAGCTGCGCACCATCTCTCTGCAGAAAGGTAAAAAAAAACAAGAATAATTGGGTCGTTGAAAGTTCAACTTGCTCACTGAGATTCGCGCCACGAGATTGCATGAATCAGTGATATAATCGGGACACATACTTGCTCCTTGGCACAAGAGCAACTTTAGCAATGCAAGGCCCTACTCTATTTTCTGGGGCCGAGACATAAAACAAATTCGTACTCCAACAGGGTCCATAACAAGGCCCCTAAATTCTAGCTACAAGCCTCTTTTCCAGCGAGAGGGATCACCTACTTCTCTGCGTTAGTTCTTAGGGCTTACTAAGAAACATGATCACTAGTTCGATAATTAAGATACCTAATAATCTTAGATCAACCTTTATTGGAAGATGAGGAAGCCATTAGACCCTGATACCGTAAATATGTGCAGTGTGATGCAGGCAGCAAATGGATCAGATTCGGATAGATATCGTTTATATTAGTATTTGCTATGCCCCATAGAATACGAATAGATATCAATATTATAAACATGTGATTTGTGTATTTGGATTCGATGTAGTATCTGTTGAATATCCTGGCTATGATACGAATAGGTACGAACTCCTATAAACAAATTCGAATTCGGATATGGTAAGAAATATCTGTAACATTTACATCCCTAGACGTAGGCTCTGATGTAGTAGGTCGACGTAGCGGTCAATGTAATCATATGGTCATCGCCGGTAGCCTCCTAGTGGCGGCAGCATCCCCCTAAATCAGTATCGGAGTAGAGGGGGGGGGGGGGGGGTTGTCGATGGTGGTGGCTGTTGGTATTTATTATCGCACACAGAATAATTTGCAAGTGCATGGATAGATACTGATGTAGCACTTCACCAATAATACCTTGTTTTATATCAAACTCGAAGAAATATGTGTGAGAAACTAAGTCTAACTCAGCCCTGAGTAGCAACTAAAGCCTAAGAAGATAGGAGCATAACAAAGATCACTAAAGTCATCTAGCTCTAATTCCGCTATGATATGTTTTGTATTATTCAACTGGGGAAATAACTAGAACACAAGTAGAGTATGATCTTCCTAGCGACAAGTCCTGCTCAGCCTACCAACGGGAGGTGGACTATATGAGATTCAATAAGGTCATACAAGTCACCTTCATGAGCTACCACCAATCCGGCTAATAGGGTACATCTACGAGTAACCGAGTCTAAGCACCATGCTTACACTGCGAATACTACTTTAACCTAAGAGCGATAAGGATTAAAGTACTCAAAATATAGTCAAAAACCTAAAGAACAATGTAAACATTGTTAGTTACTTGAATTAGAATTCGATTACCACAGAAATCTTAGAAGTAGGCTCTGAAGAAATTGATCCCATTAGGTACAAGCATAGAGCAAGCACTGATAGGCTGAAACTTCCTCCAAACTCTCCCTTCCACCCAATCTCACTATTTATAAATATAAGACTAGATCCTATTCATGGGAGGATTAATCTTATTCTTGAATTGCTAGCTTGGATCTTGATTAGGGTTTCTTGATGAGGCTAAGGGTTTGTCTAAATTAGGTCTCTCTAAGGGGGAGGGCACAGGGCTACTTAATTATAAAGACTTGAGCAATGAATCTAAACCTTCGGATAAGACTAACCTTGAGTGACGGTGTAGATGCAAACCCTAAGGCGGTGGAGAACTAATGTAATAAGAGGAGGCTAGTGGGGCTAAGGGTCGACCGTCTTGTAGGTGGGACTGGCTGACCCCACCTCTCTACCAGTCTGCTTTGACATGGTGGTCTCTAGTGTCTGCTAGAACCTTCTAGAGTCAGTTTCCGCGTGCAATTCATGATTAGGTATGACATGTAGGTGCTCTTTGATGGTTTTCCTGATTAGTCCTTGTGAAAACATAGATTCGCCAGAAAAACTTGTGGAATTTGTGAGTTTAAACCCTCATTATATGTAGGTGGTCCATTTTAATCATTTATACAAGGTATGTTGATGGTTTATGTTGAATTTTATCGACTACCAATAGTGCATGTTACTCTAGCGCTAGAAGAGTTCATAGTTCTTAGGGTTTGGTGTGGCTAATAAACCCTCATGTTGCATTTTCTATTTAGGGGATTAAGGAACCTTTTTTATAAGCCTTTTGGGGTTCTATTTAGCAACCCAATCAGGTCATGTACGTTGGCAAATATTGACAATTCTTAACGTCATCACCAGGGTGAGAGATCCCTTGCAATGACGCAGAAATGTAGGGTCCTAGCATCACTTAAGTTAAGTTGTCATCCCTAACATTACACTAGAGACATAGTAGTACTTATACTCATGACACTTACTCCAAAGATATATATATATATATATATATATATATATATATATATATATATATATATAAGGTTATCCGCAAGCGCATAGATAAAATACACCTGTTGTAGCATTTCACCTAGGAATGTTCTAGCTATCGTTATTTCACCCAGGAATGTTCCATATTACACATTCCCAAAGTGTCCCTAGGTAATTAGAGCAAACCACATAAACTCAAGGGCATTATGATCGAACTTGAAATCTGGTGATCTAATAGCCATGTGCCCTTCATGACTTATCTTTGTCTCAACGCAAGCCTCACGATGACACCATGTGCCGCCTCTAATTCCCACCAAAATCCCTCCTAGGTTTTTAGGCCCACCCAAGTTCAAAGGATCTTGTTGATGTTTGGTGGTTGGATCTTCCTCTAAACTTTGGAAATGGCATAGGAGGCTAGGCCACTTGAGCTTCGATCTACTTTCTAGGTTAAGTTCACTTGGTCTAATCCAAGGATTGCCTCCTAAACTGGGTAACCATCATGCCCAACTGTGGCTCAATACATGACATCTAGCTCAAGATGCCCCTGAGGTATGAGTTTTCATCTATAGTACACATCTTGTCATGTCTGTAGGAATCAAGCTCTAACTCTAAACCCTCACAAAGCATACACCTAGTAACAACTATGCTATCTGAATTGGCCTTCTCAATCAAAGGGATCTTGGCAATATTCTATGCCAACTCATATTTTAAGACTGAGAAAGACTTCCATGCACCCAACAAGATAGGCCTAGCCTTCACCTCCTGAAGCTTGTTTAACAGAGTGACATACTGAGTTTGCAAAGTAGCAAGATTACATGTGAATAGCACAAGTATCACACTCTATCTCCCTCACAACAGACTTAGCAAACTCAAGCTCCTTAAGTGCAACTTCTAATGTCTCCTTATACTCTTTTCTATCATGAGTAGTGTTCTTAAGCAACTTATCTTGACTAAGCAAAGAAACATTCAATGTATCAACATAAGGGACAAGCTCATCAACGAAACATGATACATGAGAAGTGTCATCATAACCATGAGCATTGTCCTTGCTGATCTCCTCGGCACCAAGCACCATGGTGCAAAAGCCTTTGTGGGTAGAGTCGACAAAGAAGCATAGCCTGCTTAGATTCTCCATGACCTTTCTCTCTGACTCATCATCACTTGAAGAGGAAGAAGCTTGCCTCTCACCAAAGTAAATGTAAGGTCATTGAGGAAAGTAAGGAAGGCATGCTCTTGGGCCTTGGCTTATTGAGGTACTTTTGATCACTCCTTGTTGAATCTTCCTTAGACTTGTGCTTGATGAAGGTGTATGAACACTAGTCTTGTACTTGCTAGTTTCTGCTTGTCATAGACTGTTCTTCTGAGGCATTTGGGAACAGAGTGATATGGGTCTCCACAACCAAGAAACCCTCCTTGTGGTTGTTGTGGAACCACCAAGAGTTGACTAATGATCAACACTAGCTCATCATCCCCAAGTGCCTCCACCTACTCCACTATGATCAAAACAAAAGAAGACAAAGCAAAGAAAGCTAGTGAAGGGTTAGGTGAGAACCACCAATCCTAAAGCCAAAGAAACGGATGGTGCAAAGGGATTCTCGATCTTGGCTCGAGTCTGGTGGTCGATCTCGATAGACTTGAGCTTGTTAAATAGCTCATCCATGGTGAGGGTCTCATAGTTGGAGGACCCAATAATAGTAGAGACCTTCACATCCCAAACCCTCTTATCTATAGTGCATAGTAACTTGAGAGTCCTCTCATGATCATCATAGGGTAGTTGTGGCTTGTTTGCTTGCACCTTGTTTAAAATTATCTCGAAGTGAAAGAACATAGAATCAATAGATTCTTGAGTCAACTAAATAAAGTGCTTGTACACATGTTGATATGTCTCAAAGAGTTTGTTCTTGATCTAGGAAGTCTCCTCATGACACCTTTGATGGGTCAGCCATATCCTCAACCGTAGGGAGGTAAGACACCCGCTCAAACACAGAAAGTAGAAGGCAGGAGAAGATAGCATTATAGGCCTTGCTATTTGCCTCATTTTGGTCATTCTGCTCGTGACCAACACAAACAGCAAGCACCTATAATCTAGATCCTCACAAATATCCCAAACTCACATGAGTCGTTAATCTTGAGATACGTAGACATGTGAATCTTCCAATTCTAGGAATTTTTTCCATCAAAGAATGATGGCTTGCCAAAACCACACTCCATATCTCATTCACGGATCATGGACCAATTAAGGTGAAATGATCCTTAACCGGCTCCAATACCAATTGAAATACTAAAAATAGCAACCAGAGAGGGGTGAATGAGAGCCTCAAATTTCTTTCAAAACTTTGGGCCACTGTCCCAAAATCACCACCAAGCACAAGATGCAAAAACCATGATGTCCATGAGCCAAACAAGTGGTTGGATGTTCTTAGGAGCATAGTAGGACACCACAAAGCAAATAAATCGAGAAGCACTTATACAATATGAAGGAACCAAAAATAGAATACTCAACTGCTATTGAGAAGAAACCAGTTTCTGAATCTAAAGTACCCAAGCTAATTGATGACAAGAGTACATAGATATGCTTCTTGGATTAGTGGGATACTAACCCAAACAACAGCATGCAAATCTGGAATGCAACATGCAAGAAATAGGCAAAGAAGCACTGCTAGACTGAAAATTCCAAGCCTCAGCTAGAAATTCTAGGGAGACATAACAACCTATCACTAGTGCTTGCACCAAGGTTGACCAATGCCACTCTGTTGCATGCAAGGTCTCTGGATCTCCTCTCCGGTGCTTAGATTCGGTATTGAAGCGGTTTTCTTGGTGCTCACAATAGCGAGAAATTAGAGAGAGATCACATAGAATAAGTTCTCCCAACACTGCTCTTAACCAATGACCTGCTCAGGTTTCACAACCAGTGTACACTGGACTGTTAGGTGAATAACTCATCTGCTTGGGGCTATGCCTTATAGCAGCTCTGCACCAACACATCCGGTGTGTGTGACGAAGATATAGTGGGTGAGGCCAAAAACAATGGGAACTCAATCAAATCACAAGGAAATACAACCAAATTTTGCACAGAGGATCTCCAGGGAGTTAGTAAGATGTTCCAAAAAAACCAATGGCTCAATTTGAACTCAAACACCAAAACTTTTAGGCCACGTGCAATAACTCATTTTCTCCTCCAAAACACAAATCGACCCAATTCTTTGTGCTCATGTGGATTCACTTATATAGTGGAGTCATCACACATCATTGCACAAATTTGTCTGAAGAACATGAATTGAATGGCAAAGGACAATGTGGTTAGGGCATCACATGCTGACTCAAGGATTCACTAGAGTTTTTACACAGATAAATATTTCTTTAGGAACCTCTACAATAGCTAGTGGAAGAAATGAAAAACTAAAAGTGGCGAGGGCTGATTGGGGTAGCCCCCTCATATTTATCGATGCAATTACAAATTCCCAAAGTGCCCTAGGTAATTAGAGCAAACCACCTAACTCGAGGGCATTTTAGTCCAACTCAAGATTTGTTGATCCGATTGCCATGTGCCCTTCATGACTAAGCTTCGTCTCCGATTCCCTCTAGAACTGCACCTAGGTTTTGGCACACAAACATGTAACCGCCCGCTGGTGCTTTTGATTGTGAACCCACCAAACCACTCCTGTGTATCGTACTCCATACTCTTGCCTCATGACTCGACCCGTTTACCATCGTCATCCTTGATCACATGGCTATCAAGTCTTGTAGAGCCTCCACTCATCGACTTGCTTGTCCAACGTCTTGACTTGGTCAACAAGGTCACTCCCATGTACTCTTGCTCTTGTTGATGACCCCATGTATCAGGCAACCATAGTTTGTCACCTAGCTTCTCCAGTCCCTTATTCCAAGCTCTCAGCATCCATCCATCGCCGCTCCCAGTCCATTTTCATGAACCTGCTTGACCATCATCTTCACCTTCACCATCAACCACTATTTTCAAGATCCAAACCTACGCACCAGTAGCCAAAAGATATGTTGCACAATACCAACTCATGCCTTGGTTAGTTCAGAAACTCAACCCAATAAGGCCACTCGTTGATAATCACTCATCACAATTGTCGATGTTTGTCACACCCGTTTTCAAGAACAAAAACAAGTGCATAAAAGGCTCATGTGCACCCCAGGAAAAGTCGCACACATGAGTTGACAAATCATGAAAGTACCATCACAGTGTTTATTACATAGCGAATAAATATTCATTACATAGACTGAAACAAATAGCTTTAACTAAACGAAGATATCTGCGTAAGCTCCAAAGGGACTGGTTGACTGGTTGACTCCAAGACTAGTACTCATTGCGGTAGTCATCAACCCAATCTTCATCTGTGGTGTTTGAATGCAAGGGTGAGCACATACATACTCAACAAATATAACACGGGGTTCATGAAGCTCAAAAGGATATGCAGGGTTCATAGCGGTAAGCATTTTAAGTAGATCAAATTTATATTAATATCAACAATTGCCAAGGTAATTTGCATAAGCTCAAATATCCATGATCATAAAGTAAATGACAATGATATACAATAAATAAATAACACTTTGCAAAAGCCACATAGAAATAAGAACCCAATAATTCTGTGAGTTTTCCGAGCCGCTCGTGTCCGTGAGCACGGCTATCATGATAGTTTATTAACTCTGATCAGAGGTGTACAACTTTACCACGAGTCGTGATTGCCCATTTGCCCGGGTTTGCAACTCCCAAAACACTTCCAAGGTGAGCGGGTAGGGTACACTATGAAGCCTTCCAAGGGTTCGTCTAACATGTCAGGGCCGCAAGGTTCCTGGCAGGGAGATATAGAGCCAACCTATCTACGGTCACACTCCTTTGCGGCTGGCCCGTAGATTAGGAACCACACTATACCCGTCTTGGCACGCTCCTATTTGCGCCATAAAGGTAACCACTGACAAGCTAGAAAAGGTCCCCATACTGAGCTAAAGCCAGATCCATATAGCCCTCGTGGTTGTACTGTATATCCCAGCTTTTGCCGACAGATAAGCTCCTATAATCAAATGTTGCTAAAAAGCAAGTTTTACCATTATTGCATATAGTCATTAACAATTAAGATCATGTGCATCCGATATGAGCGCTAGCAATACTAATCATATGTGGTGGATCAAATCATAGGTGTCAAGGTATTCAGGATAACAATCTCTAGGATCAATCTATGGTGAAACAAGGAATAATGCATATGAGTTATATTATTTGTGAATAGGAAAACAAGGATAATCCCATGTTATACTTGCCTTCTTCGAAAAACTCTTGCTGAACCTGCGGGTCTTGATCAAAGAAAAACTACGGTTCTTCAACGGGTTGCTCAACGTCTATACCGATCAACAATCAACACCATTCAATCAATGGGCAATCATACACGAAGCAAACAAAGCTATGATTAGAACAGTACACCAATAGTAATAAAATAAGATGAAAAGTTTATAAAACAAATCTACGCTTCACTACGATCACAACGATGTTCCGTTCACGAAAAACAGAGCTAGAACGACGAAGTTTTCCTATAGAAAGATAATAGATTAAATCTAATCACGAAATTAAACTTTTTCAAAAGTAACTAACAGAGGTATTAACATAAAGAGAATTTTATTACGATCCTAACGCAATTTGAATGGGTCAAACAGGATTTAAAATGAGCAAGTTATAGACATTTGAAATAGAGTGGCAAAACTATAATTAAGCATTTTTCATTTAAATTGAATTAAAACAATTCCCGATGCAGATTACGCTTTCAAAAAGGAGAAAGCGCATTCAGGCTTTGCGCCAAGGATGGCGGGTTGAGCACTGAGACTTTCCAGGGTCTCTTTAGCAAATCGGCAGAGCGAAGGGGTATCAGAGATCCTCGAGCGTCGATCTCGGATTGAAGGGCCGAGATTAGAAGGGAGAATTAAAGGGTGGCCGAAGGGGTATCCTTGGATCTGGATCGTCCGATCAAGAGCGAACGATCAGGATTAGAACAGAGGGGGAGAAAGGGGATTCCGACCGGGAACAGTGACCGGCGCGGCGGTTCACCATGGGCTCCGCCGTGGAGCTCGCCGGCGCGAGCGGATTAGGGCCTACGGGCCACTATCTGATCAACTAATAGGCCCGGGAGGTAGAGGGGGATGACGCGGACTCACCAAGGGCCTTCACGAGGACAGAGGTGCCCCGAGGCGGCTGGCGGCGCGGCAAGGCGGACGCGGGCTCACTGTGATCGGTGAAACGCCGATGAGGGCAAAGGGAAGTGTAATTGAGCGAGGGAATAGATTCTCGAAGTTCCTAACCTTGCTTTGGAGGAAGTGAATGGCCCGCAGGGGCGACAAAGGCGCTTGGCGACGCGTCGAGGCGGCTCCCGATCCACTGTGTGCGTTGGCAAGGCGGTGAGAGACACAACACGTGCGATTGAGTAGAGGGGAAGGCTTGTGGGGTCTTGTACCATGTTCCGAAGAGAGAAGAGGCCCTGCGGTTGACGAGGAAGCTTGGGCCGGAAGCAATGGCGGCGGCGAAGCTTTGAGCTCGCGACGGCGGCTCTGCTGGCTCGGTTGCGAGGCGTAGATGCCGTTTAGATGGGAACCATAGACGGGAAGGTGTGCGGGACGGCTTATATGGGTGTTGGGTTGATCCACGGAGCAAGAAATCCTGGAAGGACGGGATTGGGAGGGAAGGAAATCGGAGAAGGGGCCGGCCGGGTCTCTGCTTCGACACGTAGAGAAGAAGGAAAGGGGAAAGAAAGGACTGACGCGTGGGCCATGGAGATCAGCGACCCAGGGAGAAAAGGGAAGGGGGAAAGGGGAGGATGACACGCGGGCCGGCCTTGTCAGTGGCACAAAGAGAGAAAGAGAAAGGAGGCGCCCTGACTGGGCCTTTGGCCATCGGCCCAAGAGGGAGGAGGGGAACCGGGCCTGCGGGGAAGGGGCAAAGGGAAGAGGCCTTGGGTCTGATTGGAGAGAAAGAGGAAGAGAGAAAAACAAAAGCTTTTCAATTTTCCAGATCTCGGTTTTCAAATAAATTTGCAAATACAATTTTGAATAAGTTTTCGAAACCACTCAGCACCGAAATCAAAATGCTCCAGCATGAATTGCACAAAGTGTTTCTACATGACAATTTTCAATTCACCAAAACCTTTGTAGTTCAATTATATTACATGCATAGCAGTGAGAGCAATAATTAAATCAATTTAACGTTTTCAAAAGTGATGCAAATTTTCGGGTGTTACAATGTTTTACCACTGATAGCCTGCCACGGGGATACCTAGGACAGCTGTTTGAGCTTCGGAAAATAGTGAAACTTGGTGGTTAACTTAAAGAGAAACATGATTTATACTAGTTCAGGACCTCGACGTAGTCAAGTAATAACCTTACGTCCAGTTGGCATTAGCCGGATTGTGTATTATTGCTCTTAGTATGTTGTACAGGATGTGTATGTGCCGCCTTGCATGTTGTGTATATTGTATTGTTCTGTGTTTGCTGTTTTTGGGTGGTGCCCTTAATGGCCCTTTATAGTCTAGGCACCGTAGAGCGTTAATTCTAACTCTACTCGGATACAAGTTTAGAGTCCTAAGCTATGCTTCAGTTTTCCTCCCTTGCTGGTTCCGAGTAGTATTCAATTCTTCATGTACTCGCGCTTCCTTTCATGGGCCATGTTGTCAAGGCCCGTAGCTCGGTATTAGGGTCTATGGGGATCCCATAGGACTTTCCATCGACAAGCTCCCGAGCATTTCATGATTTTGCTTCAAGATGTCGAGTTGTTGAAGATTCAAACCGAGTTCTTCTTGAAGCAAAATCTTGAGATGGTATTTTGTGCTTCTTTCTTTGAGTTGTTGGGTTGGTGTGCACTTTTCACGAAAAGTACACTCAATGAGTGTAGCCCCCGAGCCTCTTGTTGTTTGGTACAAATGACTAAAGGGTCAGAGTTTTGAAAAGGTGTTTTTTGGGGTAGCTATTTCTAGCCCCCGAGCCTTCTTTGGGTTCTTTTCTGCTAAAAACAAGTTGGAAGAAGGGTCCTAAAATAGTCCTCTTGTCTTTTCTTTGTCACGGTTGGGTTCCGTACACCCACGGGTGATGGGAATCTTTCTCTTGTCACTGTTTTCCTTTCACTGTTCGCTTTGGGCAGCTTTGCTCTTTTGTCTTTTGCTAGCTTCTTTTCCTAGTGATTTTTGGATCTTTGTGTCTTTGTCTTGTTATAAATCTCCTTCTGGTCTTGGAAATGTACAAGAGCTTGTTGAAGTGTTCTTTACTTATGAGTAGGCTGTTAAGTGAGGCTGAGAAGCCCCCCGGGCTTTTGCTTATCTGTTGTCGAGTAAGTTGGTGGGTAGAAGAATTCTTGTGAAAGGAGTTAGAGGTAGACTAACACCTAGGGGAGATTTTCCTCAGAAGTTTAGTGAAGTAGATAGAAAAATTCTTGTGATGTGGGTTCCAGTCTTCTATATCTGCTTTCCAAGCTCCGGGCTGTCACCGTTGCTGCTCCTATGTTGGTTGATGTGGCATGCTCCATTATCTTGGCGGTTAATGTTTGCATCAAGCTTCTACTGAAAGTCCCTGAGTTGGAGCTATCCAATCTCATTTGTCGAGGGTGGTTCCCTGCCTGCGAACAGGACTTTCTTTATGCTTTGTAGCGAGTCTAGGTTGTTTTATTCTACCGGGCATTGATCAAGATATACTTGGCTTCTTTGGTGGTAGACCTTTTGTATTCTTGGTCTTATCCTTGTATTTTGTGACTTGTGGCCTTTTTGTAAAAGTTGAGATGCTTCAGGGCTCTTGGGCTCTTTGTTGTAGTAGTCTTGAAGCTTCATGTAATCTTGTATGTTCGTAGTCAATTTGATGATGGTGCTTCCTGGTTATACTCTGCGATGGAGGGTGTTGACATTTCTAACGTCATTACCAAGAAAAGAGGTCCCTAGCAATGACGCTAAAAATGTATGGTATGTAATTAACTTGTATTTAGAAACTAGCCACTATCTTTTACCTTATACTCCTAAGCATGAAACTAGGTTGTCATCCCCAATTATAGAGCTAGGAATAATTAAAGGTACTTATGGAATATTCTATTTTATGTGTGACTAGGTAGAAATAAAAAATGATGGATATGAAAATATAAAGAACAAATGATTCTGCAAGCGGACAGATTAATATACCATTGTAGCATTTTACCTAGAGTATTACCAGGTTGTCGATTTATATTTTACCACTGGGAAGGTCTAGTTAAACTGATAATCTGTAGTACTGATAACATATGAAATGAATGAAGGATTAACCAACCAAGTACTCTACTCATAACAGGGGTAAGTCACATGGGTAATGATCAGTCATCATAATGATAAATATAAAGTTCTTAGAGCACTCCAGTCGCTACACAAGCGTCGTCCAATACAAGTAATAAAGAAATAACTCCTAAGTATTCTAGCTACAATCAAATCTATGTCATTTAGTGTAGGTACATCTAGCAATCATCGTTAAGTAATACTACCAATGTTCCCAACCACAATGGGGTAATGAACATGATGAGTTGAGTTCAGAAAACTCAGATATACGAATATATCCTTAACCTGACAATACCTCCCTACCAAACCACTGCATGGGAGGAGGCCTACAAAGGACTCAATGGACCTGTCACGTCCACGATCTACCCCACGACCCGACATAGATGGGGGCATTCGCAGATAAGCAATGTATCTAAGCACCACGCCTACATACTGCCTACCACCCGCCACATGACCAAATAGACGAGCGCTATACAAACATGTGCATGAACTCAATAGCAAACTAACTATACTAGATATATTGAAGTAGACAATGAACAATGTAAACAAGAATATAATAATGAAGAATAGTGTTGCCCGTCAATATCGTGCAACTGCAGTTAATCACAATAAGAGAGCAGAGAATAAAAATTGTACCAGATCTAATCTCTTGACAACGTCGGGAGTCCAAGATCGATTGACGTATCTTGACTTCCTCTACTCTTGATCTAACTAAGCTATGCTATGAACTAGAGAGGCTCTAGATGAACTAGGGTTTGTGGCTCTGTATGACTAGATCTCAAATGACTTAGACCGAATGGATCTCCAGTACCCTGGAGGGTGGGATCTGCCCTCTATTTATAGCCCGGTGGGGTGCACGGCAGCAGTTGGATCAAACCAACTTAATGTAGGGCCAAGATGACTCTATTGAGGTGGTGGAGGAACACTCTAGAAGGTCATAGAAGATGGCCATGGGGGTGGCTAGCCAGCTAGGGGTGGGGCCGGCTGGCCCCACATGTCATGGGCTCGGGCCCCGCTTTGCTCCGGTGTCTTCTAGATCCTTCCTTAATATTATGGAAGATATCTCATTGCGGGATTTTTCCAATATTTATTCTGATTTGACTCCTTTATTATGCTTTTCTAGAATAGTCCCTGGAAAATAATATAATACCAAAACTCATGGAATTTATTAGATAAAACCCTATACTTTTATATTTTCCATATGGTTGATCCATTTGTCATGTTTATAATTATATTAAATGTTGACATTAATCACCGTCAACAAGCTCCCCCAAGCTTACCCTTTGTTAGTCCCTAAGCAAAGCATATCTAATAAACTTGGATCAGGAGTTGCTACAATGCTTTCACACCTCAAAAGTTCAAATGGCTTCAAACAAAAATTCTTCTTCAAATTAGAAAAAAATGCTCTAACTTTTGAACTCACCAGTATGACCTTTAACCGTGGGGCTTCAACTATTACTTGGGTCTTGAGCAATCGAAAGACAGAACAATCAAATCAGACACTATGTCTCAAACTCTTCACTCCACCAAAAGTCTAGGTTTTGTAATGTTTTCAAAATAAAACTCAGAGCTTAATTGTATGACACCCTCAAATCTTTTATGTATGTGGTATTTGTGGATCTCACTGAGGCATTAATAATGTCATGCCCTCCTATACTAGTAAATATAGTGGAGTTCATAGGAATGGCTTAACAAGGTTAGCATACTTACTTTATATATATTGTAAAGTCAAACAATATATCCACAGAGAGTCAAGTCATACAACTAAAATAATTGTGCATGTGTGTGGATATGATGGTGGTGGTGAAAAACCTAATTCTACTTTGCTCCTTGAAATGAATCTCTCTTTTGAAATTTGAAAATTTTGAACATCATGGCTAGAGAGTATGAGCTATCTTATTCTTTGTTTATTTTTCTGAGAGGTGCGTCGGACACTTGTCCATTTTTAATTCCTCTCTCTTATTTTTCAATAGCTTTTGCATAGCTCATACCTCCATCTCCAAGAAAAATTGATGAGAGGTTATAACAAGAACTTTGGAGCATTTATTGAATGAAAGATGGAATAAATATTTTTGGTGGTGGTTACTCTCAATGTAAGAGTAAGACCTTTTTTTGGTGGATGAAATGGTATGTTGTTGCGCCTACTCGAGTGTAGAGTAGTGGATATTTGGGTGGTGTGTTCGTGATCTTGATTTAAAAGCATGACGAGACTCTTCTCGATGTCTTGGCTTTCAAGCTTCTACATTATAAGGTCTAGCTTGGCGGTGACCATGTCAGCTTCCTTGAGTTGATGTATACCTCCTACTTTCTTGCGAGGTTGATTGTGTTCTTTGTTCCAGCTCTGATTTGAGGTCATCTTCTCATAAAGTGATGTTGCATCCGAGAGCTTAAGTGACTGGAAAGCTCCTCCAACTGCGGCATCCATAGATTCACGGGTACTAGCAACTAGTCCGTGATAGAAAGTCTACATCGATAGCCAATCCTCCATCCCATGATGAGGATAACTCGCGATATAATCTTGAAAACGTTCCCATGCTTTGGCGAATGCTTCATCATGTTGTTGTTGAAAGCTTAAAAGTTTCCCACGCAGAACATTGGTCTTGTCTGTAGGAAAGAACTTGGCTAAGAAAGCAGTGGAACACTTATCCCATGTAGTGTTGATATCTTTGTTTGTGTAGAACCATTGTTTTTCTTTCCCCAAAATTAAAAACGGAAAAAGGTGGAGTAGAGTAGCATCTCTTGATACTCCTTTGATCGTGAAGGTGCTACAAATGTCTAGAAAGTATTGTAAGTGTGCACTTGCATCTTCATGAGCCTTTCCACAAAATTGATTTGCTTGAACCATGGTGACAAGAGCAAGCTTGAGCCTAAATCCATTATCTCCAACATTAACTACAGGTCTAGTGCGGATGTTGGCAGTAGTTGGGGCAGAGAACTCTCGCAGTGTCTTCTCGGCCATAGCTTCAAAAGCAATTGCTAAATTGGATTCCTATTGTTCTTCTTCAGATGTTGGAGCTTCTTCTCCTGAGGAGTGAGCTTTAGCTGAGGGTGTTCTTGATTGTGATTCGATAGTATCCTTCACTTGTGCAAACTTCTGCTTTCTTCAAAAGAGTTTCTCTAGATTTGAAGTGAAGTTATTTGGAAGAGAAAAACCGTGCATTCATTTACCCTGCATAAGATACACAGATAGATAGAAACAAGGGTAAACCAGTTTGAGTAAGAGGTTAACTTGGTTAATTGATCTTATTCATTTGCATATGGTTACCAATACTTCCTAAGTTTAGATACCTTCCCCGGCAACGGCGCCAAAAATGCTTGTTGACATTTCTAACGTCATTACCAAGAACAGAGGTCCCTAGCAATGGTGTCAAAAATGTATGGTATGTAATTAAGTTGTCTTTAGAAACTAGCCACTATCTTTTACCTTATACTCCTAAGCATGGAAGTAGGTTGTCATCCTTAATTATAGAGCTAGGAATAATTAATGGTAATTATGAAATATTCTATTTCATGTGTGACTAGGTAGAAATAAAATAATGATGGATATGAAAATATAAAGAACAAATAATTCTACAAGCGGACAGATTAATACACCATTATAGCATTTTACCTAGAGTATTACCATGTTGTCGATTTATATTTTACCACTGGGAAGGTCTAGTTAAACTGATAATCTATAATATTGATAACATATGAAATGAATGAAGGGATTAACCAACCAAGTACTCTACTCATAACAGGGGTAAGTCACATGATAAATATATATAGATATATATGATAAGGGTAATGATCAGTCATCATAATGATAAAGATAAAGTTCTTAGAGCACTCTAGTCACTACACAAGCGTCGTCCAATACAAGTAATAAAGAAATAACTCCTAAGTATTCTAGCTGTAGTCAAAGCTATGTCATTTAGTGCAAGTACATCTATCAATCATCATTAAGTAATACTACCAATGTTACCAACCACAATGGGGCCATGAACAAGATGAGTTGAGTTCAGAAACCTCAAATATAGGAATATATCCTCAACCTGACAATCCCTCCCGACCAAACCACTGCACGGCGGCAGGCCTACGAAGGACTCAATGAACCTGTCATGTCCATGATCTACGCCACGACCCGACACAGATGGGGGCATCAGCAGATAAGCAATGTATCTAAGCACCACACCTACATACTACCTACCACCCGCCATATGACCAAATAGATGAGCGCTATACGAACATGTGCATGAACTCAATAGAAAACTAACTATACTAGATATATTGAAGTAGACAATGAACAATTTAAACAAGAACATAATAATGAAGAATAGTGTTGCCCGTCAATATTGTGCAACTGCAAATAATCACAATAAGAGATAAGAGAATAAAATATATACGAGACTCCAATCTCTTGACAACGTCGGGAGTCCAAGATCGATTGACGTATCTTGACTTCCCCTACTCTTGATCTAACTAAGCTATACTATGAACTAGAGAGGCTCTAGATGAACTAGGGTTTGTTGCTCTGGATCACTAGATCTCCAAAAGGTCGTAGAAGATGGCCACGGGAGGTGGCCAGCCGGCCAGCGGTGGGGCCGGTCGGCCCCACATGTCAGGGGCTCGGGCCCCGCTTTGCTTCGGTCTCTTCTAGATCCTTCCTGAATATTATGGAAGATATCTCGTTGCGGGATTTTTCTGATATTTATTCTGATTTGATTCCCTTATTATGCTTTTCTAGATTAGTCCCTGGAAAATAATAGAATACCAAAACTCATGGAATTTGTTAGATAAAGCTCTATACTTCTATATTTTCCATATGGTTAATCCATTTATCATGTTTATAATTATATTAAATGGTGATGTTAACCTTCGTCAACAGAGGGTTATCTTCCCTATTCGAGTTGTTTCCTGGTTGGTTCTCCACTGTTGTAAGGGTTGATGTAAGCCTTCACGGGTTGTACTATTGTCGTGGAATATACTCTTGGATATCCCATATGTTGTACTGCACTTACTCTGTACATGCGCTGCTCTCTCGTGATTGTAGGTGTCATGCTTTTACTCTAGTCGTTTGTACTTTACCAATGTTGTCATCTTTGATTCTTTGCTTTCACTGTAGTCTTTATAGTCCATCAAGGCTGTCCTTTTAAGAATCTTTTCTCTTCATAGACTTAGTGTATGTGCACCCACCGTTCTTCTATAAATACTTGTTGCTTGACTCTTTTGATATTCACTTCTGCATGTAGTGTTGCCTTTTCTTCCTTGTGAGCATGGATATTATAGTTTGCGAGCTTGATGAGCCCTAGGCTTGTCTTCTTCCTTCTATCTCTTTTGCTGGTGAATGATGTAGGTCTTGTGATAGAGATTAGTAGCACGCTAGTCTCCAGGTGGTAATAGGTCATGAAGAGCATTGAGGTAAATGGTGTAGGCTTGTGATGATATTGGTGCATGTTGCACTACCTCATCGACCAGTGCCCTTCCACCATCCTTTTGGCTCTCCTCACAGTCTTTGTTTAGCTTTCCCAACAACTGTCCGATGCAAATCGGTCGTTCTTTTGTCTTTGGTTGTGTCATTTTGGCAGAAGTCGATGTAGATCAGCACGTGTTGAGGGTTAGTGTCGGGTTGTTCTTGATTTGCCGTATTGATGAGGACTAGCCCGATATTCCAAGAGGTAACTGGTAAGTTTGATTGGTGGAGATCTCGATATTGGCGATCCGGCTTTAAATCAGACATGATTCAAACCCTGCAACCGTTACACCACTGCTCCGTTGGTTATCAACCAAGTACAACTTGATTGACCTCGCCAAGAAGGCTTTTCCCTGCAAACGAATCGAAGAACACAAGCAAGAAGGTAAAAACACGCACTCTGAAATTGCAAATATGAATGATGCGAATATCAATAGAGGGTTCAAGAACTCAGTTCCAAAGGACTAATCGACATAGTGGAGGAGATCAAGAACGGGGGTCCTGGATCACTGTAAAAGGATTTGTCACCACAGTTACAATTAACGATTCAGTTTCTCGATGGAAAACTAAACTCTAAAACAAAACCCGAAACCTAACGAGAGCACCGGCAGCTGGTTATATAGGTCTAAGGGTTGTCTCCACCCCTGGACGCGCCCCACTAATGGGCTCAACGACGATACACGGCCCAACAGACCAAAAACAGTGACGCAGCACCAGAATAGATTCTGGATGCTGACTTGTTTCAACGTTTTCCGATGACTCAAAAGGAATTTGGACCTCAAACCAATGCCATTGGTTTCCTTATGAAATTATCTTTCCATCCATGGGTGGATCGTCAAAAACGGAGTCCGAATGTGTCCTGGGCGTCCGTTTTACTCCTTGCTGGTCCTGGACTCCAAAACAGACTCGAAGTCGACGTGGCAACTGAGTTGGAGATGAGTTGCAACTTGGGAAAGACGATGGCGTAGGCGTGTCCAGCGTGGTGATGTCCTCATCATCCTCCCATTTTAGAATTTGAGTCGTCCTTGACTCCAACATAGCTATGTCCTCATCATCCCCTCCTTCTAAAATTGGAGTCGTCCTCGACTCCAACCCATCAATGAACCCCTGCAAAAGGTTAGTGGCAGCAGGCAATGCACAAGATATAATAGGTTGACTAAACATAGTATAATATGGTGCATCAGGATTATCACATAACTCAGCAGTAGCAGAAGTTGTAGCAAGTAAAGCACCTTCTGGTAACTTAATCCTATTATTTTTATCAATGTTTAGCAGAGGTTTATTTTTAATCTCTTGATCATGTTTAACAATATCCATAGGAGACAAAGGCAACAAAGTAATTTCTTGTCCTTATGATGAAAGTGTATGTATTAGTTCTACCATGGTGTAAAGCATCATTATCAAATTCCCATGGACGTTCTAACAAAATTGAACAAGCTTGCATAGGTACAACATCAAAATCAGTAGTATCATGATGAAAGCCTGTGAAAAAGCTAATGCAGGCTGATTTAGTTACCTTAGTCTTACCACTATTATTGAACCACTGAAGTTTATATGGATGCAAATGTTGTCGTGTGGTCAAGCCAAGCTTCTCAACCAAATCTGAACTCACCAAGTTGTTGCAACTCCCGCTATCAATGATGGTGAGAACACGACAACCCTGCACAATGAGATACATGTGGAACAAATTGTGGCGTTGGATCTGCATCTCTTCTTCATGTCCCACACATGAACTCAACACACTCTGGACAAGAAGGCTAGGGTAGCCTACGGCAACAGCCACGGAATCAATGGTCTCCTCTTCTTGATTGCCCTCGGTGAAACCTGTAGCAATGTTAGCAGCAAGGGCTAAATCATCTTCAACATCACTAGCATTTACATATCCATCCTCAGTAGCAATGAAAGCGCGACGACTGGGGCACTCCTTCATGACATGTCCCATGCCTTTGCATCGGTGGCAAATGATTTTAGAGCTGGGGGAGGAAGAGCTAGTAGAAGCACCCGTAGTGGCACCTTTTTCGACGGAAACTGCACATTAGACAATTTGCTTACCTCGGAAGAAAGTGGAGGTGTAGTTGGCTGTGGTGTAACAGGAGTCTTGGGCATATCCGACTCGGAACACTGCTGAAAAGTCCGTCCAGTGTTAGACCTGAAAGACTGATGTTGTTTGCGTCCCTATACTTCTCGTTCGGCCTTAATAGCAAGATGATACAATTGGAAAAAATTGTGCCATTCTTTGTAATCAAGAATGTTTTGTATATCATTGTTTAAACCACCAAAGAATCTACCACTAGCATCATTATCATCTTCATTTACACCACAACGTGCTAAACCAATAAGCAATTCTTGATAGTATGCTTCTACGCCTTTATCACCTTGTTTTAAATTTTGGAATTTCAAACATAAATCACGTTGGTAATAAGGAGAAACAAAACGAGATTTCATACGTTGCTTTAAAACATTCCAAGTTTGAGGCACAGCAGCAGCATTACCAGCATTGTAAAGATCACTCCATCAAAACAAAGCAAAATTAGTAAACTCACTAGTAGCAAGAGTCTAACCCTATGCTCAGTAGGGACATTATGAGAATCAAATTATTATTGAACAGCAAGCTCCCAATCTAAGTATACCTCAGTCTAAATATTACCAGCAAAAGGAAGTAGGCTAAATTTAACTTTAGCAAAAGGGTTATTATTACCATGATTATTACCTCCCATACCACAACGATTGAAGTTGTAGCGGCGACGGTTGCATGCATCACCGTCAACATCCGCATCTCCATCATCAAAAATATCCCCATCTTCATCATTATCATGATGAGGTGGACAGTGTTGCTCAACCTGCTCAATGTGGGTGATCAGATTGTTCACATTGCGCGTCAGCTCGTTCATAAGATTGCGTTGTTCAGTGATGAACGTCGTAAGCTCTCCCTTGGACACGCACTCATGGAAATCCGTCGGAGATCCTGCCATGGTTAGAAGATAGGAAAAGACAACACCAAAGTATTATCCCTACCAACTAAAAGGAACCAAGTGGTGGTGGTTGTGAAAGTGGAATGCAAAATCACAAGTGGCTTACCACCGCCTTGCAAGTGTTCTTACCAAAGCCAAACAGGAGCAAAACCAAATTGGCGAAGCAATCTGTTGTTGAGTGTAGTACAGTTGCAAGATAAACCTGTGGTGACAGAAGTATATGTGTAGCTTTGGGAAGGCACACTATGATGAGCAAGGATTCGCAATTAACGAGTGCAGATTTAGCTAAGTTCAATAAGTATCCAAAGTACAAATCACAATGCTGGCTAAGACATGTCTAGACGTAGCGTAACAAGTTGAAACAAAAGGACGGTGGAAGGAACTCACACAACAAGCAAATAGCCTGGATTTTTCTTTTTTCCTGAATTTCCCCGGATTTTCCCAAAAAGCACTAGTAGGAATCAAACTTTTTTATTTTTTCACTATTTTTTTATATTTTTCTCGGAACAAGGATCATAAAATATGTAACCACAAAAATTGGCACCTACAACTGAGGTGGGATGTGGTCTACAGAAATTCCACACGTTCTCTAAAAAGCGTGCAAAAACTTTGATAATTTTTTTCTTTATTTTCCCAAACTTTTTTGGCAATTTTGATGAAACCAAATAGACCGAAGGTGAGTTTGGGTTGGCTCCAAATGATGTCAAGAAGCTCCACAATTTTTTCATATTTTTTCTGACAAACGAGCGAAAAGTTATGCCTGTTTTATCGAAGGTATGTCAAGTTATGTTTTCCGGAAGGCACAACACGACGACGTTGGCAGTTAGGGCAAAGCGTCCCTAAACTCCAACATCAATCACAGGATCAATCATCCCTGTGACTAACAACGGTAGGTATTCGCCAGATGATGTAAGGAGGGCTGCGATGCAGGAGAAAATAACAGCGGTTGGCAACCTATCTAGGGTTAGCGCGGTGGTGAGAGATCACACAAGGCGGCTAGCGGTGGCAAGTCGAGTAAGATGGTGGCTTCGACTTGTTGTTTGGGAACGGTGGATGGGATAGCAGTGGAAACAAAGAACAACAACGGTGCAGTTGAACTACGATGACGACACAAACGAAACCAGCAACTGGACTCAACCACGGACACAAACTCAACAAAGCAAATCTACAAACGAAATTGCTAGGCACAAAGGGTGATAGGAGAGCGAAAATTGAAATATTTTTTGGGATTTTTGTGGACTCTAGGTAATGAACAAATATGAATCTAAGGCAAACAAGATTATACCTTGCGGTAAACCTAAAATTCTAATACCAATTGATGAGGACTGGCCCGATCTTCCGAGAGGTAACTGGTAAGTTAGATTGGTGGAGATCTCGACGTTGGCGATCCGGCTTTAAATCAGACACGATTCAAACCCTACAACCATTACACCACTGCTCTGTTGGTTATCAACCAAGCACAACTTGATTGACCTCGCAACGAGAATGCACGGCCCAACGGACCAAAAACAGTGACGCAGCACCAGAATAGATTCTGGACGCTGACTTGTTTTGTTGTTTCCCGATGACTCAAAAGGAATTTGGACCTTATGAAATTATCTTTCCATCCGTGGGTGGATCATCGAAAATGGAGTCCGGATGCATCCTGGGTGTCCATTTTACTCCTTGCTGGTCCTGGACTCCGAAACAGACTCGAAGTTAACGTGGCAACTGAGTTGGAGACGAGTTGCAACTTGGGAAAGACGATGGCATAGGCGTGTCTAGCGTGGTGATGTCCTCATCACGTATTCATTACTGTCAATCTTGAATGACTTCTAGGTTCTGCTTCTGCCACCTTTGGTGATCAGGATGTGCACCCTTCTTGGCAATATTGGATCTTGGTTCAGGGAGTTATGACCTTGAATTCTACTGGGTTCATTGTTGTCATTCTAAAATTGTATCCTCTATTATTTGTGATGTGTCTGAATAATTGTGTATCATGTTGTAAGCTTGATGTTTATTCAGAAGGAATAATGAATAAAAATTGTCTCTACTGGAATTCGAGCTATCTATTGTTGTATCTGAGTTCTTCTCTATGTCTGGTTATATAGACTATGGAAATGTATGGTTGTTGGCTTGTTTCATTTGTTAACCGAGTTGTCTTTGAGTAAGGAAACCATTATGGAATCTGGCCGTTGAGATGCGATCCGACCATTGCTTTCCTTATTTGTCACTTGATTTACGGAATGGCGGTTTTGGTAACCGTTGCATTCCTTCCCGTTGCGTGTACCATTGATTAGGGGAACAGTCATTTTAGGTAACCGTATCTTTAACCCCCTATAGAAGTTGTCCTCTTGTTATTGTTTGCTCCACCCGCCATCACGGTGAAAAAAGATCCCTAATCCTCTACCGCTATAAACCCTAGCTTTTCCTCCTCGATCAATTTCTCGTTCTCTGCCACTTCCACTGTTGTAATCTTTGTGCTTGATGGTGAAGAAAAACAAGGGTAAAGATGAATACATTGATCAAGAGACTTCTCTTAAGAAGATCGACAATCCAGAGTTTGTGGCGATGAGGAATGCATAGAAGAAATCTTTGAAGCCTGCTACCCAAGAGGTGGAGCTAGATCTTCTTGTTGCCCATGGGCTAATCCAACCGCAGGTAATTTCTCTTTTCTCGCTCCCTAGCGAACATTTCATTTCTACTCCTTCTCCTAATCAGTACATCTTGTTTCTTTCCTTTGTTCGGTTAGGGCTCTATTTTCCTCCGTTCGAGTTCTTGCTGGAGTTTCTTGCGACCTACCAAGTTCAACTCCATCATCTTACCCCTAATGGGGTTCTTTTCCTCGCTTCCTTTGCACACCTTCCTGAGGTGTATATTGGGATTCCACCTTCTCTTATTCTTTTCTGTTATTTCTTTCGTCTTCGTCTCTCAGATACCAAAAATGTTTGCTCTTTTGGTTGTTGCTTCCTCCAATTTCACCAAGGGTATAAAGAACTCTTTCCTTCTTTCACCTTTTCAGAATCTATTCGATATTGGGTTGATAAGTGGTTTTATATTCCAAAACTGGTTTCTTCTTTCTCCTCTCATCTTACTACTATCCCTACTCCTCTTTTTATGTGGAGGGATAATCTTTCTCCTTATGAGCTTTATGCTCTTAAGCCTTTGCTTGCTTGGATTGGTTAGTTCAAACAGGCTGGTTTGACTAGTAATGGCATAATTGCTAGCTTTTTGCACCACTGGGTTCAACCTTTTATGATGAGGGAGAATCTTGGTTTTGAATACACTGGCTCTTCTAATTCTTCTTGGATAATCCTTGATGTCGAGCTGTCTGAGGAAGAAATTATTGACAGGATAAAGCGGGTTCTTAGTGGTGTGACCGCTCTTCCTTTATTTATCCTAGAGTATGACACTTCTGATCCTCCTCCCGAGGTGAAGTCTTATGTTTATCTTTTCCGAGTTCTTTTCTATGCTTTATGATTTATGCTTTTATGCTCTTGATGTGTTGGCTGCTGCTGCTGGAGATGAAGCAGCTAATGTTGAAGTCGGGGATGATGATGATGATGATGAGGTCGCTCCGGTCACTATTGTTGTTGCACCTGCACCGGGTTCTTCTACCAGGATGCTTACTGGACTAAGGGTCAGGCTTCTCATATTCCGTATACTCATGGTCCAAGGATTGCTTAGTACATGTTGTTATCTAGGAAGTGACAATTAGAGGATGCTGCTAAACTGGCTCAGCAAAAAAACAGCATTCAACTCGTCAGAAGACTCCAATAGGTAATGTTCTTATAGGTGAGGTCTTGATTGACTTGTTCTGAATTGTTTTTCTTTTGATTGTTCACTAACATTCTGTCTATTCTTTGGGTAGGTGGTCAGTCTGTTGTTGTGACTGAAGATGAGTCTGGTGATGATGCTTCTCTTAACCCTCACACGTGAGTTTCCATCTTTTGCTTTTCTCTTGAATTTATTGTCTTGCTATTATTTGTGATAGAGCTCCTTTGTTGTGTAGTCAGATGAAAGGTGTTGTTGATCTCGACATGACAGTTGCATCAAGTTCTGTTCCATCAGCCCTCCCAATTGCTTCATCTTTGGAGGCTGATGATGACTTGGTTTCTTTTGACCTCCCTGACTTATCTTTTTCATAGTTGATAGCTCTTTTCAAGAAGGTTATCAAGTAAGTTTTTCCCTTCATTTCTCCATTGTCTTTGTGAATTTGTGTTTCTTGTCTTGTATCTGATTGGTCTGAGTTCTTTTATTATATGTCTTCTATAAATGTTTCCTCTTCTTCCAGGCTCTTGATGCTAGGAAGTCTATACAAGATCCTACTGATGGTGTCGTCCTTTGATCACATTAACCTAGTTTGATCTAAATCCTCTCTTCTTATAGAATTTCCTTCAAGTGATGATGGACTCAAAGGTGAGGAGCCGAGTCGTGAAACCCTGGTGCCTTCTTCCCAGGCTCATAGCAGCCTTGTTGGTGCTTTGCTGCCAATCGGGTTGTCTCTGGTAGACATTCCTAAGGCTAGTATTTGGGAAGTCACGATGGATGATCCGACTTCTTCATCTCAGCCAGCTACCCTCTTGCTAACCCAATGATTGGGTGATGCTTCTCAGCTTAGTCATATGGACCGGGTTGCCAAGTTGCTTGCTTCTTGGGACACCTTCTCTAGAGCTTATGGTGTTGAGCTTAAGGTATCAGGTTTCTTTATACTTTTTCTTTTGTGCTTTCTTTTTGCTTTTTACCTTTTTCTCATCATTGTTTTCTTGCAGGCTCTTTATCAGGATCAAGATATCTTGTTTGGTCCTCAAGTGGATAGATCGGCTAGTCTTATTAAGACTAGTCTTGAAAAAGCTGAGTCTGAGTTGGCTCTAGTCCTATCTGAGTTGGCTCAAGAGAAAGGGCTCCGTGAAGTTGCAGAGGCTGCCACTGCTGCTAAACTTTTGAAGTGACTGATTTGAAGACCAAGCTTACCGGTAAGCTTTATCCCTTGCTTTTGATTTGTTTCTTTACTTTCTTTGTCTTTTTTCTGAATTCTTTGCTTATCAGTTGCTGAATGTGAAAAGAGGATCTGGACGAAGGATAAAACGACGATGGTTGAAACCCTTCGTACCTCGGAGAATAAAGCTAAGACTATAAGTGCATCTGTTGATGTAACTTTGAAAGAGGCCCAAGACTTGTTTGCTCATGCGTAGTTGTTTCGGTCTGGTGTTGACCGTGATCTTGTTCAGGCATTGAAGTCAGTGCAGGACTTACAAGGAAAGCTGTCAACTATCCATGGGCAGTTCAGAGCTTTATATGATGTTGTTAAGTCCATAATAGATATTTTTTGTATACTAGAGGATGGAGCTAAGGGTGTCCAAAGCATAATACCAGTGTTGCCTTCCTGGTTTTATGACTTCATGAGGGGTGGCTTTCATCGCTGCATCAACAACGTGGTCTCCTTTGTTCGGGTTGTTGCTCCTGAAGCCCCTCTCCAGCAGATCCTTGAAGAGTCCATGACTTCTAAGTTCATGGCAAAGTGGGACGATGCCAAGATAGAGCTTAATGATCTCTCGAGCCAGATTCTGGACCAGATGAATGTGTTGCCTCCCCCTGCTTCTTCTTAAACTTATGATGTGACAAAACTTTTGGCCCCGTGATGGGCTTGTAAGATATACTCTGGATTCTTCAATGCATGATCAGGCTTCGTCCTAACTTCTTTTATCTCTCTATGTGTTTTGATATTATTATTTTTTGTCTTCTATCCTCTTGATTGCTATGATGTGGAGTTGATCTTGTTGTTTGTGTCGGAGTTGTCAAATGTGTTGCTTCTCTGATAGCTTCACTCTTGATTGAATGTCCGAGTTGTTTATGTTGATTCTATCGGTTTTAGGGCGTAGTCGGCAGTGTTGTTGTTCATGAAGTTATGATATCCAAGTTGTATATGCTGACTTTTCCTCTCTTGGGGCATAGTTGCTAGTGAGGTTTTTCTTGAATCATTGATGTTCGAGTTGTATATGCGGATTCTACCACTCTTGGGGCATAGATGGTTAGTTTTCTCTTGAATCATTGGTATCCGAGTTGTATATGCTGATTCTACCACTCTTGGGGCGTAGCTAGTGAGTTTGCTTTTGAGTCGTTGATTTCCGAGTTGTATATGCTGACTCTGCCACTCTTGGGGCGTAGCTGGTGAGCTTGCTTTTGAGTCATTGATTTCTGAGTTGTATGTGTTGATTCTACCACTCTTGGGGCATAGCTGGTGAGTTTGCTCTTGAGTCATTGATATCCGAGTTGTATATGCTGATTCTACCACTCATGGGGCATAGCTGGTGAGTTTGCTCTTGAGTCATTGATATCCAAGTTGTAACATTAGCTTTCATGGCGGAAGAAGTTGTCTTATAAAGGTGCTCGCAGCTATTGACACTTCTTATGACACTTAAGCCAGGTTGTCATCCCCAGCATGCCAAAGAGATGTGGTATAGAAATATGCAATTGCTCTAAGTAAATAATAAATGTGTTTCTGCAAGCGCACAGATTATACCGATGTAGCATTTTAACCAGGAGTATTCTAGGTATCGTTATTTATATTTTTACCACTGAGAAGGGATACTAAGGAATAAATGAGGAATGAGTAATGATGATTAATGAGTATCACTGCATGTGTAATGGAGAGTTTTCATCTATCTCACTCAATACAGGATAAGTGTCACATAAGATATAGATAATGAATGAATAGTGACAAAAGATAAATACTGATCAGCATATAATAGCCACATAAGATAATGATAAGCACCTCAACAGATATTCTAGCAAGACATTAGCATGGAATTAGGACGAACTACAAAGATATTTCCTAAGTCATTCTTAACTATACAGTCTAGCATACTATGATTAGTGCAATTACACTTGGCAATCATGGCGAGATAAGAGATATTCATGTGTAGTGAGTATTACTAAGGAAGATGTGAAACATAGCAATCATTTCCCCGTATTAGAACTGCTCTGCCTGCCCTATAAACGGGAGGACTACAAAGGACTCAACAGGACTGTCACTCCCGCGATCTACCTCTCGATCCGGAATATAGGGTACAATCGCAGATAAATACAGTCTATGCACCACGCCTACACAATATCTATCATTTACCCATAGTACTGGTGGATAAACGCTATACGATCCTAAACATGGATATGATTCAGATCTAACTAAGCCAAGCATATAATCATAATAGACTAAGAACAATATAACTAAGAACATAAACGAATAGAGTAAAGTCATAAACAATATAATGAAGTAGAGCAAAGTCATATTCATAATACTGAAGAACAAATGATGAACAATGAAGAACTAGAGAGAGAATTACCAATAATCCTCTTGACAGATCCAGAAACCAATCGAAGATTGACTCCTTCTAGTTCTAATCCTATATAGCTATGCTAAACTAGAGATCTAGTTGATGTGGTGGCTATAGGGCTTGATCAGGGGCTTCTCCTCTTGAGATGGATGATGAATAATGAATTAGGTCAGAGAGGCTCTCCTCCTCAGGGTCAAGGGGCCTTCCTTATATAGCCTCCTCAAATGAACGTCGACCGTTGGATCAAACCAACCTTAATGGAGGGTGTAGATGTGATTTCAAAGGCGGTGGAGAGAGGGTCCACAAAGCAGAGGCCCATTGGTGCTTGACCTAGGGTGGCCTCCCTAAGGGGTAGGGTGTGTGCCCTGCCCCTGGGCCCGCTCGGCCTCTCGCTTCTTCCCGCGCCTTCTTGACTCTTCTAGAGTATCCTTTTCATTACGAATGATAATTATCTCTATGTAAACATGACATGTGGGGCTTTCCTTCATATTTCCTGATATCCCCCTACAGAAATAGACATTCACCAAAACTCGTGGAATTCTGTCAGTATAAACCTTATTTCTAGCTATTGGTTTCAATTAGATCCTTTTCCTTGTTTAGTTGACAGTTGGATTTGGTACTTAAGGACCGTCAACAGCAGCGCAAGGCTTTCGTGGCATAGGCGCAAGGCTTTCGCAGCGTAGTCGTGTTAGACTATGTCACTCTTGGGGCAAAGCAGTCAACATGTAAAAATCATGTCAAACTGTGCCACTCTTGGGGCAAAGCATTCAACTTGTAGAAATCATGTCAGATTGTGCCACTGTTGGGGCAAAGCAGTCAACTTGTAGAAGTCGTGTCAGAATGTGCCACTATTAGGGCAAAGTAGTCGACTTGTAGAAGTCGTGTCAAACTGTGTCACTCTTGGGGCAAAGCAATTGACTTGTAGAAATTGTGTCAGACTATGCCACTCTTGGGGCAAAGCAGTCAACTTGTAGAAGTCATAGTCATGTCGTAATGTGCCACTCTTGGGGCAAAGCAGTTGACTTGCAGTCGTTTCTTCTAAAGATATCTTCTTTGCTTGAGGGTTGAGTGTAGTGTTCTTTGCTAGTTGTAGAATTTCTTCAGCTAGTTGATGTGCCAAGTGTTGCTTATTGGTATTCCTTCTTGAGTCATCAGTTCGTATGTTCTAGGTTCTATTGTTGTCTTGATGATGAAAGGACCCTCCCATTGACCGAGTAGTTTGTGTCATCCTTCTTTCTTCTGAATTAGGCATAATACTGATTCTCCTACTTTTAATGTTCATGGTTGAGTGTTTCTATCATAATGTCTATGTGTTGATATCTTTCATTCTGAATTATTGAACTATCTCTTACTTCTTCGATTGTATCAATTTCTAGCCTTCTTGTTTCTTCTTCTTCCCCTTCTTCGTACTATTCGATTCTTGGGGACTGTCAAATCAAATCGGCTAGCAGTACAGCCTCTAATTCATAGACTAAGAAGAACAGTGAATATCCTGTAGATCTGTTGATTTGGGTTCTTAAGCCCCATACTATTTTAGGAAGTTCTACAATCCATTTTCCTCTGTAATCTTTTAAGTTTTTGTAGAGTCTTGGTTTTAAATCTTGTAGTATAAGTCTGTTGGCTCTTTCCACTTGTCCATTAGCTTGAGGATGTGCTACTGATGCATAGTCAATTTCTATTCCATAATCTCTTGCCCAATACTGAAATTCTTTTACTATGAATGGTGATCTGAGGTCTGTAATTATTCTGTTGGGCATGCCAAATCTATGCATGATGTCTTGTATAAATTCTACTACTTTCTCTGCCCTGTACTTGACCAACGGTTTGTATTCGATCCTCAATTGCCACAAATATGTATATGAAGCCTCCTTTTGCTTTTTCAAAGGCCTGACTTGATCTAGCTCCCAGCATGAGAAAGGCCAAGTCGGTGGTATGCATATTCTGACGTTTTTTGCAAACATCTGACATTTTTTGCATGTTCTGACGAGCTCTTCTGCATCTTTGAGTGATGTTGGCCAATAGAATTCGGTTCTAAATGTTTTACCGACCAGTGTACTAGAACTTGTGTGGTTTCCATAGAAACCTAAGTGGATTTCTTCTAATATCTCCTTTCCTTCTTCTGTTGACACACATTTTAGCAGTACTCCTAAAGATGTTGCCCTTTTGTATAGTTTTCCTTTTACGAGGGTATAATTTTTTTCTCTTTCATATGATCTGAGTGGCTTCTACTTTATCTCCGGGTAGTTTTTTCATTTATATACTTAATGTATGCATGTCTTGATTGATCTGGTTCTCCAGGTTTTTCTATATCCATCGGATCCATTGGTATGTTTTTGTACTTCCAAATTGTTGTATTGATGGAGCTGCAAGTTCTTTTATGAATATCCTAGGTGGCACTTTTGCTTTGTCTGATCCTAACTTTGATAACACGTCTCCTGTGATGTTGGAATCTCTCAAGACGTGGTGGATCTCTAGTCCTTCAATTTTTTTCTCTAATTTCCTGATTTCTGCACAATATGCGTCCATGTTATTTTTTATGCAGTCCCACTGTTTGTTGACTTGATTGATCACCACAGCTGAATCTCCATAAGTGAGTAACCTTTTGATTCCGAGTGAGCTTGCCACTTTCAGCCCGTGCACAAGGGCTTCATATTTTGCTCCATTGCTGGTTGCTTGCTAAAGTATTTGTAGCACATATTTGAGTTGTATTCCTTCTGGTGAAATGAGTAGGACTCCTACTCCTGCCCCTCCTAGCTTCAAGAATCCATCGAAGTACATTTTCCAATGGTCACGGATCGGTTCAGGTTCTTTTTTATTGACCTCTGTCCACTCCGCGATGAAATCAGATAACACTTGTGATTTAACTGTTGTTCTTGGTTTGAAATCTAGGTTGAGAGCGCCGAGTTCTACTACCCATTTCGATATCCGACCTATTGCATCTTTGTTGCGAAGTATGTCTTGTAGTGGGAAGTAGTGTCTTAACTTTCTTGATGATATTAGCACGACATATAGTAGTTTTTGTACGTGCGGATATCTGACTTTTGATTCCATCAGCACTTTGCTTATGTAGTATACTTGTCTTTGTACCTTGTATGTGTGTCTGGGTTCTTTTCTTTCCACTATGATTGTTGTGCAGACGACCTTTTTTGTGGCCTTGATGTATAGCATCATGTCTTCCTTGCTTCTTGGAGGTGTCATTATTGGCGAGGAAACTAGGTATTCTTTTAGATTTTGAAATTCTTGTTCAACTTCCTCTGTCCATTCGAAGTTTCCTACCTTCTTTAACAATTTGAAGAAAGGTAGAGCCTTTTCTAAGCGAGAGATGAATTTGTTCAGCGCTGCCATGCATCATGTGAGCTTTTGTATGTCTTTGATCTTTCTAGGTGGTTTCATATCCATGATAGCCTTGACTTGCTTTGTGCTCGCTTCAATTCCTCTGTTGCTGACCAAAAACCCTAGTAATTGTCCTATGGTACCCGAAGACACATTTGGTGGGGTCTAGTTTCCATCGCCATGCTTTTAGATTTTTGAATGTCTCTTCAAGGTCTTCTATTAGTGAGTCGAGTTCTTTTGTTTTGATTACAACGTCATTGATGTATGCTTCTGCATTCCTCCCGATTTGATCTCAAAAGCAAGTTTGAATTGCTCTCTGGTATGTTGCTCCTAGAAATATGCCCTGAAGGGTCTGATAAAGGATGTTTTGCTCTGGTCTTCTTCTCTCAATTATATTTGGTGATATCCCGAGTAACAATCAAGGAAAGATAATAGTGTTGATCTGGCTATCGAGTCTATGACTTGATCGATCCTTGGTAGTCCATAAGGATCCTTTGAGCAGTGCTTGTTGAGGTTGGCGTAGTCAACGCATATGCGCTATTCTTTCGAGTTCTTCTCCACCAGGACCGGGTTGGCTAACCAATTCGGGTTGAGTATTTCTCTGACGAACCCTGCAGCCATGATTTTGGTAATTTCTTTCTTGATTGCTGCCTTTCTATCCAAAGCAAATCTACGTAGCTTCTGTTTGATGGGTTTTGACCCCTTATTTGTGTCGATTATGTGCTCAGCCAACTCTCTTGGGACCCCTGGCATGTCAGCCAGCTTCCAGGCAAAGATGTCTTTGTTGTCCCGCAGAAAGTTGGTGAGCGTGAGTTCCTATTTGGGATCAAGATTTGCACTGATGATGGTTTTCTTCTCTGGGTCTCCAGTCAGCAGATCAATTGTCTTGGTGGCAGCTTCTTTCAGAGGTGTGATGTTACTTCGCTTCTAAGTCTGTATTTGGATCTCGTCCGAGTTCATTTCGCTTCTAAGTCTTTTCTTTCTTTGGAATCCTGAAGTCTTTCTGATATGTGTATGGCTTGTACGTCGCAATCGTATGCTTTCTTTAGATCTCCTTTCAGTGATAGCACTCCCCTTGTCGTTGGCATCTTGAGTAGCAAATATGGGTAGTGTGGTACTGCCATATACTTTGTCAGTGTTGGTCTTCCAAGAATTGCATGGTAACATGATTCGAAGTCGGCTACTTCGAATTTGATGAATTGTGTCCGGTATTTGTCGGGTGTTCCAAAGGTGATGGGTAGGGTTATCTATCTGAGAGGCATGGATGCTCTGTCGGGTACTATTCCATAGAAAGGTATGCTTGTCGGTATTATCATGCTCTCACAGTTTAGATTCATTCTTCTGAGAGTGTTTGCAAAGATGATATTGAGCCCTGCACTTCCATCGATGAGTACTTTAGACACAGCCACTCCTACTATTGTTGGTCCCAAAACTAGTGGGTAATAGCCTGCATTTGTTGCGTTGGTCCATTGATCTTCTCTGGAGAAGTGTATGGGATATTCTGACCAATCCAAGTATCTTGGGGTGGCTGGTTCAGCTGCCATGATGGTTCAGTATGCTAATTTTTCCTATCTCTTGTTTCGTGTATTGGGTATTTCTGAGAAAATCATGACTAACTGTCGTTGGGGTTCTTGATAGTTCCCTTCTGCCTCCTTTTCTTTTTTCTCGGGTTCTTCCTTTCCTTTGTCTGAGTAGTTGTTATGTGAATTTTCCTTCTTTACGAACCGTCGTTGAAAGATGTCGCACTCAACTAACTTATGTCTTGAACTAGGATGTATATGGCAGGGCAAGCTTTCTATGCTTTCTGGTGCCCTCTTCTGGTAGTTATTTCCCTAATAGTTATTGTTGTTGAAGTACCCGCCATTGCGGTTGGTGTCGTGGTTGTTGCTGCTATAGTTGTTATAGTAGCTGCATTTGTCACTTCCATTGTTGTTGTATCTCTTTGTAGTTTTGTTGTTTGCGACTGTCACCATGTTGTCTCGCCTTGGTCTTTTATCTTGTGGTTGGTAGTCAGGCCTTATACTTTCAGGGTTATCTCGGGTGAACCTATGTCGAGTTCTTTCTTCTGATAATATTAATCTTTCAACGACCCTTTTGAAGTCTTCGTTCGTTCTTGGTTTTTCATTGAAGTAATCTTTGAACTGCCAATTTGCCATGATCTCGCCAATTTGCCAATATCATGGATCTGGGCACTAAGCTCCCTGAATCATCTGTAATAATCCTTTAGAGTCTCTCCCCTTCTTTGCTTTACATTCTTCAACTCGGCAACCGTCATTGGATGTGTTATTATCCGAACGAAGTTGTTGCAGAACGCTTCTTACAAATCTTCCCAATATTTAATTGATCGAGGTTTTAACTTGTCAAACCACTATAAAGGCAACGCTTCGAGTGCCATTGGGAAGTATAGAGCCTTGATGTCGTTGTCTCCTCCTGCTAGCTCGATAGATTGAGAGTGAACTCTTATTATCCGTTGTCTAGGTTCCACATTGCCATTGTATTTAGAGTGGTTTGCTAGTTTGAACTTGTGTGGCAACTTCAACGTTTGTAGTCTTCCCGCGAAACACGGAAATCTGTCATATGGTTCAACCTGTTGAAGTCGGGTGACCAAGCTCTTCTGTAGTAGTCTCTGTCATCACTGAATTTAGACCCTCCATAATCCTCAACGTCAAATCTTCTTGACCCTTCTGGCCAACGTTGGTTCTAGTCCTGCCTGCCCTGCACTAGCTGTTTGGGAAATCGTTCTTGCTTATCATTAGGATGACCGCCTTCTGTTCGCCCTAACCTGTGAAAAATCGCCTTTCTTGGGGGTTGCTCTTCCTATTGTTCTTGCGGGATCTCTCCACCGGGTTGTTTTTCAGCTTCCCCAACTCTTTTCTTTGGTCATCCATTATTCTCTCTTCTTTGGTGAGGACGTTCAGGTCTTTCATTAGTTCTTCGATTCTTTCCCTTTTGTGTTTTTTTGTTTCTTTTTCCGCCTTCTTTCTGTTGTATTTAGTCAATTATGCTTTGTATTTATTACAAATTTGCTTCCTTTGTTTGGCTCAGTTTCTTCTTCCAGCCTTCGACTTGTTTTTCCTTAGTCTTGTTTCCTTATGCTCATTACTTTCCTCTTCGTCACTCTTCTCGTCGGGTGATATGTCGCTCTCTGATTCATCTGAAGACTTTATGTCGGGAATCTAAGGTGGTTCTAGCAGTTGTTCTAATTCTGCCATGTGCACGACACACCCCATCCGGGTTCTCCCTGTCCGGCATCTTCTCCTACGTAAGGTCGAATAGTTTGGTACTTCTGCTGTAGACCCGAGTTCTTTTCCCTCTTGATACGGTAGTTCTTGGCCTTGGATTTGTTTGAGAGTGAAAGAGTTCGGCCAATGTACTATACTATCTTTCGAGGTCACTGTCATGAACATTCCTTTTTGTGCTCCTCCTAGGAGTATCCTCCTCGCCGAGTTCATCTTCTTTTGGAGAGAATGTTGATAGACTGAAGCGGAGTTGCGTAGTACGTACATTCCTAAGTTCTTCCCGTCTTCCAAGTTGTATTCCCTTTCTAGTGTGATGTGATCCTAAATCTGATTTGATTTCGGTTTGGTCTTTTGAGGACGGTGACAGAGTTGGGATCGAAAAGTGTTTCCTTCTCTGAGTCCGTTTCTTAGTCGTCTTCTCCCTTCATCCGAGTCGGGCTCGAAATCAAGAGGTCTGTTATCTTCCAGGTTAGTTCCTGTTCACCGAGTTTGGCCTCATCGTCGAACTCTTGTCCTTCTTGGAGTTGAGTCTGAAGTTTTCCGTCGTCGCCCGCCTCGCAGATCCATGATCCGAAGACAAACGTCATTCCCGTCGGGTAGGTCATCTTGAGGTCGAGGTCCACCAAGCTTTTGGGAAAAAAATTCGCCGAAAGCCCCTACCTGGCGCGACAACTGTTGATGTTTTACCACCGATAGCATGCCACAGGGATACCCGGGACAGTTGTTCGAGCTTTGGTGAATAGTAAAACTTGGTGGTTAACGCAAAGAGACCCATGATTTATACTGGTTCAGGCCTCGACGTAGTCGAGTAATAACCTTACGTCCAGTTGGCGTTAGCCGGATTGTGTATTATTACTCTAGTATGTTGTACAGGATGTGTATGTGCCGCCTTGCGTGATGTGTGTATTGTGTTGTTCTGTGTTTGTTGTTTTTGGGTGCTACCCTTGACGGTCCTTTATAGTCCAGGCACAATAGAGGGTTAATTCTAACTCTAATCGGATATAAGTTCAGAGTGCTAAGCTATGCTTCGGTTTTCCTCCCTTGCTGGTTCCGAGTAGTATTCGGTTCTTCATGTCCTCGGGCTTCCTTTCGTGGGCCATGTTGTCAAGGCTCATAGCTCGGTATCAGGGTCTATGGAGAGCCCATAGGACTTCCCATCGACAACAACATCAAACCACATGGGTGATATCAACCATATGTTCGCAAAATCATACTGGTAAAAGATGCACAATCCATCAAAAGTTACTCATGATATATTTTTATCAACAATTGGACATTTTAAAGCACAATACCATGTGGGATTTTCACGAAGGCCTAGTTTTCTAGTCTCTAGGCTTGTTTAGATACTCATCATCAATGGTTTTCTTCTCGCTAATATGGAACAATTGTGGATTTCCATAATATTGGTTCTGAAAAACTACAAGGTCTGGATGCAAACAAACTTGTACTATAGTTTTCAAAAGTATGGTATTACTAAAACTATCGGTTTTTAGAGTTTTATAGAAACTCCACTCCACAATCAGGGTTTTTTACGAATCTAAAACTAGAGATTCTTAATACCATGGCTTTTCAATGTAACAACGTCAAAGCAAATCGTTGGGTGTAAGAGTACCAAGGATGAGGAGGCAGCGACCTGCAAGATGACGATAACGATGACGATATAAAAAAGAGGACACAGACAGGCACGAGAGTTTTCGTGCAGTCAAGCTTCACCATCAGCGAAGAAACAGGTGCAGCACTGCAGCTTGAGAGAGATGGAAAGTGGAAAAGGTACTTCACAAAGGCTTGTATGATTAGCTGATGTCTGAATGAGGAGGGGTCACTAACTTCATGAAAGTATTTCTTCTTTGCCCTGTGCGAGGAAGGCGGGAAGCATAGCAAATTGTTAATGTCTTATGATTAAAGATATGAAGTCATCTCTTCTAGTACAGACATTCCAGGCCAAAAGAATGATGTTTTCCACTTAGAAAAAAAAAAAGGCACTTCAAAGGCTTGAAGCTGATTAGCTGATGTCTGAATGTGCAGAGGTTATCTAAAGCAGGACCAATATATAAACTGAAGCCCAACAAGCTGTGGCAGAAGTGCAATGTATGAAAAGATGCTCATGTTGACTGCTAAACGATTGATCTTTATGTTGGTCAATCCGTATTCTTTATCTGAAGAAGGCCTCTTTATGTTTAGACAATTGATCTTTCATGAGCAGCCAGAAAAACACTTTATGCTAAACGATTGTGGAACTTCGAGAAGGAGAACATGCAGCCGCTGTGATCTTATTGGCGATCTTCTGATGTCCTCACGCAGAGTGCTATGTATTACCTAGGTTGCTAGACCGAAGCTATGGTACCTTTTTTTTCTGGCGAATCTTGGAAAGGGCGGTGCACTGCAGAATCGTAAACGTCTATTCGTTTGTCCTCTTGATAATTACAGTGAGTTAGATCGAGTGGCTTGCTCGGTAAAGCCGGGGCGGCGAGTTGACGTTATCGTGCGTGTGCGCATCTTTGCTTTCCAAAAGCTAAAGTTGCGAGCGAGGTAGATGGATGTTCAGAGTGCTAGTAGAGTCTTGAGGTATGATCTGGACGTTGAAAACTTTCCTTGCTGTGAGACATGACGCTGATGAAATCACATTGTGAGGCGGCCGCTGCGATGCCCTTCCATCCAATCTCTGACGAAGATTCTTCAGCGGGAGCGCAGCCACACACATGCATGGTCGTCTGATCAATTCTTCCACTTCCACTGTAGCAAACGAGGCCACAGCGACCAAGGATTTTCGCTGAAAGTTTTCCTCGATCGCCATTAGCAGATCGCTTTCGGATGTGAAACTGAACACGCAAAACAATTTGCAGGCCACACACCACACAGGTCCTGCCAAAGTCAGTTACCTACAAGGCTCAGAGTTCAGACTGACTTCCCGGACCCCGCTTCTGATGGTGAACTGAAATCGGGTACTGCTGTCTGCTGAATAAAGGGCGATGGGTTTGGAAAGGGATATTTTGTTCTCTGATGAGTTCAGATTGACTCGATCCACTGTACGTCCGTTAGACATGCCAAATGCCCAAATCACGCAAGTCGTTGGTATTGGTACCTAGTGTAACTTTTGTGCTACTCGCCTCTACCTCTATCATGGATGAGGGCAATTTGTTTTTTTTTTAAGAAATACTTTCTTTTTCTGGCCGGTCTCTTTATAGGCTACGTATTCAACCAATCCTTTTTTTTTTTTGATTCATTCAACCAATCCTTATTACAGTTACATCATCCTAGTACAAAATGGCAAAGTTGCAAAAAAGCTAAAAGATTTAAATCCAATGGCAGTGAATAAGCTCTAAATAAACAACCACCAATTCATCCTCGTCTCCAAAAAGCCACCTTAAGCCAACTCCAGACACTTGCAAGAAAATCAAATTTAATGTAGCTTTGACAAACTATAGATTCATAATTGTACTCTCATGATTTGATGGAGTGAGTACAAAGGTAGCCACATTGGCGATGCGAACAGATGGAGATCGGGGACTTTTCCTCAACTACTGGGTATCGTTGTGGGTAGTATGTTCTCATGATGGATGCCGATAGGCTCCACACGGTCGCCGGCGGCGGCGTCGGTATTGGCCCAATTTTGGCCAAGTCGTAGGCAGATTCCAACGGTTCCTAGATTTTGCTGGTGGCGCGCGGCACCAGCGCCACTTGCAGGAGGCGCACGAAAAGGCGTCCGCGCCTCTCCATCGGCGTCGCGGCTCGGACCACGACAACATGTAGGGCGGCCGCGACTTATTGGTTGACCTGGGTCAACCCGAACGAGATAGAGCATGTTTCAGAACATTTTTGTTTAGATAACAGAACTAAAAGTTTTTTTTTGCGACGAAAAAAAAAATATTATATGAAACCTGGGTACATCAATACATTACAAGCACTTTGCAATATGGGATAGTACACATGCTGTGAATAGCCCAACTCAAATTCTAACCTGTTAATCGTTTTGCAGTGTAGATGACCGCACAGGCAAACACTCGGCAAATGGCCTGAGAACAACTGCCCAACGAACGACGGCCAACATTCCTGTAGGTGGAATTGAGAATCTTTTTCTTCTTGCTAGTGTTTTCCTTCTTCTTCTTTCTCCCACCAAAGAATGAGGAAAACTGATCTGAAGGATATTCTCCCTAGTCTTTCATTGTGGTCAGATCTAACCACAACAAAACGAAGAAAAGACTGGAGAAAATTATTCTATGGCGGCGACATCATCTCCTCCTTGATGCCGCCGTCCGGAAACAAAGATCTCCATGTCGTCATGTCGATGAAGATGGTGACGCCAAAGTTGTCGCCCTCGTCTTCAACGAATCCGCCATGGAGAAGACGATTCTACTCTTCTCCTTCACTATTGCCGGAGAAGAGGAGAAGGAGCAAATAAAAATCCAATACCAAAAACTTTGACATGGAGAAACCCTAACCCTAAGGACTCAATCTACTGGAAAAACTTATTAAAAACAATGGATCCCCACTCCCTTCAGCCCCCGGCGAGATGCCGGAGGGGAAGGGAGGGGGACCAACGACGACGGAGGAGGGCGGCAGGCGGACGGCGGCGGCGGCGGCCTTTTTTCCCTCTCACGCAAGACTTGTCTTCTGGTCAGTTTTCACCCGACCACTGGGCCGCAGCGGCGAAAAGATGCGAGTCAATGCGGACAACCGGACAACGCTATCTCCTCCCTTAACAGAACTAAAAGTTCAAGCTTTAGCTTCTCACAAGAAAGAAGCATCATACCAAGCTTATTACAAACTCACTCCAAACGAAATTCACACAGGCACAAATTAAATCTCAAGGCGATAACTAAAGTTTCAGCCATTTGATGTAAAAATAAACATAGCAATAGACAATAAGTTTCTACATGCATCTTGGATAAGCACCCTGTGTTCATCCAACAGTTACCGGAGCCAGTAAGTCGCCCTAAAGAGTACCTGCAAAAAAGTTTTTGGTTCGCATTTATTAAACACCAGATCATTCCTTGTGAGCCAGATAACCCAACAAACTGTTGTTGCGCCTGTCAATAATAAGAGATTTGGTTTTTGTTGGACCGATTTAGACCACCCTCCAAACATATGTGCTATGTCCCTAGGCGGTCTTAAACCAAAAGCCTAGTGAACCATACGTCATAGAGACTTAGCGACAATACAGAATAAATGATTTATGGTTTCTAGGCTACTGCAAAAGCTGCAAACGTTACTACTATTCCAATTTCTTTTGGCCAAATTATACTTCGTGAGTATAGCCCCTTTTTTTAGGAACCACAAAAAAATCTTGATTTTCAAAGGAAGTTTCATTCGTCAAATCTTTTATGTAACTTTAACCCCATTATTGACAAGATGATTGTACATTGACTGAACTGAAAAGGACCCATTCTTATGGAGCTGCCAGGCAAATTTGTCTGATTCCTCACCCAGGTTAATGTGTAAAAGACGTGCAACTAGCTCATGCCGTTGAAACAATTTATTCCCTATTAAAGCCCTTCTAAAAGAAATATTTAGGAGAGCAGATTGCAAAACCTCGGCGACCGTTGCATGCTTTCTACGTACAATACTATAAAGATCTGGGTATTGATTTTTAAAAGCTTGTTTGTCTAACCAAATATCCTCCCATAAACTGATTTGGGTACCGCTATTTAATTTATAGCGACCCAATCTAAGGAATTGATTCTTGACACCCATAAGACTACTCCAAAAATAGGAATCTCCAGCTTTCTTCTCGATTTGGGTCAACGCTTTATTTTTTAGATACTTGTCGGTGTCTAAAATGGCGGGGTCTAGACAGACAACGAGTAAATTTCTAAGCGTGTCAGAGTTCGGATGATTACGCTCGGAGGACACACGGTTTATACTGGTTCAGGCACGAACGCCCTACGTCCAGTTTGCGGCGGAGTCATGTTACCGAGCGTGGAGAGCACGTAGTGGGGAGCTACAAGCTGGTGGAGAGAGGGAAGCTGGTTTCCAGGTCGATCTCGTGCGTATAGGTTCTTGGTTCTGGTGAGAGCTCGCGTGGACGCAAGCGTATGTGTGTGTGAATGAGGTGAAAAAGTTCAGAGAGCGAGAGATTGGAGGTCCATTCTCCCCCTTTATACGTAGGGAGAGATGGTGGAGTACAGTAGACAGAGAGGGAGGCAACGTGGGCCCAGCTCGGGCTACAGTCTTGGGAGTGCTTCGGCTTCTGTCTGCCTTCCTTCCCGGGGAAGATTGCGCCAGTAGACATGTGTCCGGGTCCTGATCGTCCTTGATGGAGCTGTAGCCATGCACCTTAAGACTGGGAACACCGTTGTTCCCTTACTTGGGCATGGGCGGAGGTTGGCCGCACAGGGCCAGGCACCCCCGCGTTCCGTCGTACAGGGCTGATGATGCCCTAATCCCTGTTCAAGTGTCCATCGGAGGTATGGCGCAGGTATGGTGCGCGTAAGTCGTCGATTAGGCAGCACAGGACCTTGTACCGCAGGGGCATACAGGAGCAGGCATGGTGGCTCATGCCCTGAGAGCCCCATCCCTAAGGACAAAGGGCACTGTGGACCTTTTGTCTATATAGGCTAGGGCGTCTCAGGCTGCCTGTGGTGGTGAGGCCTCCGAGGGTAGGGGGCGTCATGGATGACGTCCCCCTAGCTTGGACGGGACGGGAGAGTCTCCGAGGGCAGGCGGCGTCAAGGATGTCGTCACCCTAGCTCGGGCGAGGCGGAGGAGCCCCCGAGGGTAGTTGACGTCTCGGCGACGTCACCCGAGCTCGGGCGAGACGGAGGATCCTCCGAGGGAGCGGTGCCTGTCTTGGTTGGTCGGAGGCGTGGAGCCCCCCCCTGGGCGGATGACGTCACCCCCGCTCGGGCGAGGCGGAGAGCCTCCGAGGGTGATTTTATTTTTTGCGAAGTGCGGTGTATAGGGTACCCCATTATCAGGTATCCGACAATACTTGTTTCTAATCAATTCTTACTACATTCTATTCTCGTTGCATAGCTTAAAAAGTCATTTACTCGAAGGACATTTATTCGGTAAGTCTAGATTTAGCACCCTCATTCCATCCTATTCTTTTGGCTGACATAAAATATGCCACTTAATCAATCTATATTTTTTTTGTGATCTTCACACTGCCAGAAGAATCTAGATCTGTAAAAATCTAACTTTTTGAGAACCCCTCTTGGTATTTCAAAAAAAGACATCATAAACATAGGTAAACTGGATAGGACTGACTTAATCAGCACAAGTCTCCCTCCTGATGAGAGAAGTTTTCCTTTCCAGCTGCTTAATTTTTTCTCAAATCTCTCCTTGATCTGCTTCCAATCTCTATTGGAAAGTTTTCTATAATGCATTGGGATGCCTAGATATTTAAAGGGGAAAACACCAATTTTGCAACCAAAGAGCTGCGAATATTGTATCTCACAATCCTTTGCTTGACCGAAACAGAAGATTTCACTTTTATGGCCCGTTTAATATAACTATAACAGCTTGATTTTTTTTTGTTAAACGTCTACTTTTAAAACAGCTTAACCTATAAAACTGTTTTTTTCCACTCTCACACTTCCCTCTCACTTTTCTCTCATATACATGCATAAATTTGTTGGTGAAGTTGTTTTTTCAAATATTTTTTCTAAAATAATTCAGTTTCACCTAAAGATTTGCTCATAAAACCATTTTCTAAAAAAAAGTTTCACTAGTGAAGAATAGGTCCAGCTCTACCAATTGTACTAGTGATTGACGTGTACTAAGGACCTAGTCATGCATGTAAACGTGGCTGGTGTAGACACACACCCCCTCTTCCTGCGACACGCGTGGCAGCATCGAACAGGCGAGCCTATATATGTCATTGAGTACTTGTGCCTACCATCATCTACCGGCTACATGCTATTTAAAACATAATATGCACTTAAAATAATACTCTCTTAGTTTGAAATTATAAAGCCATGTTTGGTTTACTGTAGATAGTAGAAATCTACTAATAATATTTTCTTAAACTGGCCATATTTAGTTAAACTCTTAGTTAGATCTATATATAACAACTCACATTAGTTGGATCAAATCAGATAATAGTAGCTAATAAGGTGAACCATACACCCAATCGTATCAGTTGTGTATCCAAACAACTCCCGGATAATACGTAGCTAGCCAATAGTTAATTAGCTAGCTAATATTAGCCGTGTGCAATTAGCAAGCTAACTACTATCAGCTAAATCATAGCAAATGATTTCTATAAACTATGTGATGGTATATTTAGTTGTGAAGTCTTTCTTAAAATCATCAACAATTCTTACATTGTCTTGATTCCCAAAAAGGAAGGCCCGCAGGGAGTCACAGACTATAGACCAATATCATTGTTGAATACCTTCATAAAATTGTTGAGTAAATTACTACTCAATCCATCCCAAATTACAAGACATCCCAAGAATCTTGGAGTGTCAAAGTATCTCAAATTTGATCAAACTTATATGACAATATAATAATATTTATAATGCCAAATAAGTATCATTAGATTCGTTAACAATTAATTTTTATAGTATGTCTATTTGATGTCATAATTTTTTATAGTTTTCTCTATAATTGTTGGTCAAACTTGAGATACTTTGACTATCTAAGATTCTTGAAATGTCTTATAATTTGGGATGGAGGAGTAGTAAATAGGGTACAAAATCAATAATGAGACTCATCCATAAAAATCAATACAGATTCATCAAAACAAGAACTATCCAAGATTGTTTGGCTCAGGCACCGGAATACATCAATAACTATCATAAATCCAAGAAAAGTCTAATTATTCTAATACTACACTTTGAGAAATCCTTTGACAAATTTGAACATGGAGCAATTTTAGAAATTCTCATGACAAAAGGTTTTGGTCATATATTGATTAATTAAGTGCAAGGAATTTTGAACTTAGGGACCTCTTCAGTGTTGCTCAATGGGGTGCTTGGAAAGGCTTTTCACTGTAAGAGAGGGGTAAGATAAGGTGATCCTCTGTCCCCACTCCTTTTTTAGTTGCCGACCTGCTCCAATCTATGATAAACAAAGCAAAAGAACAAGGACTAGTAATACTTCTAATCCCTCTCAAATACACCACAATTTTCTCCATAATCCAGTATGCAGATGACACTATAGTAATCATAGAGGCCAGCAGTAGATATCTATGGACCCTGAGGGCTTTGCTCCACACCTTTGGTGAGTCAACTAGGCTCAAAATCGACTATGCAAAATCAACCATGGTGCCTATTAACACAAGCTAGACAAAATTGTAACATCTAGAAATGACTTTCAACTCCGACATTGGAAGCTTACCTCTCACTTACCTTGGTCTACCACTAAGCCTCACAAAGCCTAGGGTCATAGATTTCTCCCATCTGGTCAGCAGGTGTAAAAAGAGTTTAGCTATAACCTCAGCTTTTTTGAATCAGGCAGGGAGACTATAAGTCACAATCTAAATTTTTCAGCCTGGCCAACCTTTTGCAAGAGCACCTTCCTTTTGCAACAAACAATTATTTATCAAATAGACAAATTTAGAAATTTATGCCTTTGGAGGGTGGTCCATATCAATGCCAGGCAAAATCCAAAAGCAACCTAGCCGATTGTATGCATAGCAAGAGAAGAGGGAGGATTGGGAGTCCGAAATATCAAAACCCAAAATGAGGCTCTCTTGATTAAACAACTTAAAAAATCAGTAAGGAGGAAATTCCTTGGGTCTCCTTGGTCTGAGAGAAATACTACAACTCTAGAAGAAATCCTAAAAATATAAAGAAGTGATCTTTTTTATGGAGGGATATCCTAAAGCTATTAGACAAATTTAAAGCCATGGCAAGGGTAGAGATTAACAATGGTAAGTCATGCTACTTATGGGAAGACCTCTGGGGGAATGAAATTCCTATGCATAAATTTCTAGAATTATTCTTGATTGCAAAGAAGAAACAAAGTATCTTTGATGAAGGAATGGCTCAAATTCCCCTTCATAGTCTTTTCCATCTACCACTTTCTCAGCAGGCTTATGCTTAGATGCTACAACTGCAAAATATTCTAGAGGGGGTGTTCCTCAATGAACTCTCTAGACATATGGCCCAATATTTGAAACACAAGTCAATTTCCAGTCAAAAGAGCTTACAAGAAAATAAAAGTGGACACTTCATACTGATACTGCACCCAATCTATAATTGGCTATCGAAATGTCTCCGCCAAAACAAACAAAAAATGTTCTTTTGGCTTCTTATAAAGTATATAAACTAAGCACTAGGAAAAAAAACATGGCCCTACAAGACTACAATTGCATTCTTTGCAATGGCTCCATTGAAGAATTACTACTACATCTATTCCTTGGTTACCCATTTGCCATCCAATGCTAGGCTTGGCTTAAGTTAACCACAACCTTGATCTTTTCTAGAATATGCAAAGTTTCAAGGATCAGCTCTAGGTGTCTTTCTTAATGGAGGCAATCATAGAAATGTGTTGGACCATTTGGAAAGAAAGAATGACAAAAAATTTCACCAAATAAACCCGAACCTTCAAATGTTAAAGAAGTTACTCTCGAGGAATTAATCAATGAATTGTCGGTTTAGCTTAGGTTAATTGGTTCCGTTTGGTGTTGGCCCTACTTTTTTTTCTTATCCTTCTTTGTTTCTTAATTCCTTTCTCCTCTTCTGCTCTAAGTTTGTTTGAAATGTACTATTTTTTAAAATAAATTTGTTATAGGGGTGCAAACCCCTCTAGTTTCCCAAAAAAAACTATCAGCTAATGGATCTACAGCCTAAGTTGTTCTGAGTTTTCTAGATACATAGCTATATGTTGCTGCACCATGCAGAACAATAACTATGTATCTAGAAAAGCTAGATCGACTTACAATTTGTAATGGAGGAAGTACAATATTAGGCTACTAACCCTCTAAATTTATGTAATTCTAGGTTTGGTTTCTAAAATAGTAACATATATGACTTCAAATTGATATACTATGAGAATATATTCCACGATGAGTCTAATAATGATATGCTTGACTAGCATGATAAGTATATCGAGCCACAAGGATGAGTGTATATTACATGACAAGATATGCTTATCTTCATCAGGCATTAGGCGTATATATATCGAGCCCCAAGTGTGAATATGTATAGGGAGAGTGCATGCAATAAGTATCCTAGATATGAATGGAAACCAGACATTGGTAATGATCCTTACAATTTCTATCATATACCAATTGTCGTGATCCTAGAGAAGCAACCAACATTATTGCCCCAGGACGGTGGTTGTACGTAGCTTCATGGGCATTAAAATAGCAGAAGAGATTAACAACTTTTGGATGGAACATCAACTTTTTTGACATCTTGTACAACACGGTTGCAGTCTACCCGTCGAGCAGAGCAAACTAATGCTGCCAAAGTTATTTATTACTTCAAAGTTCAAAAATCTAATAAGAAGAGTTAAGGCACAGAAGTCGCGGTTTTCCGGCCGGCCTATCAAAACTTCGATTGCAAACCTGTTATTCAGTTTCTAAATGTACTTGAGACACTCAGAGACCTATCGTCTTTACATGAATGGAATTTCATAGATTCACTAAACAGTCATCTTTTTGCTCCTCAACCAACAATGATTTACTAGAAGTAGAGAGGCACTATTAATAATTGGGTGAGTTTTAGAGAGGGTGAACACTGATGAGTTTTTTCATGCCAACACTACAGTATGACATTGAAAAAAGCACTAAGTGGACAATTTTTCTTTGATCATGAAAGCAAAGTTGGAAGACCTAAACGATCTGAGTTTGGTAGAAGAACCCTCAAATGATCAAAGACTTGCCTTCGACATATCTTGAAGACCAGATTTAATATAGACTTCATGAGAAAATGTTGGCATGTTATTTGCAATCGTTTGAGTCAATTGAGGCATTTCTTTATTAAATAGTACTCCCTCCGTATCAAAATATAAGACATCAAAAATCTTGGAGAGTCAAAGTATCTCAAGTTAACCAAACTTAAATGATAATATAATAATATTTATGATGTTGCTATAAATCTTTATAATTTTTATCGAACTTAATATATTTTGACTCTTCAAAATTCTTAAAATGTCTTGGGATACCTTTAAGTGCCTTAGGATACCTCAATTACTTCTTATGGAGAGATGGGCAGAGCGAAGAGCTTTTTGTCGCGACACCTCCAGCCACCGGCAAGTCACCAGCTCGCCGTGGTGCTGGGATTTGCGGTTTGCTTCGTTGAGACGTGGGATGGAGAACCAACTGAAGGAACAGCTGCTAGACAGTAGACACGACACCTCTTGCGAATTGTCATACGAGAATAAAGGTCAGAGATTAAACGGTGACTAGTCCAGGCTGTAGCAGAGGCAATGCTTGGCCTCCTTGCCCGCTGTATGTGCTATACCTGTATAATATATGCTTGTATTCACGTAAGGCACGTAACGCAGTTACGAAGATGTGGCCCATTCAATGGACTGCTGGGCCGTGCCAATTTTCGTTTTCGTCGGGGGTCCAAAGTGACCAAAAGTTGCAGCTTCTCTCCTATAACATACAAAACATATACAAAGGATAAAAAGGAAACTACAAAATAAAAAATGATGCAATATATAAACCTAAGAAACAATAAAAATACAAGAATACAAAAATAAAAGGTCCTGGCAACCTAAAACAATAAAAATACAAAACAGAAATAAAATGATCCCTAAAATAAATATATAAACCTAAAAAACAATAAAAATACAAAAAAAAATAGTCAACTTCAAAAAGGTTTATAAAACAATAAAAATACAAAGATAGTAAGTAAACTTCAAAAAATTAGATTATGGTCCCGGCGGGGCTCGAACCCGCGACCTTCGGCTCATAAGACCAACGCTCTAACCGACTGAGCTACGGGACCTGTATACTTTATTTTAGTATATATTGTATATCAACAAAGTTATTTTTTTTAAAAATGAACCCAAATTCTCAAACCAGATAGCAGCGTTAAACCAAAACAAAAACTGACATCTAACAAGGAGCTCTCTGCACGCCAGACTTTAATAACTCCAAGAGCCTGCTTGCCATTCTCAAGCCAGACATGAGCGGTAAACGAGCAGTTGTAATTTACTTGATGCGGTACTCGTAAATGTCAAGGTCAACTACATGTAGGACTACAAGTGGCAACTTATTTATGTACATGAACAGCCGCCTAATGTTCTCCCTAGTCAAGGTATCCATATCCACAACGTCGCTGTCATCAGTGTATATCCACAGACTGCCCGCTTCACCTCCGCCAGGCAGGCACGGCAGAAGGGGCAGGACCTTGATTTCGCGTTCCTGTGATACAGAGTGAATGAACTTTTGTTACAGCCCACCATTAGGATGATCACTTATAATAGCTTCCATGCAAATTTGATTGAGTAAATGATATGAAATATGATAGATTGGGAGCAGGGAAGGGAAAGGACAGATTTGTTATGCTTGATGATGATGCAAAGCACAAAGTATCCAGTGGAAGTTAAATATTGGCTTAAGAGAGTGGAAGATTATCTCTAGCAAAGCACAAAATATCCGGTGGAAGATAAACATTGGCATGAGAGACCGAAGCTTATCCTGACTCAACAAAGAGACAAGCTGAATGGAAGAATCATTAACGGAGCATATCACATTTATCAGACCACTTCATCTGCTACTAACCAACTATACCTTGAAAACTTTGAAAAAAAAACTATATCTTGTCTTGAAATGTAAACCTCAAGGTGAACATATTATAGTAAAACACAAAATAGCAGCGGCTTGCTGTTCTGATGAGAGTCATCACGCAACGCAAATGAAAGTGATGCTTCAGCTATAAATGCTCCTTCTGGTACCAAATAACCAACTCGGAAGCAGACTACTGATTCAATAGAAAGCTTCCTACTCTTTCCTAGCATAATAATGGCGTTGTCAGTGCAAGTTGCTTGGATGAACAGCTTGCATCAAGAACTCAGAATTCTATCAAATGACTAGAGATCTAGAGACAGACCATCCGACACTAATAAGGTTCCATAGTGACCACATACACTAATTGTTTCATTCATAAAAAGCACAACACCAAAAAAAGAAGTATAATTTCACTAAAAACAAATTTGCCACGTTTCCCAATCCAAGTTTCAAACAACATTCACCATGAGGACTACTTGACTGTAATTCTGCTTCAGAACCCATGAGAACTACTAGTGCTTTGCTATCGATAAAAGCTAACATGACCAAATCTGTGCAAATGTACTAACAACTACCCCATAAAAATCAACCTTCCTGCATGTCTATGGATTGGCCCATAAAAGCTAGAAGAAAAGAGCTATACCAATCCTCAAAGCACCGCATGCAGAGCGTGTGGGCACAGTCGGGCAGCACGATCTTGCGGCTAACCTCGAGGCAGATCCCGCACTCGAGCTCCCTCTCCGTATCCACCTCCGAGAGCTGTTCATCCCTGCTTCTGAATTTCTTCAGGCAGAGTTTCCTCTGCTTCCTGTCGTCCAGCTCGGTGATGCCGCTGGGCAGCTGTAGGAGCGACGGGAAAATGACGCCTGCAATTGCGCTACGCTGTCAGAATCGACACTCAACGCGCAATTGTTCATCAAAACGAAAGGGGTGGGTTAATTACCGTAGAACTCCCTGATGCTTGCCTCCCTCTCCCAGTCAGGAAGCGCCGACGAGCCGTCCGCGTAGACCTGTCGGAGAAACGGCAACTCAACGACCAGCTCGTGGCGTAAAAATCGAATCGAGCACGGCCACAAGACAGGGTGTAAGGCGATAAGTACCTTGTATAGCATAATCTTGAGGAGGCCGAGCGCGCCGGCGAGCTTGCAGTCGGTCCACTGCACGAGAAAATGCGCGACGGCGCTGTACGCCATCCGCATCTGGATGACCGAGCCGTCGTAGTCCCTCAGGAATTCCGACGCGCTGCTCGCAGGCCAAAAAAACGCAAGCAAGCCATTCAGTCACCAAAACGTAAAACAGATTCCGCCTTTAACTCGAGCAAGCAAAGGGGCGAACAGGAAACTCACAGGTCATTGGCGTGATCGATGTCGGCCTGGAGGGCCTTGACGGAGTCCTGAAACTTGCGCATCGGCGCGTCCCACCGACGGCGACCCCTCCTCCTTCGGCTCCGCTTCCGTCAGTACTCTTGCCTCCCGCGTGGAGAGCTGAATCGCACCAACGGGACAAACAAACCCTGCCTAAACCTCGCTGCGTCCTCCCCTGCCACCCGGCGATTGGATTTTGGACTGGGGTGGATTGGATTGGACTGGGGTGGATTGCCTCTCCTGAGTTCCCCCGCGCTCCGGCTTGGATTAGGATCGTATCCTTTTTCTAGCTCGCTGGATTGTTCTCGCCGAGCCCGAGTCCCCTTTTTGTTGCCACACTCGTGGTGGGGTGGGGTTGGGGGCGAGAGCGACGACGAGGAACAGTGTCCCGGGCCGGGGGTGGGCCCGACTAACGCTGCACGCTTTGTCTCTGAAAGAACCGCACGGTCCCACCTGTCATCCAGGTATGGCAGTTGGGCAGCTAGCTTCGTGCTGCGACGTGGCTGGGCGGGTCGTTGCGGGGCCCATAAAAAAATATCCCGAAAAAATATCCGTCGTCGGAGGAGTCGCTGTCGCGCGCGGCCCCTCGTCAGACGTCACGCGCAGGTGGATAAACCCATTCACCCACGTCACCGACGCGCGGGGCCCGCCAGTGTCCAGGCCGACATGGCAAGTTCGCCCCTGCCCGGATTTTTTTTGGCAAGCCAGCCGCCGTCGACGCCGTGGGGAGGAGGAAAGGGAAAGAAACCAGTGGGCTCTGCTTTCCGTGAGGCGCTCGCCGCCGCCCGCCCTGGTTTGGTGAATGGTGCTCAGACGTTCTTCTTATCTCGAGTTGATTATACATTATCATTATCCGATGGGGATGTCAGATGGAGGTATCATTGCCTCTGTATCTGTTTTGACTCTTGAACTAATGAATAAACGATTTTTTTTGGCAATATTCTTTTTCATGGTACTGCCTCTGTCCTAGAAACCGTACGATCAGAGTTTGACAGCTTTGGTGTTTGTATGAAATTAAATAGCCATATCAATAGTACCTTTGTTATTACACAGGCTTCTATAATCCTAATTGATCTAATTACTCCACATCCAAAAGAATACAATTATATTATATGTGCCAGTCAATCTAACTTAAATCTAAGAACTTAGCCTAGCTCGGTTAATTAGATTTCTCACGGTGGAACCTGTCACTTCAACTTGGCATGAATGCTCATATTTTACTAGATTTATTTAAAGATTTAACGATATTATGCTTTCAGTAACACCCGATTTACTTATAGGATTTGCGTACATATGTTTATAGGAGTAAGTGTATATGTATCTATTGAGCGTCTGTGTTCATACCTATGTAATTAATTAAAATAAGCTAGCTCAAGTCTGATCAAATTTATAGTAAAATAATTTTAACATTTATGTTTTCACTCAACTGTATTATGAAAATATATTATATAATCTAATAATCTAATAGCACTTATTTTGTATATTGATGTGTACTTATTATATAAATTTAATCAAAATTTACACTGACCAAGTCCTTAAAAAGCGAAAACTACGTTAGGAAATACTCATACTTTTTACAGATCAATGCTTGTTCTAGCTCTCCACCGTGGATGCCTGCATGGTAACAATTGACGGTTACAATCCATCACTTCACCTTCCACTGTTTTGCAAATCGTGAACAGCCAAATGAATAGGAGTAACTCTATAAGATTGAGAAAAACAATCGTCTTTCCCTAAAAACTATCATATTAAAAAATAAAGTTCAAAGAAATACTTTCACCCTTTTTCTTTAACCCCTCAAAAACTCCCCTCAATTTCTCAAATGAAGGGGATCTATCGCCATTTATTCTCCTCAAGTCACTGACATCGGGGACCCACAGGTGATGCCACCCTAAGAGCGTCGCTGTGTGCTGCCACCGCGAGCGTGCTCACGCCGACCATTGTGAAGTAGCCCTTCTATATGCTTGTCTGATGTGCTCAATGGCAACTTTTGACGCCAAATGTTGGGCGTGCAAAACGGACGCTAGACTTTTGGCGCGGCCAGAGTTTAGGGTACGGCAACCCAGATCACAAGCCAAACAGAGCCTAGCACGGCACAGCATGCTAAATCAAAGAGTTAACTTAATAGATAGATTTCACAAGAAAAAGTAAATGTAACCAATCTGCTAATCTCTGTGTTTCCATAAATCCTATTTTGAGTATTTGGATTCGAATACGATAGAAATCCTATTTTGAGTATTTGGATTCGAATACGATATAGATTTAAACGGTCAGATTTAGATACCGATAGAGTTTTGATCCTTTTAAAAAAAATGTATTTGGAAAATATGGGTCCTATTTTTATCCTTGCTCTTGGTTCCTCATTGGTCATACTCTTTTTTGACAGTAGCCAAATATAGGTACCGACTACCAAGGAATGGTGGTTCTGGGGGTTGGTGACACAGGCGAGGAATGGTGGTTTTGGCCTTTTGGGGATTGGTGATACAGGCGTTAGGTATCTTTGCCTGGTGGCAAACGGATCTTGCCTAAGCGCTGGTCTAGTTGCACATGACACATACGTCGAGTCTAAATCTACACTATAAAATTTCCGAAATATTTCAACCTTCTCAATGCCCTCAAGCCAAAAGTACAGAAACCTTCTCGCGAAAAAAACGAAGGTACAAAAACCAGTGCGCCGTAGGTCCAAGCTTGCCCCCGGTTTTGGTACCATGACCTTCCAAAAACAATTTCATATATGTATTGGTGTTGCGACTAAGGAGACGGGTCAAAGTCTATAATATGTCATCATTACATCTGCTAGGTCCATAAAGAACTGCATGTGTGATGTGTCCATTTAACAGTCGATGTGGCAATCCTCGTGCATATCTTAAGCAAAGGCAGGTTGCTAGTCACATATTACCACAACTCACCGTAGGTAGCCACAAAAAAAAGTGTGGCCAATAAATTGAACACCACACCTGTGACAAAGTTTAGCCAAAAAAGGATCTATGACATGGGACGCAGAGCTAACAAAGCTTGTCGTACAATTTATATGGCCTAAATAAAACATATGGCTAAGAAACCGTGACACACTTAGTTTGTGGTCATATGATCCAACGAACTCTTTCACTAGTAGTAGCTGAACAGATAATGTATCATAATGTAAATTGAAAAGGAAATCTCAGCAAATTCTCTGATACTACAGGTACAAATGGGCAACTGGCTAAACTCCTAACAAATACAAGTCGATGTTACACTCTATTGCAATAAACCTAAGGGGCAATACAA